>JBBBDQ010000963.1:427500-577500 GCA_037127315.1 Ascarosepion bandense | reverse complement strand
GTTAGAATGGCTTTATTGTCTTACTTTACTATTTTAAATATAGATATGCATTGAAAATAAGGGTAAAAGTGACTGTCAATTTTCAGAAATTAAGTTATCCGTTACTGCCAGAACATGACTATTGGATGTGTTTCTTTCCTCGCACTTCCCGACTGTGGAATTCTCTTCCAAACGATTGCTTCCCCGACGGCTACAATCTCCAGGAGTTTAAATGTAAGGTCAATAGACACCTCCTAACACACTAACCTGCTCCCATTCTATCAAACACTCTTCCCATCTGCCCGACACTCATCCTCGCTATCCTTACTCATCTATCACCTTTCTCCTGACATTCCCTATGTCTAACCACTCCTTCTCTTTACCTTCCCCTATGTAGCCCCATGCGCAATAGTGGCAGTGGAATGCCTTGCTTGGGGTGAGATGATTAATAAAAAAAAAAATGTGTTGTTATTATTTTGTAATGATCTTTACTGTTAATTCACTCCAAAATATTAATTCACCTTCAATTTATATTTACTAAAATTCATACCACATTCTCCCAGCGCAATGCCTCTCCATTGCACTTCGTTTTTGGTACACCTTTCGGATCGCGCCAAATGTGGGCGGCTCGTGTGCCTTATTTCTCTAAGGGTCTACATTCGCGCTAATCCCAATAAACAAGCCAAAAACAGGTCTTTCTCTTTTTTTTTTTTTAATTGCAAAAAATTTCTAACCTGTGCCAAAATTTAATAAAAAATAAAATTTGATTTAACATTTATAATTCCAAACGAATGATAAAAATCAAATAAACAACAAACTTTGATTTAAAATTTATAAATTCTTGGGGTGAATCAATATTTGCGATAAGTTACTTTACAATATTTTGGGGGGATGAATTAATGTTCGCGACAAGTTATTTAAATTATTTGGAGTGAATTAATATTTGTGATAACTTACTTTACATTCAGTTAAGTGCCATACGTGATACACGCTTGAGCAATCATGTCTCTTTCGAGACATGACTGACTGGGCAGAAAATTATCCCGCAGTAGGTTGCCACTGCTTTCTGTGGTAGACTGGTTGCCAGCCAAGGCTATAGAACCCAAACTGTTCTATTATTTAACCCATAACTGGAGAGAGAAGAGATGTATTATATTATTAAGTCGTAATTAGTGGGGAATCAGTTCATTACTTTAAAACAATATAAAACTGATATCCCACTTTATGCCCAGTAGAAGCCTTAATCATGTTTTTAGTTATTATATTCAGTCAGTCAGTTAAGTGCCATACGTGATACACGCTTGGGCGATCATGTCTCGAAAGAGACATGACTGACTGGGCAGATTATCCCGCAGTAGGTTGCCATTGCTTTCTGCGGTAGATTGGTTGCCAGCCAAAGCCATAGAACCCAATTTGTCCTGTAAATTGACTCATAGCTAGAGGGGGGAGAGATGTATTATTTTATTAGGTAGTAATTAGTGGGGAATCAGTTTATTACTTCAAAACAGTATAAAACTGATCCCCCACTTTATGCCCAGTAGAAGCCTTAATCATGTTTTCAACTATTATATTCAGTCAGTTAGTTTAGTGCCATACGTGATTCACACTTTGGACAATCATGTCTCAAAAAAGACATGACTGACTGGGTAGAAGATTATCCTGCAGTAGGTTGCCATTGCTTTCTGCGGTAGATCGGTTGCCAGCCAAGACTATAGAACCCAATCTGTCCTATTATTTAAAGCATAACTGGAGGGAAGAGACTGATTAATACCTTTCCCAAGAGTATTTGTGCGTAAGTGAATGCAAGGAATTCAACTAGGATTTGAATTCAGCTACTTTACATGATTTGGGATGAATTAACAGAAAAGATCCTTGTATTTTAATTTTACTATAGAAATAGCTTATGGTTGCAGTAATTAAATGTATTTCAAATATTTCTCTTCAAAATAAATCTCTTAAAATCTCTAGTTATAATGTTTACGTTTTGGTGGTTTTCTCAAAGTTGATTTATTTTTTAAATTAAAAAAGACAAAAAAAGAAACCTTTTCACCCGAGTTTAGGAACTAACTTGATGATAGAAATAGGGTTGCGGCAAGAGTGTGTGTTTGAGTTGTATTTGCACTGCAGACATTATTAAAGGAAAGAAGAAAACGTTATAAAACTTATGAATGAGACAAGTGAATGGTGAATGTCTCCATGACTATCACCATTGTTGTGCAACTGCTGCTTTGCCAAAAAAATGAATGGCATTTCATCCTGTTCCCAAATACACAAGACAATGACTATTTGTGTCTGATATTACACAGCTTGTTCCGGAATGGAATAACAACGGCGAAGATAAGAAGACGAAAAGAAAAAAATATGGAAGATGGGTCTGAAAGGAGACTACGGAGAGAACGATTGAAGAGAATTGGGAGGGTGGGTGATGGAACAAGACCCAGATTATTGACAGTGGTAATTGTGGCAGTTGCCAGGGAAGGTGAGGGGGAGACAGGAACTGTGAGATGTTCCATCATTGGATAGCAATCAAATAATACAGGGGAGGGAAAATTCCTGAAATGTGTAAAATTACCGTTGAAGAATTTTTCGAAGGTACACGCTGACACATATTCGCACCGACACACGTACACATGTGAAAAGCGTGTGAAGACGGCAGGTCAAGGCGTTCCGTAATGTCTGCAGCAAATACCTGACTTTCTAAGTCATTTTTGCGGAGGTACAACTTAAATGTGGAGAAAGGGAGATGGTTAGCGGCTCGGGTCGAGAAATCAGAGAGCTGCGTTCGAATTTCGGTCATGTTTGTGACGCTTGCTCCATCTATGGATTAAATAATAGGGCAGCTATTTAGACGAGGTTAGCTATTAGCCTAGGTCAGTGGTTCCCAACCTTTTCTGGCCATGCAACACCAAATCATCTCTAAAATCCTGATGCCTTCTTGTGACATGTAATTCTTCTTATTCAAAAAAGGAAGTCCTATTAACGTGGTGGAAGCCTAAAAGACCATTAACTTAACTTTCTTTAACACCTTCAGACTACCTATAGGCAATAGTATTATCATTTACGTTTAGAATTTTATAGTATTTAATATTGTGTTACTAATATATATATATATATATATATATATATATATATATATATAGAGAGAGAGAGAGAGAGAGAGAGAGAGAGAGAATAAAAAATGTTAGAGGCTGTGAACGTTTTCTTTAAAGTGTATATTTATTGCTGTTGCTATTATACATGTTATGATACATTAACTGTCCATAATCGTATTTCTGTCGCTACACGTGTTTCGAGTCTAAAGTTGACTCTCTTCAGTCGAATAAATTTGTGGCTTTACGTATCGAGTTCCTTTTGTTTATGAGGGCCAAGGTGTTATTTTTTATTTTTTATTTTTTTTAATCATATCACCCCGAGCAAAGCGGTAACGCCACTGATGTGCAGGGGGCTACGTAAGAGTGAAAAAATTGGAAAAGAGAAAGCCGGAAACCACCTCCTAAACAGGAAACAAGGGATGAGCCTCTTAACCTGTTCAATAGACGTGGGTGGAGTGTGAACCGGGCGATAAATAAGTGAGTAAAAGTAAGTAAACCAGTAAATAAAATAAATAAAATAAATCAATAAAGTAAAATAAAATAAAATGAATCAAATGTTGGCCGGTTGAAATGTTTGTGGTTTTTCACATCAGCACGTGTATAAATAAATAAATAAATAAATAAAGTGCTTACCCCAACTTGAAATGATTTTGGGTTCGGGTTTCCCACATTAGCACGTTAAATTTATCTTAGAGGCGCCTTCCTTATCTATGTGGGTCTCTTTGATTGTCTTCTATCGGTCATCTGGTTGTTTTTTTTAATTGCTTTGACGATACTTTTTGAATTTGCTGTGTGTGTGTGTGTGTGTGTGTGTGTGTCTTAATGCATTAGAATGTTTTTTTATAGCTCATCTGGTTGTTTTTATTGTGTGTGTTTTCGGTGTGTTGAGCCAAGCCTTGTCTTTTTTTATGAATCTTTCTTCCTTCATTTTTAGTGTGTCATAATCTACATTTTGGTAGATGTTTCACGGCCTCACGCGGTTCTTATTCTATACCAATTTCTCTCATTGGAAAAACCCTATTTCTTTTTCTTTATATATATATATATATATATATATAATATATTTTTATTTTTTATTTTTATTTTCTCCTATCATCTGTTCTTTCTAATTCAAATTTATTCCTCTCTTCTTTCTTTTTCTTCCCTTTTCGTTTACGCTTTAAGATACGTACCCTTTCTTTTTAACGCTCTCTCTCTCTCTCTCTCTCTCTCTCTCTCTCTCTCTCTCTCTCTCTCTCTACGTTTCAAATCTACGGGTCAGCAGTCTAACTGACTTGCTGAATGTATCTTTAAATTTAAGTTGACATCCGCTCTTACGCGTGCTCTTTGATTATATGTTGCGTATATATATGCTTATATATGAATGTGTGTGTGTATTCGCCGAACTGATGTAATGATGTATTTTTTCTTACAGTTTCTCTTTTAAGAGAGCGATCTTTATTTTTATCCCGTTTTTTCTTTTAGGCCTTTGTGAATTTCATTCGTGTAAAATCTTCTGTACAACAAAGACGGAAGCTGATGATGGTTCGCCTGAAATAGGCCTACACTTTCGATTTACCATGAAATAACGTGTCTGCCATAATTTTTTCTAATATAATATTATATATATATATATATATATATATATATATATATATATAGTCATCCGCAGACAGATCTGTTTCGCTGTATCACAGCTCATCAGTACGGTTAGACTCCGATTGCTTTTAACCCAGCATTGAAACCCCACCGAATTGGCGTCAGTCGGCGATTCTACCTCTGTGCTATGGGCGCTCGGTAGAAGGAGGCAGACTTTTTAGCGTGTATATTATCATCATACACGCCCAATAGCTGAGAGTATTCTAATTCATTGCTGAATTATATATATATATATATATATATATATATATATATATATATATATATATAAATGGAACTTTGTGTCTGTGTCTGTGTCCGTTACCTATAGACTCCGAAACGGCTGAACCGATTTTCTTGAAAATTTACACAGTTGTACTATAAGTGTCTGCGAGTGTTCTTAGCTAGGTTTTGTGTTGAGGTACCCCAGATAAATATCGAAAATCGATAATCGAAAAAATCGGGTTATAGAAGGAGTGGTCCGATTTTAATCAAATTTGATACACTCACAGACAAAGACATAAGAAACGATATTCAGAAGTTTCAAGGGTGCAGTTCTTAGAATAGTGCAGAAAATCGATAATATATATATATATATAAAAGACAAGATGTTTGTGTGTGTGTCTGTTTATCTGCCTGTATGTCTGTATTTTTTCAGCCCTTTTATTTTAGTTTTTGCTTCGGATTTGGCTCTAAGTAGGTATAATTGTAGTTCTTAGTTTCAGCCATTATACCATTTACTCAGAGGACTTATTTAGCTTTCAAAATTCAGTTTACGACGAAAAGACTTATTTGATATCGATACCAGGAAATCAAAATTTAACTTACATCAATTCATTTTTCTTTCAGGATACGGTTTCGCTTTAATTGGAAACAACTATTGCTTTTTAGCAATAATTTATATATATATATAGCAATAATTTATATATATATATATATATATATATATATATATTAAAAAAGGGTTAATTCAAAGATGTTGAATGGCCATTTCGATATGTAGATCCCCACGGGGGACGACACATCACCTCAGCAACAGAAAAAACCTTTCAGAAACTGGCTGAAACACTGTTGTCTGTTAATTTTTAGTTACATTCTCCCTTTTTTTTTGCGAACCCAGACGATGTCAATTTTTTTTCTTTTCTTATTTATTTGATTTTATTCTATCTTTTTCTTTTTCTTTTTCGTTTTCTTTTTCTTTCCCTTTATTTTTATTTTTATTTTATTTTATTATTTATTTTTTAATTTCTTTGCAATCTATTTAAAAAGGAAAAGTAGACTAATTTTTCTCCAGTTTCTGAAAGGTTTTTTCTGTTGCTGAGGTGATGTGTCGTCCCACGTGGGGATCTTCATATCGAAATGGCCATTCAACATCTTTGAATTAATCCTTTTTTAATATATATTTGCTCTGTAATATTTTATTACATGGAGCTCTCTTCCTGTATCATTTTTTAATATTAAAATAAATTTTTAATATTAATTAGGATCGGGTTTTTTGGAATTTACCTTCCTGCTTTTTTCCCTTGGATTGAAGTATCTGAATTAAAATATATATATATGCATTCTATGTATTAATTTCTACACACACACATACGCACACAAACCTACTAGAAAAAAATCACTGTTAATCACTCATTCTCAAATTGCACCCACCTCTTAAAAATAAAAATCGTTTCGATAATCCTTGGATTAACCGGGCGGATGGGGGGCACCTCGGCGTGGTATAATAGTTGGCAATCTTGTCTTGCTAGAACATATTACAACTGAGTAATGAGTGCGATCCTCACTGGGTACTCTACATTTTCGGCCTTGTGCCACATCTAAGCGGCACTTAGAAAATCAACATTGGATTTACTGTTGATATCAATAAGCATTGTGTCCTAGGAAGGTGAATCAAAAAACTCTGTTAAAATTTGGTTAATTGTCTCTACGCATGCGCCGCTGAATGGACGAACAGTATAAATATTTGCAATACATTTTATAAAACTATAAGCCATTTCTATAGTAAAATTAGTAAGATACAATTAAAACATAATGACAACACATTTAATAGCCATCTTCCGTTATTAACGCTTATCTTGCGTTTTGAAAATTGAGAGACTCTTTTACTCTTACTTAAGACTAGCAGTATATAGCCCGGCGTTGCTCGGGTGTAAGCTTTAAAACTAATCCATGGTCCTGGAGCTCAGACTCTTTGGACGTTGGCACGAAAGACTAAAAAGCAATAGTTGTTTCCAGTTAAAGCGAAACCGTAAACTGAAAGAAAAATGAATGGATGTAAGTCAAAGTTTGATTTCCTGGTGTCGATATCAAATAAGTTTTTTTCGTCGTAAACTGAATTTTGAAGGCTAAATAAGTCCTTTAAGTAAATGGTATCATGGCTGAGACTAAGAACTACAATTATACCTACTTAGAGCCAAACCCGAAGCAAAAACTAAAATAAAAGGGCTGAAAAAATACAGATATACAGGCAGATAAACAGACACACACACACAAACATCTTGCCTTATATATATATATATTATCGATTTTCTGCACTATTCTAAGAACTGCAATCTTGAAACTTCTGAATATCGTTTCTTATGTCTTTGTCTATGAGTGTATCAAATTTGATTAAAATTGGACCACGCCTTGTATAACCCGATTTTTTCGATTATCGATTTTTTATATTTATCGGGGGTACCTTGACACAAAACCTAGCTACGAACACTCGCAGACGCTTATAGTATAACTGTGTAAATTTTCAAGAAAATCGGTTCAGCCGTTTCGGAGTCTATAGGTAACGGACACACACACACAGACACACACACAGATACATGCACACATACACACACAGAGACAAAGTTCAATTTATAAATAAATTTAGATATATATTTACAGTAAAACTAGAAAACATAATTATATATATATATATATATATATATATATATATATATATATATATATATATATATATATCATTCATTTGGAAATGAGTTGTTTCCGCAACCTAGGTTTTAACATTTCAGTGTCTTCAGGCTATTTTCTATAACTGATTTTACCGTTTTTCAAACGCTCGAACAGAGCTTTTTGACGAACGCGTGACTGGAATTTTCAAACAACCGAAAAATATTTTAAATTAGGGAGGAGTTATTCAAGGATCTTAGAAAATTTTCATCCATATTTGTATGATCCTAGTAAGTATTTATGGGTATGATTACATCTGGACATAATTTCTGATCTCTTATTTAGTAATGTTTTTCCTTTCTGGGAACAGCATAATAGCTAATTTGTCTTCCTAGCACAATCTACATTTAAACTGGAAAACCTCAAATATTGTACCAAACTGGTTATGACTTGGAGCATAGTGAAAATAGTCAAACCATTCAACGGTGGCAACGTATGCAGATTTGAAAAATGAAATTTTTTCGGTTGTATAAAAATTTCAGTCGCCCATTCGTAAAACAGCTGTACCTACTGCGGGAAATCTTCGGCCCAGTCAGTCATGTCTCTTTCGAGACATGATCGCCCAAGTGTGTATCACGTATGGCACTTAACTGGCTGATTGGTTCTGAATTGTTTTTGCTTTTTTTTTATTTCTTCAAAGCAATATAGTTTTATATCGACATGCTCAAATACGATTTTTAAAATATTTATTCAATCAGTTAAGTGCCATACATGATACACGCTTGGGTAGTCATGTCTCGAAAGAGAGATGACTGACTGGGCAGAAGATTATCCCGCAGTAGGTACAGCTGTTTTACGAATGGTTGCCTTATTACTTTCTGCGGTAGATTAGTCGAGAGTCAAGGCTATAGAATCCAATCTGTCCTGGTATTTAACCCATAACTGGAGGGAAGAGACGGATTACTACCTTTCCGAAGAGTATTTGCGCATAAATGAATGCCAGGAATCCAACTGGAATTCGAACTCTGCTCCCCGATTTCTTGTTTCGAGCCGATGTTCACTGCACCACAAACTAATTTTCTCATAAAAGAGAGTATAGGATTATGACATTGCTGGGTTACCCCATACCTCTTAACGTTTATTAATGAATGCAAAGCAACAGATGATTAGAAATTTCAAGCAACAGTCTATATTATTTATTTATCTGATTATTGTGCACAGACGTTCGTCACGCCTTTTTAAGTACAGTTAACGCAACAAAAACGGTTCATTTTTTAAAGAATGATCAAAATTGAAAAATTGATTGTTTATAGCAGTATGAAGCGAAAAAAGGTTTTGAGAAAAATTAAATGAGCCACTGTAAAACAACTCAAAAGCCGGTCAGCATCCGAAGAAAGTGATTCTGTGTATCATGAGCTGCTTCAGCAAATGCAGGTGTTCAATTCAGACAAGCTCAAGAGTGGCTGCTATATTCTGCCAAACGGAGAAATCAAGCAGCCCATTCGCTAAGGGAGAGGGGAGAGATAAAATAAATAATGGACTGGGAAAATCAAAGACTGACACAGTTAAGATGGAAAATTGGGCCAAACACAAACTAGGGAGGTTGGGAATCTCGACTTGGATCATTACAAAAGGGAAAGCCGGGAACAGGCTAGGAACTAATTCATTCACATTAACTAGGTACACAAAAGAAATTTAACTTAACCAGGGGAGGGTTAACAGGAAACCGCCCCGTAGTACTATAATAGACTTAAAAAAGAAAATCCCGACTGGCCCCATTCACGCGAATCGGACTTGCTACTTTTACCCACCTTTCGCTGAAATCTGTCGACATCAAACGCTTTCTATCAGATCTGATCTTCAACTAGATCTGATGCTCAAAGAATGTAATCAGGTACAAAGAATAACGCCCATATCCCAAGATTGCCTCCAACCGAATCGTCTAGATCACCATTCGAGCTACGACCAGCAACGTCAGAAACACCATCCTTTTCACCCCAGAATACGGGGACGACACATTATCGCACGTGTACTCGAGATCGATGGGCACAAGCCGATCGGGAGCGTTACGAGCCGTCAACACGCCGACACGGTCCCAAAAGGGGCGCACCTGAGGACAATGGTAGAAGGCGTGCGCATCAGTTTCTTCTAAACCAAGGTTACACCGATGGCAGTCGGGCAAATCCGCCCCGCCCCATTTGAGAGATAGCACGTTCCGAATCAATCATCAGCAAAGCGAAAACTCAGGGTTACTGAGGTATTTCGCCGCTGACGCCTAAGACCAAAACGAACATGACTCGGTCGCTGATAATCCGAGCCGATCACGTAGAGGGTCCTTCGTCGCGACCCCCTCCACTAACAAACAAGTGCCTTCGAGGCCGAAAAAGGTCAGTTGACCGAGGAATGGCCCGTAACGCGTCACGACACTCGAGTAAGAATTCCGATAGGTTTCCGGTCCTACGTCGGCGTTCAGCCCGCTAAATGGGAAGAGAGATAATAAGGCAAGGGAAGGCATCCTTAACACTCTTCTCCAAAATCGAATTCTCTGTCAACACGCGGCGTAGGAAAGCCAACCTCGAGGCGCGTCTATGACTTCAGTCCAACTGAAGGGCCCCTGAGAAAAAATTGCAATATGAACTCTAATAAAAAAGGGTTACTGGACATTAGGTTTATAAGTCACAAAAATTCAGTTGTCCTTAAAGACACATGGCCCAGTGGATATAGACGTTGATTAGTTCCTGCGACTTAACCCAAAGAGTTGTGAGTTCAATACCAGGCTACATCAGTGGTGAACAAGTAACTTACAGGGTTAGAGGGAGATAACTCATGACTTCCAAAAGAGGCACTACTACGCAAAGGGATGAGAATGATATACCCCAGTGATTGTAATAAAGAGTTCGGTTCGAAATTCTTAGCACCTGAAGAAGGCCGGAGCGTACAACAGCCGAAACGTCGTACAAATGGCAACAAAAATGAGGACAATAGTCTGAATAATGTAAATACTACCTCATCTAAGAAATATAGACAAATAGCTCTAAATTTTGCAAAAAAAAAAGGCTCCAACATGGTCTATCTAGGGGCACGCCCTGAATTCTGATCATAGTTCGTCGCGTGCCCATGTATTCTGTTAGCAGCTTAACCTGTTTGGTTGTTAACACGCTGCCTGCTAGAGCTTTAGCTTCCTCCTCTAAAGCCAAAAGCACATCCCACATAGCGCGGTAGCGTTTTGCCAAAGTTTTGCGTAGAGTTTGAAGGCTTTTGAGAGCCTCCTCCATTATCTCCCTGCTGGTTCCAATAAACTTCATTGCGCCGGTGAGAAAGTGACTGTATCTGAGCTGCCAAGTTGGGATCGATCACATTACAGATTCTCTGTTGGATTTTGTTAAGGACACCTAAGTGGATTGCAGGAGCACCCGACCAGATATAACAGCAGTATTCATTGCACGGGCGGATGGTGGATTTATATACGTGAAGGATTGTTTCGGGCGGGAAAAACTTCCTGGCCCTACACAGAGAACCGACCTTCTTAGCAGCGGTTTTAGCAATGGATTCTATATAGTTAATAAATAACAGCTTCGTTTTGGAAGCATTAAAATTCACGCGCCATTTCTTACCCAGTTCGCCAATTTTCTTTTCTTCTTTTTCACTCCACGCCAACCCGGACATAGGTCACGCCACAGTTTCATTCGACCTCGTCTACCAAGCCCCCCTTTTTTTTCACACCACGCCGCTAAAGAGGACAACAGCAACAACAAAATGGACGTGTTAAGTACAACTTCTTAATTTGTTTTACCTTCTCTTTCTCTCAACCTACGCGACCTACCAAAAAGAGGAAGAAACAAAGACTTTACATTCTGCTACTACACAACCATGAACTCTAAACTTCTGCGGACATTTTAAACATCTACATTACTACTACGAACATTTTCTACAACTCTTGATACCCTAAACTTTCTAAATGAACATTAAATTCTACGAATTCTTGTTATTCATTTCTTTTAATAAATTTCTATTTTAAATGCAAAATGTAGATTGTATTCTTACTCTATTCCACACTTATTCACACATTCCAACCTGCTACCAAACAATCTTCTGATGATGAAAACCTTCTGATAATTCTGCATAAAAATTGTAGGCTGTAGGGAATTCGGTTGAGTCTGACACAAGACTGAACCAAAGAAACATTAACCATCTCCCCAATAGCTACAACATATTCAGCTCGCTTGAGGTAAGTTTCAGTTCTTCTTCTTCTTTTATGTGCCTTCTCCTTTCAGGACGTAGGCGATCATGGCTCTCCACATCTCCCTATCCCTGGTGGCTCTTAGCATGCCATCTCCTGTTACACCACCCAAACCCCACTCTGCCAACCACTAGCTCAAGACCATAAATCTAGAATATAAATGTATAGAAACAAGCATGGCAACAAAATGAGGGATCAGTTTATATATTGATTATAATATAGAATTGATCCCCCATTTTATAACCACATTATAATTTCTTATAAACACTTGGCATAGATATTCTTCTTCTATATGCCCTGTCCTTTCAGGACGTAGGCGATCATGGTTTTCCACGTCTCCCTATCCCTAGTGGCTCTTAGCACGCTTTCTCCTGTTACACTACGCAACCCTCGTTCCGTCATCCACCTGGTCAGGTCCTTCAAATATGTTATCCGCTGCTTTCCCCTGTCTCTTTGCCCCTCTATCTGGCTTGTTAGTATCAGGTTCTACAAGCCCTCCTTCCTCATTGCATGTCCCAGGATCTTTAGCTGTCTCTTCCTGATGCTCAGTATTAATATTCTTTTCGTTTCCATCTTTTCCAAGACCTCATCATTGCTCACATGCTCGATCCATGATATCCGCAGCATCCTTCTGTAGAACCACATTTCATTGGCTTCAAGTTTTTCCTTCATCTTCGATGATATTGTCCAGCATTCACTGCCATATTGAAGAACTGACAACACATAGCAATCCAGTACTTTCTTCTTTATTTCTAGCGAAATTGTCCTGTTTCTTAATACTTTACTCAACTTCTGGAATGCTTCCTTTGCCAAGCCAATTCGCCTTCGGATCTCCGTGTCACACTTTCCGTCTTCTGTTATAACATTTCCCAGGTATTTAAATTTTTGTATCTGCTTGATTTTTGTATCCCCCCACCTGTATTTGGCATTTTGGGCCGCCCTTTTTGCTGATGACCATGCATTCGATTTTCTTGCAGTTTATTTGTAATCCTTTCTTGTCACTCCCCTCGGCTATCTTCTGTAGGAGGTCTTGTGGTTTCCTTTCTCTGTCTGCTACCAGCACCGTATCATCTGCATACCTCATATTGTTTAAATTGTGGCCTCCGTTGACGAATCCTGGCATAACATCTAGGGTCCTCAGAATAGTGTCGCTGTACAAGTTTATGACACATGCACACACATGTGGAATCACACATACACACACACACACACACTTACACAATCATGCAATTGTAATTTACTAAGCGCAGCTTAGATGTGGCACAAGGCCGAAAGTATAGGGCACCCAGTGAGGATCGAACTCACTACTTAATTGCAATAGTTCTAGCGAGACGAGCTTGCTAACCATTACACCACCTCGAGGTGCAATTGTAGGTATTAAATTTTGTATGTAACTATTTTATATTTAAATAAATATCAGCTGTTTGCTGATTGGTTTGAGCTAACCAATCAGATTCAAGGTAAGTGAACTACATTTTTACCGCCAAATCGTAAGGATGTTTGTACACTTATATATATACGATTTGCCGCGTATTTTTCGCCAGGTGGCACCAGAATTTTACAATTACCACAAGAACCCATCCTTCATACACCACAATGCCACAAACTTACAAGGGACACCTTGTAATGAGTGAATGGGTCGTGATAGTGTTTAGCTAGGTATAGGGTAGTTAAGCGTGAGCCAACCTCTACCCCTCCCCTTTTCGGCTTTGTGCCACAATTTTTTGTATTTTATACAAGAAATAAATAGTGTTGGCACCAGAATTTCTTACGCACACATCATGTAGAAATATACGAGCTTTAAGTTCAACGCACTCTCATACAAATTCATTGTTCTGTACAACAAAAATGAACGTTATTCATGAACTCTCAGATTTGAACAATTCTTTTTAGTAATAATATTCCTCACACAAATTTCTTATCACACTGATTAATCTTACGACAACAATGAACATTTCAACTTACGTCAAAAGCTCCAAACAAATTTTCATACAGTCCATGGAAACACTTTCAAACAAACAATTTCAACATCTATGTAATTTATATATTTCTCGTTAATATTTGTTAAATACACTTTAGTTGCAAATTGATGCTTTGTCAATTTCATTCCACTTCTCATTTGCTTGTTTAATGAATGATTTTCAACGCTCATAAAAATAATGGTGGTATTTTAGGATTTAGTTAGAAAGTTCCTTTGGGAAGTGGCCTTGTGCCATGTAAAAATCCAACAGAAAATAAACTAAAATTAAACTTGCAACAAATCCCCACAAGTTGAACAGATTCGGTGAAAATGTAGTGGACTAGACAAATCGGGTACCAATATGTAGTAGACTGACCGTCGGGGTAGTAATTTTAACAGTGAAAAGTAGGTTGGTTGCCCAAACCACTACAATTATAAATAAAATAACTCAAAGCACAATGTAACGAATGTAACAACATTGCATTACCCAAGGTTACAGGACTGATTAATTCATGAATGCAAGATGTCGTGAAGAAAGTTCTCTCTTAGATATTAAAGAAATTGTCCCAATATTCATGCTAGAAGAGTTCCTGAAAAAGGAAATAATATGTTTGTACTGAATATAATTATACATGTATAGAAATGTACTTATGAGATAGAGAGAAACATTTTTTGTAGCTAATTGCTGAATGCAATTAGCACAGTATGTGAGTTGGAAGGAACGAACGGCATTCGGACATCATGCTCCGAAAAACAGCCTCCAACTGGTTAAGCACGTGTGGAAATCAGTTTATATATTTCTTAATAAACGCGGGAAAAAAAGAAAGTTTCACGTGCGGTCCTCACGTAAGTGTGTGTGGGTATATGTGTATGAACGTGTGTGCATGGCGATATGTATGTAGGTATGTACGTGCATGTAGAAGTGATTCTACAAAAAAAAATACACCCTTATCTTCTTCTTCTATGTGCCCCGTCCTTTCAGGACGTAGGCGATCATGGTTCTCCACGTCTCCCTATCCCTTGTGGCTCCCAGTATGCTTGCTCCTGTTACTCCTAGCAACCCCCGTTCCGTCATCCACCTGATCAGGTCCTGCAAATATGTTATCCGCTGCCTTCCTCTGTCTCTCTTGCCTTCTATCTGGCCAGTCAGTATCAGGTTCTCCAGGCTTTCCTTCCTCATTGCGTGTCCCAAAAACTTCAGTTGTCTCTTCCTGATGCTCAGTATTAATTTCCTTTTCGTTGCCATTCTTTCCAACACCTCATCGTTACTTGCATGCTCAGTCCACGATATCCGCAGCACCATTGTCTTCAGTCAGTTAAGTGCCATACGTGATACACGCTTGGGCGATCATGTCTCTTTCGAGACATGATTGACTGGGCAGAAGATTATCCCGCAGTAGGTTGCCATTGCTTTCTGTAGTAGACTGGTTGCCTGTCGAAAATTTATCCGTTTTCAGCTAAATTCGACTAGAAATAAAACCCCGCAAAAATAAAAGGGTAAAAATGAAACGAGGGGAAGAAAAGAATAACGTTAAGAGTAGTCTTGTTTAAAATAAAGATGAAAAGATTTATTCACATAAAATTGCAAATTATTCCCTTTGCGGGCATCCTGCAACGCCGATTAACAAGCAACAGCGTACACGCTGTTCACATAAACAGAAAAACAGAATTTTCATATTACAAACGGCCGTTTTAACAAACGACTAGAAATAAAAAGAAAATATACAAACGAGTAGTACTTCCTAATAATATGGACAGCACATACAATAAGTACAATAGGAGGTACTCACATTATAAACTGAATTTGAAGATCAAAGGTTATCACCATGGTATACAGCAAATAACTAGGTGTACGACAATATGACCTGAACAATCTAGATCTGCCTGTTTGAAGGCTTATAAATTCTTTAGGATTCTTTTCCTTCCAAAGCGCCCATACAGAAAGCAACGTTGCCAAGATTTGAGGAAGAATTCACCTCGTCGTGAATTGGAGTTCCCTCTCACAGGGTATTTCTTCAGGGCTCAGGGAATCCACTCTCAGCAAGGTTTAGGAAATCCACGTCCTCCCACCAAGCCGGCTAGATTCGAAGAGAGCAAATTTTCGCGCCGGAATTTGTGACGTCAGCCCAAAGGAGCTAGTATCGCTTTTCATTCAAATTAATGGTAGTTTCGTATGTATATAAACTAGATTCAGTAATAGTGTAAGTTACAATATAAGAACCAAAACACAAATATGTACAAGTGGTTACATAGTTGTTGATACATAAAAATTCCAACATGCCGACTCAAGGCTATAGAACCCAGTCTGTCCTGCTATTTGACCCATAACTGGAAAGAAGAGACGGATTAATACCTTTCCCAAGGGTATTTGAACGTAAGTTCAATACAATGGATTTAACTGGAATTCGAACTCGGCTTCCCGGTTTCTCGTTCCGACCCGATATCCACTGTACCACAACGCACATTCTTACTTTCAGTAATTTCCAGTAAACGAGTACATATACCACGCACTCGACAGGAATGGCGAAGCCCGAACCGTTGCATTGGATATAACTAAGGCGTTCGACAGAGTTTGGCATGCTGGCCTTCTATGTAAACTGCGGAGCTATGGTATAACTGGACATTTGTTTCAACTAATCCAGTCATTCCTCTCTAACCGCACAATGAAGGTGGTATTAAACGGACATGCCTCCCAGAACTACCATACAAACGCAGGTGCCCCCCAAGGCTCCATCTTAGGTCCTACACTCTTCCTGATATACATTAATGATCTCCCTGATTCCATAAGAGCCCAAGTAGGTTTGTACGCCGATGACACCACAGTTTACTCTCGCCTCCTACAAAAATCTGGTGTAGGCGTCAAAGCTAACCTCGCAGCCGAGATTGAAAAAGACCTCCAATCCATAGTGGACTGGGGTAAGAAATGACTAGTAAATTTTAATGCTTCTAAAACGAAGCTACTCTCAATTAACCATCATCGACAATCTCACCTACCTCCCATTAGCATGGACCAAGCTTGCCTCCCAGAGAGTAAAACACTACGCCTCCTTGGTCTCACACTTTCAGCGGACTTCAAATGGAATGACTATATCGAATCCATTGCTAAATCCGCTGCTATGAAAGTCGGTTCTCTGTGTAGGGCCCGGAAGTTTTTTCCGTCTAAATCTATCCTGCACATATATAAATCTACCATCCGCCTGTGCATTGAATACTGCTGCCATATCTGGTCGGGTGCCCCTGCTATTCTCCTCAGGCTTCTCGATAAGGTTCAGAGGAGGGTCTGTAATGTGATAGATATCGACTTGGCAGACCGCCTGCAGTCTCTCTCCCACAGACGCGACGTGGCTTCCCTGTGTCTCTTCTATAAATACTTTCACGGCTTCTGCTCCGATGAACTTAGATCACTGGTGCCCCCTAAATACGAATTTGCACGAGATACTAGATTAGCAACTAGATCCCACCCTTTTACAGTGAAACCGATAAAATGCAACCGCAATTTCTACTCCAACAGTTTCTTTCCTCGCACTTCCCGACTGTGGAATTCCCTTCCACACGATTGCTTCCCCGACGGCTACAATCTCCAGGAGTTTAAATGTAAGGTCAATAGACACCTCCTAACACACTAACCTGCTCCCATTCTATCAAACACTCTTCCCATCTGCCCAACCCTCATCCTCGGTATCCTTACTCATCTGTCACCTTCCTCCTGACATTCCCTATGTCTAACCACTCCTTCTCTTTACCTTCCCTTATGTAGCCCCATGCGCAATAGTGGCAGTGGAATGCCTTGCTTGGGGTGAGATGATAAAAAAAAAAAAAATTTCCTTCTACTTAACAAAGGGAAGTAATTAAGAACGAATTTTGGCTCCAATTTTGAGCATTACCTCCCTTGATTGTTGTTAAGACCACGTCGGCACGTCTTTTAGTCTGCTCTTGTCTCGACTCGTCGGGAGTGTTTTCCTTACCAGCATTTCGAATTTAACACTGAATTCAGTCGAAAGACAACATTCCAAAGCTTTATTAATAACACTTAGCCATTCCAACATGTCCGTAGAAGAATTAGAGAAAAGAATTTCGCTACTGGAGGAGAAGTTGGCATTTTATGAGAAACAAGGCGAAGTAGTAAAGAGACATAAAATTGACGAGATGAGCTCCGAAGTTGTTGATTCAAATCCTTACAGGTAAGTATTTCTTTTCTTTAATCTTTTATAAAAATACTGAAAATAGATTGAGTAAATATATTATTGATTTTATATCTAATTTTGCACTGTGTTTAATTTAGATTTTAACCTTAAAATGCTTCTCTTTAATGGGCCGAAATTAAAACTAAAAAAGTAAGTAAAACAGCAAACCATATGCTTTTTTTTTTTTACTTTTTCAAAAAAATTCTTACATTCCTGTTGTTATTTATCGACATTATTGTTTATTTGGTATGAAAATACTTCTTTTTTATTAAATATTCTTTTTTTAAAGTGTCGTTAATGATCATAAGTTTCATATTTAGTTTTAGTTTTATTTTAGCATAATTTTAATTAGCTAAAAACTCTGAAAAATGCCCTTTAATTAAAAAAAAATGTATAACATAATTTTTTAAAAAGTAAATAAAAACTATGGAAGTTTTAAAATGTATTTTTATTACGAATTCAGTGTATTTTAGGTAGTTTAATTTATTTTAATTCTATTTATTTTAACCAAATTTCATTTTGTTTATTTACAATACAATGTATTGAATACAAACATTCATTTAAAAAAGTGAAAAAAAAAAAGCTGCCCTTGAAATAAAAAACATCAGAGCTGAGATATTTTTTTAAGTCTAAAATTTAACTTTCTTTTCTTTTTGAAATTCTATTGTCAACGTGAGTTTTTACTTTTTTCGACACGATCTGCATATTTTTGTTTTGCCGTTAAAAATCATTCAATCGAAATGTCTTGTAAATCTGAACAGCTAAAAAATTTAACATTTTTAGACTCTAGAGAAATTTAGACTGAACTCGTTTGTTACTTATTGTAAAAATCATCTACATTCTGACCATATGTTATTATTGTTAACCACATGTCCCCCCCCCCCAATAAGTAACTGTCACATCGGCTTAGTTTTTTTTAATGGAACATTAAACAATAAAGAAGCTAAAGGGCACTATATAGTCATTTAAAGTAAAAGACTTTCATCATTTGATGAGTTTGATCCCCCAATGAGTGCTCACTTTACACTTTGTGACAAAAAGCCAGTCTTCGTAAATAATAAGGAAAGTTGCTAAATTATTGTCTATGTCTTTCTTTTACAATTATTTGGCATTGCTTGTCATTATGTTACTTTCGTAAAAAATGGTTCCCTGTTTTTATTTGCTAAGTACACCTTAGGCTACAAGTGCTAGGTACCCAATGAGGATCGAACACACTTACACTACTAATGATCAATGAGAAAGGTTTGCAAACCAATACTTCTTGAGGCGACATATTTTTTTTTTTTTTTTATTGTAACCTGGACATTCAATAAGAAACTAGCCACCTTAAAAGTACCATACCACCTCATTCATTATAATCATTTTAACAGTGGCTCTTCTTGACCCTTGTTTTGGATGGATTGCTCGGGAATTAGGATGTTCATTGTGGTGCAGTGGATATATCTATTTGGAACGCAAGATCAGAGTGCCAAGTCCGAATTCCAATTGAATTCCTTGTATTCACGTATGCACAAATAGCCTTGGGAAAGGTATCAATCCATTTTTTTCCTCCAGTTATGGGTTAAATAATAGGACAGACTGAGTTCTATAGCCTTGGCTGGCAACCAGTCTACCACAGAAAGTAATGGCAACCTACTGCAGGATAATCTTCTGCCCATTCAGTCAAGTCTCTTTCAAGATATGATCGCCCAAAGCGTGTATCACGTATGGCACTTAATTGACAGACTGACTGACTGCTTGGGAATACAAAGTACTCTGAGCAATGTCCTACAATATGAAATATGTTTTGGTTTGGCTTAAAATAACCCACAAAAGGGTTGATAATCTGTAAAAAGAACAAATCAATCACTTCGTCTTGTATTGGATGAACATTAAAAATGTTATGGCAATTAAAAAAAAAAAAAGAAGTGCAACTGTCATTATTTGTTCAAATCTTGCTTGCCATAGGGAGTTTGGATCTCAGTGGGTTTCCTCTATGATGGCCTTTTCATAGACTCAGCTGTTTCTTTTATTTTTCTTTTCAATCTATAAATCAACATTGATTTTATGATTTGCAGGAATGAACAGTATCTACCACATGTTAACTAACTGGTTAATTGACAGTTACAAAAGAGTTTTCTGACTAGGATAACATTACTCATCTTTCCAAAGAATCCATTTGTCTGAAAGAAGGAATTGCAAAAACAAAAAAGATGCTATTAAATAGCCATAGTCAAAATCCCTCCTACAAATGGCTAAATAGCAAGTGATCATGTGACACAGAAAATGATTCTCATCAGATTTACCTATAGAGAAAACACTGCTTTCTCTACTATATGCATGTTTTTCGTCATGGTTGTATGAACAGGTGGGACTTCCACTTTTGAATGGGCTTCTCTACAATGGGAAAGAACCAAACAGGGAGATGTAAAACAAAAAAAAAAAAAAACATTTATTCCCTTTTGTTCAATCTATTTCCTTCCTTCCTTCCTTAGCTCTTGATCACTGATTGGCTTTAAATAACACACAAAAGGGTTGATAATCCATAAAAAGAAACAAAAAGGAAAATCCGGCTCACTTAGACGCTTGGTACCAACGAATACTGTAATTAATTTGCTACAACTTGAAATATGTTTTGACTCTAAATAACATACAAAAGGGTTGATAATACATAAAAAACAAAATCATATCAAGTTGTTCTGTCTCAATTCAATAGAACTTACAGTAATGATTATTATTATCAACCACTTGAAAACCAAATAAAACAGTTTCATTGATTTGTAACAAGGATTTTGTTACTCATTCTCCCAAAGAAGCAATATGCCAAAAACTAGGAATCTCAAAAACGAAAAAAAAAAAAAGTAAATGAAATTTATTAGGAAACCATATTCACAACAACAGCAATAATAATTGCAAAAAAAACAAATAATAATAATAATAATAAAAATAATAATTTAATAATAATAAAATAATAATGATAATTTAAAAAGAAAGATAATAATAAAAATAAAAAAAATTGGCTCAGTAGTAAGAAGTCAGTTGCACGTAGTGGTGCAGTGGATATCGACTCGGAACAACGAATTGAGGAACTGAGTTCGAATTCCAGTTGAATTCATGGCATTCACTTACGCACAAATACCCTTAGGAAAGGTATTAATCCGTCTCTTCCTTCCAGTTATGGGTTAAATAATAAAATAGATTGGGTTCTATAGCCATGGCTGGCAACCAGTCTACCACAGAAAGTAATGGCAACCTACTGCAGGATAATCTTCTGCCCAGTCAGTCATGTCTCTTTCGCGACATGATCACCCAAAACATGTATCACGTATGGCACTTAACTGACTGATTGAATATAATAGTTGAAAAAATGATTAAGGTTTCTACTGGTCATAAAGTGGGGGAACGATTTTCTATTGTTATGAAGTAATAAACTGATCTCCTACTAATTAATACATAATAATATATCTCTTCTCCCTCTTGCTATGAGTTAAATAACAGGACAGATTGGGTTCTATAGCCATGGCTGGCAACCAGTCTACCTCAGAAAGTAATGGCAACCTACTGCGGGATAATCTTCTGCTTCTCTTTCGAGACATGATTGCCCAAAGCATGTATCACGTATGGCACTTAACTGAGTAAGAAGTCAGGTGAAAGCAAATCTATGTTTTTAGGTGATAAGAACTTCAAGACTAAGGTTATTTTTTTTTCTTCTGTTCTTTTATTTCTTCTTCATTCCTTCTTTCCATTCATCTAAATCATGGCTGGTTTCATGATTCTCAGAAATGAGCAGAAACAACCACTTGTTAACCAATTGGTCAATGCTTTAAACTAAGGCTACAAAGAGAGTTTTCACCATTTCCAGACACTACTTACTATTGTAAATATCTATTCTACCAGGTTACCATAACAAGCTAAGCTCATCTTACAATCCATTGTTCTAATTCTGCTGGATTAAGCAAAGCTTTGTCGATGCTTGTTGTAGAACAGGAGAGATTAACAAGTTAACTTTGAAGTCCATTGCAAGTGAATTTCCTCTTCAATGAACTACTGCTTTTGTTTTTTTTGTTTTTTTTTTTAATGTTAGCTCAATACAAGGCCCAAAAGGCACTCAAGGTAGAGAGTTACTGAATGAGGTATATGATGTAAGGTGATGATGAGGTTATGTCTGCTAGATAATGGTTGACCCTAGAAGAAGTTAATATTGTAGTGTTTGGGGAAGTATCCATCCAGGCATATGCTCCAAAAAGTGGAGGTTTTTTTAGAAGAATTTTTTCTGAGTGAAATGCCCTTCTTATCAAAGGGCAGTCCTGGGCATGATGGTAAACTGTATCCGGCAGCAAGGCCTCTGATTAGGAGGTTGTGAGGAGCATAGAACCACCTCTTAATTGTTGTTCCTAGGTCCACCTTGACCTGGAGTGGTAGCACCTTTTAGGGTCCCAGCTATGGGCAAATAGTTAACCCCCAAACTGGGGTCAAAACGCTATGAAAGTATAAAAATACACTTTTATAAAATATCGACATAAAAATACACTTTTATAAAATATCGACATAAAAATAAACTTTTATAGAAAAAAAATATACATTTTTGAAGGAAAATATTATGAACAAGACACTTTTGAAGGAAACAATCATTCTTAGCAAAACATTTTTGAATAAAAAAACTAGACGACATTTTCAGTTTTCTTAAATAAAAAAGAATAAGAACACAATTTTCATTAAAATCTGACTAAATCAACTTTCTCACTATAACTGAATATTTATATAAAGAATTCATCGCTCATTCAATAATGAATTAGAGCACTCTAACTACTGGCGTATGTGTACATGATACGTCAGTCACTAAAAGTCTGTCTCCTACCAAGCGCCCATAGCTCAGAGGTAGAATCGCTGACTGACGCCAATTTGGTCAGGTTTCAATACTGGGTAAAAGCAATCGGATGTCTAACCGTACTGATGAGCTGTGATACAGCAAAACAGATCTGTCTGTGGATGTCTATATATAAAGAATTAATAGATTTATTTTTAATCCAACGTTTTATTACTTCAAATGTTATAATGGATACTTGTATTTGAAATAGTTGCTTTGTTTTTATTTTAAATTGCTTTGTTTACATTTTGGATAAAAAAAAACTCAGCGGAGAAAAATATCTAAATGAGGACGTGTGCTTTACTTAAAAAAGGGAGAATAAAGCCCAGCTGAATTGTAACTGTCTCTGTAGTCAAACAGTAAACTATGCCGGATCAAATGGTGGTTTTTGGTACGAAGAGAGATGGTGATGAAAATGATTTTCATGAAAATTTAAAAACCATTTTGTCAACAGTTAAAGGCAGATGCATAAAGTCAGAATTGGAAATATACTTGTGGATATATCTTGATTAACCAATTAAAAGTCAGATCTATGCTAAATTTAGATTTTGAATTCTGACCTTATGCACCCATCTGCTTTAGCTGTTGAAAAAGGGGACCGAAATGTTTTTAAATTTCCATAAAAATCATTTTTATCACCAGTTGCTGACCATATCCTAACAAAGTACAATTGATAGTATCGAAACATGAAAGCTTTTGTGTAGTGATGTAAAATGTTTTTT
Organism: Ascarosepion bandense; assembly: GCA_037127315.1. Lineage (NCBI taxonomy): Eukaryota > Metazoa > Mollusca > Cephalopoda > Sepiida > Sepiidae > Ascarosepion > Ascarosepion bandense. Next base: position 553,974 of record JBBBDQ010000963.1, on the reverse strand, counting down.
ATTATAATCATTTATAAAAAATATTATACTTATATATATATATATATATATATATATATATTATAAATTATGCTTTAGAACATGTACACAATTTCTTCTATATATGTCCTCTTCTCTACAATCATATGGCTGTTTCAGTGTTTGGACTTCAAACACATCATCGGGAGAATGATGTGTTTGAAGTCCAAACACTGAAACAGCCATATGATTGTAGAGAAGAGGACATATATAGAAGAAATTGTGTACATGTTCTAAAACATAATTTATAATAAATATTCAGAGCTCTATACATCATATATCGAGCACTGTTTTAAATTAATGTTTTGGACGGGAAAAAAATTTTTCTTTTTTTCTCTCCTCATTCTATATTCACTCGGAGATATATATATATATATATATATATACACACTAGCAGTATAGCCCGGTGTTGCTCGGGTGTAATGAAAGCTTTAAAACTAATCCATAGTCCTGGAGCTCAGACTCTTTGGATGTTGGCACAAAAGACTAAAAAGCAATAGTTGTTTCCAGTTAAAGCAAAGCCAAAGACTGAAAGAAAAATGAATGGATGTAAGTCAAATTTTGATTTCCTGGTATTGATATCAAATAAGTTTTTTTCATTGTAAACTGAATTTTGAAGGCTAAATAAGTCCTCTGAGTAAATGGTATCATGGCTGAGACTAAGAACTACAATTATACCTACTTAGAGCCAAACCTGAAGCAAAAACTAAAATAAAAGGGTTGAAAAAAATACAGACATACAGACAGATAAACAGACACACACCCAAACATCTTGCCTTATTTATATATATATATATATATATATATATATATATATATATATATTATCAATTTTCTGCACTATTGTAAGAACTGCAATCTTGAAACTTCTGAATATCATTTCTTATGTCTTTGTCTATGAGTGTATCAAATTTGATTAAAATCGGACCACTCCTTCTATAACCCGATTTTTTTGATTATCGATTTTTGATATTTATTGGGGGTGCCTCGACACAAAACCTGGCTAAGAACACTTGCAAACTCTTATAGTACAACTGTGTAAATTTTCAAGAAAATCGGTTCAGCCATTTCGGAGTCTATAGATAACGGACGCATACACACACAAAGTTCAATTTATAAATAAGTTTAGATTAGAATTAGATTATATATATATATATATATATATATGTCTAGTCCATAAACGGTGAGGATAATCCAACAAGATCAACTTAATATAAAATATTAAATGTTATATTTATATAGAGAGCTCAGTGGATGTTATCCAGAGCAATATGATGTTTAGTTTTCCTTTATAAATATTATATATATGAGAGTGAGTCAATTCAGAGAATCTCCCCTGCTATAGATACCAGGTAACCCAGTACAATCTGTCTCATGTTACTTGAAAGGAAGATGAAACTCTGCCTAGAAATATCCCCTGCCCCAGGGATGTTGCCATGGTAGCTAGATTATAGGGCTAACAACCAATTTACAATTGATTTTATTTGATGCTTTATTGCAGTCGCATTTCCCGTGTTTATCACAAACACAAGAAATGCAACTGCAATAAACAGTTGATTATATTCCATTGATGTTCATGTAATTATTCTTTTTCTCAACAGCCGTTTGATGGCATTAAAAAGAATGGGGATTGTCAATAATTATGAGGTAAGTTGGACATTTTTTTCTGTTCATTTGGTGAAATTTTATTGTTTAGAAATTTCTCAGAAACATAAACTGAAAAATTTAATGAATCAAAGATTCATTGGGAAATCTCCAATTGTCCTTAACGAAGATTAACGAAACTTGGTTATAAACAATTGACAATTTGAAATGATTTGTTTGAACATTATTTTTGATCGATACTCGTATTTAAGTAGATATTCTGTTTTATATTACAGAAATTAACGAAGATTAACGAAACTTGGTTATAAACAAGCGACAATTTGAAATGATTTGTTTGAACATTATTTTTGATCGATGCCCGTATTTAAGTAGATATTCTGTTTTATATTACGGAAATTAACGAAGATTAACGAAACTTGGTTATAAACAATCGACAATTTGAAATGATTTGTTTGAACATTATTTTTGATCGATACTCGTATTTAAGTAGATATTCTGTTTATAATCAATCAGTATTATATATTTATTTCTACTGGCCTGATTATTTAGGATAAATTTTTTTTTATTACGAAAATGTGTGTCATTCGGCAGGATTTGAACCAGCGACCCCTATCCACATAGGGGAAGCCACCATGTGATCTGGTGCGTCTTAGACCTCTTGACCATGAATGATGATCTGTCTAAACAAAGTCAAATTAAGCCTATAACAAAATTTTTGAATTCATCGTAATAGCCATCTCTGCTCTAAAATGTATCGTAATGCCAACAAATATAAACATGTTACGGAAATAAACAAAGATTAACGAAACTTGTTTATAAACAACCAACAATTTGAAATGATTTATTTGAACATTATTTTTGATCTTCTAGACTGAACATCATTCATGGTCAAGACGTCTAAGACGCACCAGATCACATGGTGGCTTCCCCTATGTGGATAGGGGTTGCAGGTTTGAATCCTGCCTAATGAAACACATTTTCATAATAAGAAAAATTTATCGTAAATAATCAGGCTGGCAGAAACAAATATGTAATACAGTTTAATTATAAACAGATTATCTACTTAAATATGAGTATCGATAAAAAATAATGTTCAAACAAATCATTTCAAATTGTTGGTTGTTTATAACCAAGTTTCGTTAATCTTTGTTAATTTCCGTAACATGTTTACATTTGCTGGCATTACGATACATTTCAGAGCAGAGATGGTTATTACGATGAATTCGAAATTTGTGTTACAGGCTTAATTTGACTTCATTTAGACTGTTCGTCACTCGTGGTTGAGAGGTCTAAGATGCGCCAGATCACATGGTAGTTTCCCCTATGTGAATAGGGGTTGCAGGTTCAAATCCTGCCGAATGACACACATTTTCGTAATAAAAAAAAAATTAATCCTAAATAATCAGGCCAGTAGAAATAAATATATAATACTATTTGATTATAAACAGAATATCTATTTGATTCGAGTATTGATCAAAAAATAATGTTCAAACAAATCATTATATATATAAACTCCACATTTGATTTGTCTGGAGTATCTGTACCTGACTTCCAACCTAGAACTGAGGCTCAAATGAGTGATGTTCACATTACCCCCTGACTGTCTCTAATATAATTTCAAAGCTTGACCCTTATAAGGCAAGTGGAGGTGACAGAATACCAGTTGTTATCACGAAGAAATGTGCCCCTGAATTCTTCTCCGTTCTCTCAAAACTCTACAACTATTGCCTCTGTGGTTTTAGTTTTCAAGAACTCTGGAGAACCCTCAGACTCCTCTAATTATTGTCCTATCAGCCTCCTACTGATTTTTGGCAAAGTGTTTGAGTCTATTATTAATACTGAGGTGGTTTGATATCTCACAGCCCACAGCCTATTCTCCGACAAACAGTATGGCTTCTGCTTTGCCAGATCTACTGCTGATATGCTCATGATCATCACAGAGTATATATACCAGGCTCTCGATAAGAATGAAGCGCGAGCTGTTACCCTAGATATCTCCAAAGCATTTGATAATGGCCTTCTCTGCAAGCTATAAGGGTATGGTATAACTGGATGCTTGTTTGATTTAATCTGATTGCTCCTATCAAATTGTGTATTGAATTGGCATGCTTCCAGATCCTATTGTACAAATACAGGCGTCCTTCAAGGCTCTATCCTAGGTCCTACACTTTTTCTGATCTTTGTCAACAATCTTCCCGACATAATTGAATCCCAAGTAGGCATCTATGCTGAAGACACCACGATTTACCCCTTCCTTCATAAGAAATCTGCTGAGGCTGACAAAGCAAATCTCACTGCTGATCTTGAAAAGGACCTCTAATCTGTGGTGGACCAGGGTAAAAAATGGCTCGTAAATTTTAATGCTTCCAAAATGAAGCTGCTATCCTTTAACCACCATAGACAGTCGTTCCTACCCCACCCCATCAAAATGGATCATGATAGTCTCCCTGAAAGCAATAAACTGTGCCTCCTTGGCCTAACTCTCACAGCCGACCTCAAGTGTAATGACTACATTGAATCAATAGCTAAATCTACTGCTAGGTAGGTTGGGTCACTGTGTCAGGCCAGGAAGCTTTTCTCATTTAAATCCATCTTGTACATATACAAATCTACCATCTGTCTGTGCATTGAATTCTGCTGTCACATCCACTCAGGTGCCCCTACTCTTCATCCTGCAGTTCTTGACAAAATCCAAAAGAGAATCCAACCTGGCAGCTTGACTTTAGTCACTTTCTCATTGATGAGATGTGGCTTCCCTCTGTCTTTTCTACAAATATTTTCATGGCTTCTCTTTTGATGAGCACCTATTCTATCAGCTTCTTTTCTCACACTTCCTGCCTGTGGAACTCCTGTATACTTGCTGCTTCCCTGATAGCTACAATCTCCAAGAGTTTAAAGGCAATGCCAATTGCCATCTCTTATCTCCTTGATGCCAATCCTTTTCCTGGCATGCCTGGTATCTTATTCTTCTCTCTTTCTGCTTTACTCTCATGCAGCTCTCTTCACACCAGTGTTTCCGTCCTTCTCTTACTCATTCTATGACACCCCCTGTATCCTCTTCCTCATTTTCTTCACTCTTCTCTTATGTAACCCTCTGTGCACCAGTGGCAGTAATGCCTTGCTTGGAGTGAAAAAATTATTATATATATCTATATATATATATATATATATATATATATATATATATATATATACACACACACACACACACACACACACACTACCAGCCATAATTATTAGGCCACCCCACCCCTGTATTTTAAAAAAATGATGTATTTCATACTATTTTTTAGTATTTATTGCCAAGTGTATAATTGTAAATGAAAATAGAATGGTTCTTTTGTTAATATTGCACAATAATATGTGCATTAAATGAATTTATAAATATTTAATAATTACCTATATTGCAGTTTCATCGATGAAAGGATGAAGAAAACTTAGGGCAATTTGGACATGTTCATCTTTGCGTCCTTGCCTTGTAAAATTTTTCAAAGTAATAATAAAGAACCATTCCACTTACATTTGGCAATAAATACTAAAAATAGTATGAAATACATCATTTCTTTAAAAAAAACTGAGGTAGCCTAATAATTATGGCTGGTAGTTGTGTGTGTGTATATATATATATATATATAATATTGACTATAGTAATAACAATACCAATATTAACAGAACTAACTCTGCTGAAACTAGTATTAATTAAGCTATAATTTAAATTGTCTTGTACAATTCACCGAGAATGAACTCAGAGGGAAAAGGGGAAGTAAAAAAAGAAACAAACGAAGTACATGAACAAAAAGTCAAACAGTCGTAAGAAAGAAAAAACCCCATGACGAAAACCCTAACACTATATATATAGGGGTTGCAGGTTTGAATCCTGCCAAATGACATAACAAAATTTATTGCAAATAATTAAGATGGCAAAAATAAATATATATACTGTATGAATATGTACTCAAATACAATTATCGATCAAAAATAATGTTCAAACAAATAATTTCATATATATATATGTTTTTTTTTCATATATTAAACTTTATATTCTTTTTCTTTCACTCTCTCTCTCTTTTTTCAGAATATACGTAATTTTGCTGTTGCTGTGGTTGGTGTTGGGGGTGTTGGCAGTGTGACCGCAGAAATGCTGACCCGATGTGGAATTGGAAAGGTAAGTGCTGAAAAAAAATCTTTCTTAAGTCAAGCATTAAGATCTTTTGAGAACTTGTAACATTTCTTGAGCCTTTCATTGCAATGAAGATAAAAACGAGATGAAGAAACCTGCTCAATCTTTTTCAGTTATTTGGGCTTCTTCCTTGTTCTGAGGAATATAAAGACATAAAACTGGTTTGCTGGGAGACCGCATAACCACCATCAAGGAGAGGAAGGTGAAATGGTTTTGCCATGTCATAAGAGCCAACCATCTTTCCAATACCATCCTCCCTATGACCATATCTTGTTGAAACATAAGTTGTTGTCCGGTCACTTAAGTTAAAACAATGTGGGAAATTGGTCAGTACCTCGATGGATAACCGCTCGGAAATAACAGGTGGTGTAATGGATAAAACTTGAAATTAGAAATCAGGGAGCAGAATTGGAATTCCAATCAGATTCATTAAATTCACTTATGTGCAAACTAGCAGTATAGCCCGACGTTGCTCAGGTGTAATGAAAGCTTTAAAACTAATCCATGGTCCTGGAGCTCAGACACTTTGGACGTTAGCACAAAAGACTAAAAAGCAATAGTTGTTTCCAGTTAAAGCGAAACTGTAGACTGAAAGAAAAACGAATGGACGTAAGTCAAATTTTGATTTCCTGGTATCGATATCAAATAAGTTTTTTTCATTGTAAACTGAATTTTGAAGGCTAAATAAGTCCTTTGAGTAAATGGTATCATGGTTGAGACTAAAAACTACAATTATACCTACTTAGAGCCAAACCCGAAGCAAAAACTGAAATAAAAGGGCTGAAAAAATACAGACATACAGGCAGATAAACAGACACACACACAAACATCTTGCCTTTTATATACATATGTTATCGATTTTCTGCACTATTGTAAGAACTGCAATGTTGAAACTTCTGAATATCGTTTCTTATGTCTTTGTCTATGAGTGTATCGAATTTGATTGAAATCGGACCACTCCTTCTATAACCCGATTTTTTTCAATTTTCGATATTTATTGGGGGTACCTCGACCCAAAACCTAGCTAAGAACACTTGCAGACCCTTTTAGTACAACTGCGTAAATTTTCAAGAAAATCAGTTCAGCCATTTTGGAGTCTATAGGTAACGGACAGACACACACACACACACAGAGACAAAGTTCCATTTATAAATAAGTTTAGATTTAGATTAGATTAGATATCCTTAAGATATGAATCTACTTTTTCTACACCAAGCTATTGGTTAAGTAGTAAGATTCATATCAGAAAATAATTATTAACTCCCCAAAATTCTTAAAGTCCAAAAATGTTTTGAATTTAAAAGAGCCTTAAAAAGTTGATAAGCTGTAAGATATTTATTTAAAGGCAAAAATCTGTTTTGCTGAACGTTAGCCTATTTTCATAAACATTGATATTAATATCATATCTCAAATTTACTTTCACTTTTGGTTCCTAACAGTTGTTGCTATTTGATTATGACAAAGTAGAACTTGCCAACATGAATCGTTTGTTTTACCAACCTCACCAAGCAGGCATGAGCAAAGTCGAGGCAGCTGAATGCACCTTAAAGTAAGTAACATTTAGTTGTTTTTTTTTTTGTTGTTTTCTCTCCATTTTTGCTTTTTTCATTTTTATAAAAATACTTTTCATGTCAAGGGAGGTAACTGAAGCAATCAAATATTAAGGCAGCTAAACTTATCAGAGACAAGGAAAACGATGGCGGTGAACCCAGTGGGAATTGAACTCTCTTTGCTCGTAATGGTCTTCAAGATTAGCAAGAACACTATGTATCGATATATGTACAGATAAACTGGAATGTTTCCCAAGTTATTCTTTTATTTATATATATATATATATATATATATATATATATGCAGGTTTCATTGAATAATATAGACAAGTTTTGTCTATTAATTTTGTGTAGGATCTGTTCATACCGTCTGATATACTTGATGGTGATGTCGTTAAAAGACAACAAAAAATCACAGTATTTGTTGAATTTTTTATCAGGTCTAAGCTTTCGGCTCACATAAGCCATTATCAAAGAGTAAATAATAACACACAGTAAACATAGAACATTTAAGCTATTAACAATAAAGATAATTGAATTGAAAATATAAGTCCATCCCTACCGTGGCGGATGGCCGAAGACAGTGACAAAATAGTGGTGTTGTGGTCCCTGGTCTGATTACAGACATTTGAGTACGTTGTTGGAAATATCGAAATTGATTGTATTCAAACCAGGTTTAAACTGTTTATCAACTATGTAGTTGGGAAAATTATTATTGATGAGTGTCTGTTTTATGTTTTTTAGTTCACTGTAGAAGATCTGATTTGTAGATGAATTGACTTTTGCACGGTATAATAGATTTTTTATAATGGCTATTTTGTAATAGTGGGGGCATTCACTAATATAATTGAGTGTGGAGGGATTTTTATTAGTAGGTTTTTGATACGGTGAGATAGTAAATTTATTGTTGTCAGTGTTAATTAATATATCAAGAAAAGGAATTTTGTTATCTTTGCTAAGTTCATAAGTAAATTTTAAAACTGAGTTATTTTGAAACTGTTTTTGAAGTTGTAAGATTTCATTGGTATTTTTAATTGATAGTAGGATATCATCAACATATCTTAGATATATTGATGGTTTTGTAAATTTTGCAAAGGTAGTATTTTCAAGGTTAGACATGTAGAAATTACTAAAAATCGGACCAAGCACTGAACCCATGGAGACTCCGTCACGTTGTATATATATAGTGTTGTTTGGATCAACAAAAGGCACTTCAGTAGTACAAGCTAGTAGAATTTTTCTTAGGATGTTGGGATTAATTTTGAGTGGGGGTAATGAAGGATTACTGTAAACATTTCTTATAATTATATCAATAGTTTCACTGACAGGTACATTAGTAAAAAGGTTTTCCACATCAAGTGAAGCTATGATTTCATTATTAGGTTTTTCACTCTTGAGGATTTGGATTGCCTCTAGGGTTGACTTTATGCTGTATTTACTCGGAAGGTAGGGTGTGATAAGCTGGTTAATATGTTTAGTTAACTGGTATACAGGAGTAGGAATTTGGGATATGATAGGGCGGAGAGGATAGTTAGGTTTATGAGTTTTTATGGTTCCGTATATGTAACCAGGTTTATAGTCACCAATAATTTTAGGGAGTTTTAAGGAATTCTGATCAGCGTTGTTGGCACTAATGAGTTTATTAAGTTTAGATTTTAGTTGGTGTGTCGGGTTTTTGTTAATTTTTTAAAATTTTGTGTGGTCATGGAGTATGTGGTTGAGTTTTGTGTTGTAATCTGATTTGTTAAGTACAACAAAGATGTTAGCCTTGTCAGCTTTTTTTACAATTATGTGAAGGTGGTTGCGTAGTTCGTGCGCGGCACTTTTTAGTTGTTTCGATAGAATTTTTGAGGAGCTTCTGCTTTTATCATGGCGATCTTTGATTGCCTCAGCCTTAAGTAGATCTTTCAGTTCGGGTTTAACGGTTATAAGTTTTTCATCTTGTAATTTAGTGATGCTTTGATAGAGCGTTTCTATTTCAATTTTTTTAGTAAGCTGGTTATACTTACGGTATATATGGCAGTTAGGTCCAAGGTTGAGTAATTCTTCTTGGTGCTTAGTTAGTTGGTGGTTGGAAAGATTTATGAATTTATCGAATTTTTTGGGAAGAGTGATCGTGCCATTGTATAGTGAATTAAGTTTTTTGACAATTTTAGCACGGTGTTCAGCTTCAGATTTTGCGGTGATTTTGGATAGTCTGAGTATTATTTCTTCTAGTTGGTTTGAGGTAGTTATATCTTTCAGTTTGTTGTAGAGGTCATGTTTGTTCTTGTATAATGTGTCAAGATTTTCTTTCGCTATTTCAATTTGCCTTTTCACAAGGCTCCATTTATATTTCAAGGTGGTGATGGTGTGTTGGGCTGCTGGATCATGTAATTTAAATTGTGTGTATTTTGGCAGCATTTTTTCATTAATGCAGGTTTCATTGAATAATATAGACAAGTTTTGTCTATTAATTTTGTGTAGGATCCGTTCATACCGTCTGATATACTTGATGGTGATGTCGTTAAAAGACAACAAAAAATCACAGTATTTGTTGAATTTTTTATCAGGTCTAAGCTTTCGGCTCACATAAGCCATTATCAAAGAGTAAATAATAACACACAGTAAACATAGAACATTTAAGCTATTAACAATAAAGATAATTGAATTGAAAATATAAGCAACCACCTTCACATAATTGTAAAAAAAGCTGACAAGGCTAACATCTTTGTTGTACTTAACAAATCAGATTACAACACAAAACTCAACCACATACTCCATGACCACACAAAATTTTAAAAAATTAACAAAAACCCGACACACCAACTAAAATCTAAACTTAATAAACTCATTAGTGCCAACAACGCTGATCAGAATTCCTTAAAACTCCCTAAAATTATTGGTGACTATAAACCTGGTTACATATACGGAACCATAAAAACTCATAAACCTAACTATCCTCTCCGCCCTATCATATCCCAAATTCCTACTCCTGTATACCAGTTAACTAAACATATTAACCAGCTTATCACACCCTACCTTCCGAGTAAATACAGCATAAAGTCAACCCTAGAGGCAATCCAAATCCTCAAGAGTGAAAAACCTAATAATGAAATCATAGCTTCACTTGATGTGGAAAACCTTTTTACTAATGTACCTGTCAGTGAAACTATTGATATAATTATAAGAAATGTTTACAGTAATCCTTCATTACCCCCACTCAAAATTAATCCCAACATCCTAAGAAAAATTCTACTAGCTTGTACTACTGAAGTGCCTTTTGTTGATCCAAACAACACTATATATATACAACGTGACGGAGTCTCCATGGGTTCAGTGCTTGGTCCGATTTTTAGTAATTTCTACATGTCTAACCTTGAAAATACTACCTTTGCAAAATTTACAAAACCATCAATATATCTAAGATATGTTGATGATATCCTACTATCAATTAAAAATACTAATGAAATCTTACAACTTCAAAAACAGTTTCAAAATAACTCAGTTTTAAAATTTACTTATGAACTTAGCAAAGATAACAAAATTCCTTTTCTTGATATATTAATTAACACTGACAACAATAAATTTACTATCTCACCGTATCAAAAACCTACTAATAAAAATCCCTCCACACTCAATTATATTAGTGAATGCCCCCACTATTACAAAATAGCCATTATAAAAAATCTATTATACTGTGCAAAAGTCAATTCATCTACAAATCAGATCTTCTACAGTGAACTAAAAAACATAAAACAGACACTCATCAATAATAATTTTCCCAACTACATAGTTGATGAAACAGTTTAAACCTGGTTTGAATACAATCAATTTCGATATTTCCAACAACGTACTCAAATGTCTGTAATCAGACCAGGGACCACAACACCACTATTTTGTCACTGTCTTCGGCCATCCGCCACGGTAGGGATGGACTTATATTTTCAATTCAATTATCTTTATTGTTAATAGCTTAAATGTTCTATGTTTACTGTGTGTTATTATTTACTCTTTGATAATGGCTTATGTGAGCCGAAAGCTTAGACCTGATAAAAAATTCAACAAATACTGTGATTTTTTGTTGTCTTTTAACGACATCACCATCAAGTATATCAGACGGTATGAACGGATCCTACACAAAATTAATAGACAAAACTTGTCTATATTATTCAATGAAACCTGCATTAATGAAAAAATGCTGCCAAAATACACACAATATATATATATATATATATATATATATATATATCTATCTCCATGATTGATCAGATTATTGGAATGTTACACATTGAAAAAACAATAGCTACTCACGCATTTACGCATCATTCATTCAGTAATGAATTCGAACACTCTAGGCTACTGGAGTGTGTTTACATTGTATATAACATGCTAAAGCCCACCTTCTTTCACCGAGCACCCATAGCTCAGAGCTAGAATCGCCGACTGATGTCAATTTGGTTGGGTTTCAATCCTGGCTAGAAGCAATCCGATGTCTAACCATACTGATGGGCTGTGATAAGCAAAACAGATCTGTCTGCGGATGACTGCATATATATATATATATATATATTATTAATATTACATTAGAACATGTGGAAACTACAAACTAATACAAAATTGTACGTTTTTACAATTTCTTTGGACATTGAAAGAACAATGTCTCATTAGGTAGTTAACAATGATGTTAATAAACACTTTATTTAAAAAAGTTTCTTTTAAAAAAAACCACACTTCTCTTTATTTTTGGAATTCCATATTCTAACAAAATAATTAATAAATATTAATTGCTCTATTTCTATATTGAGTACTGTTTTAAATTAATGTTTTGAAAGTTGTTATTATTTTCTTTGTTCTTATTAATTTGGAGATATATATATATAAATTCATATCAGACGATCGCAAGAGCGTAAAACCCAGGGTCACAAATTCACACCTGTTTATATGAATATGTCAGCTCTATCACTGATATTGAGCACTTTCAAATAAGTACTGTGCATATATAATTTATAAATAATATAATATATATAACAAATGGCATATATATATATATATATATATATATAGTGTAAGAAAGTTATGGAACACATAGGTTTTAAACACATTGTTCATGCATTTACTTTTATAAAGAGTGCTCCATACAATGTAGAGCTTTATATTGTAATGGTTGTTACAATGGTTTATAAAAGCATTGTATCACTACACAAAAATTTTCATGTTTTGGAGCTATGTTTGCCACTCTTCTGGTGATGAGTTTAAATGAAAAATAAATGGTGAAAACGATTTATTTTTGGTAATATGATATGTAAGTGAATGTGGTGGGGGTGTAGTACAATTTAGTCAGCAGTTTGTAGCCATAGTGATACAGCCTTGGGTAGTGATACTATGCTTTTATAAACCATTGCAACAAACATTACAATATATATATATATATATAATGTTAGTCATCCACATACAAGCCTGTTTCGCTGTATCACAGCTCATCAGTGTGGCTAGACATATCCACTTGCTTCTGGCCGGGATCGAAAACTCAACCGATTTGGTATCAGTCGGAGTCTCTACTCCCTAAGCCATTGGCGCATGGGGTCAGAGAAGAGAAATTTTAACGTCTTGTATGTAAGCAGTGTATACAGATGCCAGTCACTGAGAGAACTCAATTCATTTCTGAAGAGTCACGCATTATAGCCGAAGTGGAAACTGTTTTTAAAATTTTCTTCTCCAGAGAGCTCAATTGTAATGAGAGCATATGTTAGTCATCCACATACAAGCCTGTTTCGCTGTATCACAGCTCATATATATATATAAAATTTCTAACATAAGCATGTTTTATTTTAACTTCATTACAAAGTACCTATTTTGTTTAAACACTTCTTGTCTCATGTCAAATAATCACTTAAGACACAAGATATAATGCTGATATCTTTTCAGTACTCAATAATCTATTTAATTTAAGAAAATATTCTCTGTAATTTAATGTTTTATTGAATTTTAGAGAATTTTGTCTCTATATGTATTATATTTGTTGCTCTTATTTTCTGAGAGTGTTGTGTATAGGTGACTGTATCTATAAAATTCAATAAGTTTTTATATATTCAAAAACAATCCAAAATTCATTTAAAAATATTTGGGGTGTCAAATTGTAATAAGCCTGATTGGTAAATATAGTTTTACTAAATAACAATCTTTCCTAAAGATTTAAACCAGTGAAACTGAATTTTAAAATATTATAAATTATTCTAATTAAAATTTACAAAAAAAGGAAAACTAATCTTGAAAATTTTTTTTCTTAAGACAGTGTTGTCCTTAATATTATATTATTCATAAAAGCAATTACAAGCTTCTCTAATTAAATAATGTCTTATTTATTGTTTTTTTGTTTTTTTTTATTCAGATCAGTTCTTTGGTAAAATGGCTGATTTTACCAAAAAGAATCAGTGATTTAAATTCTCCAAAGAATTCTGCTTTTACCTAGTCACAAAAATATCATATTGAATTTCTCAAGTTTTCATAAAATTAAGTAAAAAAAAAATTTTTTTACCAAGATTTTCTAAGAAAAAACATTTCTAAAATAATTTAATTCATTTTTGAATAAGTCTTGAATGTTTAATTAAAACTCCAACAATTACTTGATTTTTCAAAAATTTCCAAATCAATGTATCTAGCCTAAAAAAAAAATGCAAAATTTGTTATGCTAATTTATAGTTCATCTGCTGAAGCACAAAAAACAAGATTTTTAATCAAAAGTTTGAATGTTCTAAAAAGGATTTAAAAAAATTAATTAAATACTAAAAAACACTTTAATCTTTCCTCTTAATAATAACAAAGATTTTGACAATAAAATGTTTTTATAAGTTTGGAACACGTTTTCATCACAATGTTTTAGAGATTTTTTTTTTTTTTTTTTTTTTGTAGTGGTACCTCTAACTTAGTGAGTACATGCATTTAAGTAGGCATCCCTGTTTTTTAAACAGTGTAATTAATGTCTACCAGCCTAAAACTCAAAAGTCTTAATAAAGAAATTGTGCCTCTCAACAGGAATAAAATCTGTACTCTCCATTTAATTCGGGTAACCATCCAAGTACACTTGACATCCGAGACACATGTAACCACCACAGCAAAGCAAAGCTCAACCATCCTATCCAAGAAATGCACATCTTTTGTTAGAGCCTTTTGAAGTTCATATCTGCTAACATTTTTTCTGTCCTGTTTGGGTAGCTAGATAATCCCTGTTGTAGAAACTTGCTCAGGTGCATATGTGTTTCTTCAACACTCTCTTTACCTTGTGGTTTATACTATATGCTGAATAGACCTATATCTCTGGGAAAGAGTGCACAAATGTGATCAGTAACTGAAGAAGGCCAGTACACTTAAATCCTCAGTCATGATGACTTGTAACTTCATGTTAGCATTACCAATAACAGCTTCCAAACAGTTTTATCTACCTAGTTTCACCTACAGGCCTTAGATAAAAACAACAAAAGCAAGGATATTGGCAAAAATGAAACAAAATATGTTACAACTCCTTGCCTTAAAAAAAAAAAAGAAATCAGTATGTGTGTGTGTTTTTTTTTTTTTCTCGGGTGGGTGAGTAAAATTGTTTTCCATTGCTTGGTCATTATATATCAATTGATGTGCCATAAATCCATATTCTTGTTTCCTTTGTAGAGAAATCAACCCTGATGTGGAGTTTGAAGTGTTTAACTACAACATCACCACCATGGACAACTTCCAGCATTTTATTGATAAAATAAAGTAATTTTTCATTTATTTGATCCTACCTTTGTCTTAGAATAGTTGTTGTTTGTGGATACAAATTTTATACATTAAATGTAACCACTATTGGAGGACAAACCATAGTATATAAAATATCTAATTCTTCAAGGAAAACAATTGAATAAAATATCTAATTATTTAAGGATTATGACAGTATAAAATATCCAATTATTAGAGGACAATGATTTTATAAAATATCTAATTATTAGAGGACAATGATTTTATAAAATATCTAATTATTAGAGGACAATGATTTTATAAAATATCTAATTATTAGAGGACAATGATTTTATAAAATATCTAATTATTAGAGGACAATGATTTTATAAAATATCTAATTATTAGAGGACAAAAATGGTATAAATAATCTAATTATTATAGGACAAAAATGGTATAAATAATCTAATTATTATAGGACAATGATGGCATAAAATAATCTAATTATTATAGGACAATGATGGCATAAAATAATCTAATTATTATAGGACAATGATGGCATAAAATAATCTAAAAAAAATAAATTTTTCTTCTTTTTTTTTTTTTTTTAATCACCGGCAATGCTATTAATGCAATTGCAGCCTTTATAGAAGTACATCAGTAAAAAAAAAATAAAAAGAAGCTGCTAAAATGGTGAGCATAATTCAAAACTGATAATTATACATTTTCAACTCTGAAACATTCTTTAATACAGAAGAAAATACTATTTCGTCTTATAAAGTCAATATCTAGTTGTGGCTGTTTATTCTTTCTTCAGGATGGGTGGCCGAGAGGCAGGCACTCCTGTTGACCTTGTACTGAGTTGTGTGGACAATTTTGAAGCCCGAATGGCTATCAACACTGTAAGTAAACTTCAAAAAAATATTGGAATGCAGGTATTACTTAAATTAACCTTGTCTTCTTGTATAAAAAAAATTGGAATAATTTTTGTAGGTTAGCATTTCTAGCCACATTTGTCAGAATTGAAAAATATATATTTTAATTATTTTAGAAGTGGGGTTTCTGTTTCAGTGTCAAACAGGTCCCTGACTTTTTTAAAGATTTATTTATACTTTGTCTTTGTTTACAAACATCAGTGGAGTGTAAATTCATGTTTTTTTTTGTTTTTTTTTCTTAGAGCCTTATTTCAAAGTAAACAGTAGAAATCTCAGCTGGAATTTTAAAATAATTATTTTCAGCTCGAGATTTGAACTTATAAGTTTGTGAAAACAAATATTATAATTGACAGGCTCTTGTTATTAATATCATTGCTTTCCCTGTCATTATTATGTAATACTTTATTGATATTTAACAATTATTTAACAGTGGTTACCCCACTTGGTTTTGCTGATAGCGCCTATTAAATCTATAAAAAAGCAATGACATTCTCTTTCTTCCTCTTTTTCCTCTTGCTTTCAGAGATGTGGGTGAGCATAGATAAAAAAAATGCTACTGCTGGGGCATGTTCGCTTCCATGGTCCTCTGTTGAAGTCTTTGTTACACACACACACACACACACACACACACACACACACACACACACACGGAGGTGTTACTTATACTTGTAACTGCATCTGGTAGCAAGGCCTCTGATTGGGAGGTTGTGAGGAGCATGGAACCCCCTCTTAATTTTTGTTGTTCCTAGATGCTACCACTACCGACCTGGAGTGGTAGCACCTGTTAGTATAATTTTGCATGTGGAAATATATAAAATTATAATATTACATGTGAAAAATAAATGTAATCTCAAGTTTAGTAGTAAATAAATGGATCAAACAAGAAAAAGAGGAATGTGAGTGAGGGTCCCGGAAAGAAAGAATGGTCCCAAAGACACAGTTTTTATAAACCCACGACGGGTAGATATGGTCTGGTGTGTTGGAAGTGCCAGTATGAAGGCCACTGTGTGACAGAATGTCCCACGAAGCGGGGCTTGTGCCCCCGGATCACAAGCAAGAAAGATACACGAGATGCGGAGGTAGTGGGCATGTGGCCAAATGGTGAGGGTTGAAGAGGGAAGCCGCCCCCAGTGCCAAAAGTGAAGATGAAACCTGGAGAATTGAGCCAGAAAAACGCCAAAGGGTCGCCCCGAGAAAAAAAAGGCAGAGCGGCCCGTATGGATGGAAATCAGTTACGTTGTTGGGGTGTGGGCAGATAGATCATTTTGCAAAGAAATGTCCAAGAAGAAGGTGTTGGTTTTGTGGGAAACCAGGGCACCTGAAGAGAGGCTGCCCATATAGAGACATGAAGGGGATAGAAATAAAAGACCCTGATATGGAAACGGAGGCCATGGGTGGGGGGGCTCGTAGAAGGACTGCAGCTACCAGCACCCATGGTTGGGTGGGCAGAAAGACAGCAACAAAGGAAGAGAAGAGCAAAGATATTCTCCTTGTTGACACAGGAAAGAAAGCTCTCTTGTGAGGTGGTGGTAGGAGGTTCCGGACTGTGTCATACTCTGCCTTTAGGCAGAGAGGAACCCAGATGAGGTTATGTTGAAGGGCAGTCTCATCTGGGGGGGGGGGGGAACAGATAGGAGCCTGACTTTGCCTTATGCAGTGTCTACAGAAAATTTTTGCCCAAGCTTACAGGCTTTGATCACCCACATTAATAGTCGGCCTTGTGCCACATCTGGCTTCGGTGGGGAGGTTTCTGGAAAATGTCCTTCTATTTAGTTGTTTCTCATCCATTCCACTTTGTTGCCATGTGGATCTATTCTTGGATTTGCCTTGTGGTGCAGTGGATATTATCTCGGAATGAGAAATCAGAGAGCCGTGTTTGAATTCCAGTTGAATTCGTTTATGTGCAAATACCTTTAAGAAAGGTATTAATCTATCTCTTCTCCCTTCAGTTATGGGTCGAATAGCAGGACAGATTAGGTTCTATAGCCTTGGTTGGCAACCAGTCTACTGCACCTTCAGGATAAACAGGTTTGCATAGGGTCAACACCACTACCTGTAAAATGATAAGTTACAGAAGCATTAATAACCCCCTTGTTGATGGCAAGGGGTTGTTGATGGCCTATGCTCCATTGGGAGCAATGGTGTTTAGGGGATTTATTCTTGAACTGGCTACTTATTCCACTTTAATCTTTGGAGTTTTCTCAGCACAACTTTTACTAACTGGCCTTAACTTCCTGTTGCACACAGCTTCTACCAATAGACAATTTTTTTAAATTTTTGCTGTCAGTGGTGTTTAGAAGTTAGTATTTGGCTCTCAGATAAATGTCACTAGCGGTATAGCCCAGCGTTGCTCGGGTGTAATGAAAGCTTTAAAACTTATCCATTGTCCTGGAGCTCAGACTCAGCCTAAAGAATATTTGTGTGAAGTCTGGTGTGAATTGGATAAAAATTGTGGATTCGTATAACGGACATACAGACAGATAAACAGACACACACACAAACATCTTGCCTTTTATATATATATATATAATCGATTTTCTGCATTATTGTAAGAACTACAACCTTGAAACTTCTGAATATCATTTCTTATGTCTTTGTCTATGAGTGTATCAAATTTGATTAAAATCGGGCCACTCCTTCTATAACCCGATTTTTTGTCTGTGTGTGTGTGTCTGTTACCTATAGACTCCGAAATGGCTGAACCGATTTTCTTGAATATTTACACAGCTTTACTATAAGCATCTGCGAGTTTTCTTAGCTAGGTATTGTGTCAAGGTACTCCCGATAAATATCGAAAAAAATCGGGTTATAGAAGGAGTGGTTCGATTTTAATCAAATTTGATACACTCATAGACAAAGACATAAGAAATGATATTCAGAAGTTTCAAGGTTGCAGTTCTTACAGTAGTGCAGAAAATTGATAATATATGTATGTATGTGTGTGTATTGGTTTCTTAGGGAAGGGTTGCTGAAGGAATGCCTGTGGCAATATAGGCGTTGCTTCCATTTTCCGGCTGATATACCTATATATATTTTTTCCTCTTTTTTATTCTCTTCAGGGAATATCGTTGCTTTATATACTACATTTCCTATGTTACATTTCCCGTTTACTGGGCATCTTTCTTTTATTCTACAGTTGCATGGGGTTGTCGGAGGTAGTTTGTTTTCGTTAAGTTTCCTTAATGTTTTTTCGTTATGTGACTTAATTATTTTTCCTACATTATTTGTACAGGAGTAACTTAGTTTTACAGTCATCCTGTTGAAAATCTTACTTAGTGGGTTGCTGGGTATACCCTCTATCTAATCAATAGGAATGGATATACGGAAACCAAATAAAGAAAAAGTAAATAAAGAAAGATTGAGAATATGTAGGTTTAGAAGGAGAGGTGGAAACTACCTAAATGGGCGAAGGAAAGAAAATCGAAAGGGGAAGGGAGTGGATAGAAGTAGACACCAAGTCTGAAAAATGGTCTCTAGTGAAGAGGTGCGAAAATTAGCATACTAGTGGGATAAGATGGGAAGAACGGGGGAGTAAATAAATATTAAAAAAACAGGAAAGTTAGCAGGAGGGATAGTAGGAAATAAGATAGG
This sequence comes from Ascarosepion bandense, assembly GCA_037127315.1. Lineage (NCBI taxonomy): Eukaryota > Metazoa > Mollusca > Cephalopoda > Sepiida > Sepiidae > Ascarosepion > Ascarosepion bandense. The sequence goes on along the minus strand of JBBBDQ010000963.1, from coordinate 534,406 downwards.
ACTGCTGGTAACCAACGACACCTATCGGAATGGAAGTTCAAGGAATTTAGATATAACATGGATATAATCTAGTCTTGCAACAAATAGAATGGAATTATCTTATCAACAATTGAGTAAAGAAAAGAAATAATAGCCTTAACTTAATCTAATTAAACGTAATTTTAGGCTTAACTTATCACAGATCTAGGAAAATAAAAATAAAAATTTTGGCGTAGGAATTTGAATTATGATTTGATGTATAAATTTGCTGGTGACATTAGTCACGTGTTAATTTTGTTTGTATTAAACTTCTCCTCCCACTATATCCCGGCAAACGAAAACGGAAATACTTATTATAGTGGGCTATCCTATGTTGCCTCCCCCTCCGCCTGGCCTTGACTGAACTTTCATTCCGTAGTAATACGACATGAAACAAGTCGAATAGGGCCTTCCGTCTGATGAAGTCGGTGATTGTTGGCAACAACAATTATTGACTGAAATAAATTTATTACGGAAATATGACCGGTGTTTAAAGTTTTTCTTAAAAGGAAACAGAAAATATATATATATATATATATATATATATATATATATGGCAAGATGTTTGTGTGTGTGTCTGTTTATCTGTCTGTATGTCCTTTATACAAATCCACAATTTTTATCCAATTCACACCAAACTTCACACAAATATTCTTTAGTCTGAGCTCCAGGACCATGGATTAGTTTTAAAGCTTTCATTACACCCGAGCAACGCCGGGCTATACTGCTAGTATATATATATATATATATATATATATATATATATATATATATATACACAGCAAAACAGAATGTAAGGAGAAGTAAAAATTGCATATGATATAGAGATATTCCTGTTTCTGGAGAAACCATGTTTAGGTCTCTAAATTCAAATAGGACGGATTCTTCTACTATGTACGAGGCAAATACATATTCTATGAATGGTAAACAGTAAGTCTTGGGTTTTCCAAAATGAGGACTACAACTAAAGTTTCTTTCTATATCTGGGAAAATATATTCCTAAAGGGAAATAGCACCATAGACTTGTAAGCTGCTGGGGCGGCTGATTTAGCCTCTGCTTAGGCTTGTGACTAAAGAAAGCAACCTCTAGGTTTTGCTACTGTAAACCGACTGAAATTGACTGCCACTTTTGTCACGGTATGGAGTGATGTCATTAAGCGGCTGTCTCGTGACCCATGATCGTATCACCATGAAAGGGAGGTAATCAACTTGTGTATCTCTACAAGGTTACCAGATTTATTGCCGATTCATAATTATTTTCAGGCCTGTAATGAAATTGGTCAGGTGTGGATGGAGTCTGGAGTCAGTGAAAATGCAGTTTCAGGTCATATTCAAGTCATTAAACCAGGCGAGACACCATGTTTTGCTGTAAGTAGTTTTGTTTGTTTCATTCTCTTCTGCAAATAGTCGTGAAAAAAAATATAGTCTGTGCTTAAATTTTGCCATATAAAAAATACTAAAAAATTGAGAAACTTTTTTGTTCAATATTTTTTTTTTTTATGAAAATAAAAAGTATCAAAAAGAATAAAATTATTATATATGTGATGTACTCAATTTTTATGGTGGTTAACGAGCTCATCTCTCTTACTAGTTCATTTACCTTTGGATTCCCAGAGGTGCCTGGCTATTGTGACCTTGAACCAGACTGTGGTTTTTGAATGACCACCTTACTGTTGGGTAATGGTTAATGAGCTAGTTTCACAGGTTTTGGTGTAATGAGTTTGATCTTCAGGGAATGATAACTAATATTCTTTAGATAAGACATTATCACTATCATTAATTTTTGACTAGCATTTCCACTATCTCGGTTGCTTTTTATTGCAACTCACACACTGTCATTCTACAATCATTAGCAAGAATCTCGGACGGAAAATAAGAAATTATGCAGGGAGCTTCTTCATTGATTCAAATTTGCTTTTTTTTATTAACAGTTGTAGAATTGTGAGGTTGCAATAAAAAAAAGCAACACGATGAAAGAAATAGTACCTACTCAAAAATTAATTAATAAATAATATCCATCTAGTAGATAATAATTCTAAAATCTAAAAAAAAAAAAAAAGGAAATGACCAGACAGGGTCAGTGTGTACTACCTCCCTGAATAAGGTGGGATGGATGTCCCAGGTAGTGTTTTGTGACCCTGACTATCTTATCAACGTTTGGTCTTTTCTACCTACATTTATATATGCTATGAATTAAACTAAGCACAATTGTATTAGGGGATGAAAAATTTTTGTGGATTTTGATGACATTATGGAGTCGTCGTCTTTTTCATCTAAATCTGGGAATTTGTTTTGAAAAAAACACTACATAAAATTCACTATTTTTTTTTATCCATAGTTTTGAATGTGTTTTCAAATTAACTTTTTAACAAAACAATTTCATGTTGAAGTTAAAAGTACCATGAAACATTGTTGATTTATTTAAAATGAATGATTTATTATGACAGGTCTCTAATTTGTATTTAGATACATTGTATTTATTTTCGATTTTTCTAGTTGAATTGTTCACCTATATTGCATATGATCCATTATTATACATAGGCTGGAATGATCTATTATGACAGGTCTCTAATTTGTATTTAGATACATTGTATTTATTTTCGATTTTTCTAGTTGAATTGTTCACCTATATTGCATATGATCCATTATTGTACATAGGCTGGAATGATCTATTATGACAGGTCTCTAATTTCTATTTAGATATATCTGTATTTATTTTCAATGTTTCTAGTTGAATTGTTCACCTATATTGCATATGATCCATTATTGTACATAGGCTGGAATGATCTATTATGACAGGTCTCTAATTTGTATTTAGATACATTGTATTTATTTTCAATTTTTCTAGTTGAATTGTTCACCTATATTGCATATGATCCATTATTGTACATAGGCTGGAATGATCTATTATGACAGGTCTCTAATTTGTATTTAGATACATTGTATTTATTTTCAATTTTTCTAGTTGAATTGTTCACCTATATTGCATATGATCCATTATTGTACATAGGCTGGAATGATCTATTATGACAGGTCTCTAATTTTTATTTAGATACATTGTATTTATTTTCAATTTTTCTAGTTGAATTGTTCACCTATATTGCATATGATCCATTATTGTATATTGGCTGGAATGATCTATTATGACAGGTCTCTAATTTGTATTTAGATACATTGTATTTATTTTCAATTTTTCTAGTTGAATTGTTCACCTATATTGCATATGATCCATTATTGTACATAGGCTGGAATGATCTATTATGACAGGTCTCTAATTTGTATTTAGATATATTGTATTTATTTTCAATTTTTCTAGTTGAATTGTTCACCTATATTGCATATGATCCATTATTGTACATAGGCTGGATTGATCTATTATGACAGGTCTCTAATTTGTATTTAGATACATTGTATTTATTTTCAATTTTTCTAGTTGAATTGTTCACCTATATTGGAATGATCTATTATGACAGGTCTCTAATTTGTATTTAGATATATTGTATTTATTTTCAATTTTTCTAGTTGAATTGTTCACCTGCATTGTGGTTACAATAAAATTTGTATTTTATATGAATACTACCTCATAAAAATAGAGATGTAGTTTGTGGGTGGGGCTCCATATCATTGATTGGGAGGGGGAACAAGGCCCTTGCACAAGCTTTTTGCGTAAAGCATTAATGAGCTTATATGGGGGTTCTAATATATATATACATTACACATAATTTTGTGGACAAGCTCCCACTGTCCACAAAATGTTACTGTTTCTTCTTTAATCCTAAAAAAAAACAAATGCACACTTATAAATATCTGACAAGTATTTCTTTTCTCTTAATTTCAGTTACTTTTTGCTGCAAGTACACAAACTGTAATTCTTTGATAGAGTATTTTTTGTACTAAGAAATGTTTCCGAAGGGAAGAAAAAATGAATTCATATTTGATTCTTGTTGAATGTCTGTTCTTATTTTCAACATTGTTTACATAATAACCATAGAACAAATATCGTAGTCTGATATGGAATAATAAAAAAGGAAAATTTAAACTTTATTTTTTGTCATTACAAATGCTAATTTATTTCTTCTTTAGATTTGTTTTAGAAAAGAATATAAAAAAAAACTTTGTGTTAATCAGTTGCTATGACAAACATTTGAGCAGGAAAAGAATCATAAGAAGCGCAGGGTAGTAAAAGAAAATACAATCAGCTGGAGAGGATTTTGTCCAACACAGGAAATCTGTTTTATTGCGTTTTTTTCAATCTGTCAAAAGGAGGGTTATTCATTTGACACCACTATTATTGCATACACTTTTGACTCCTTTGACAATGTTTGTTTATTTTTTTTTAAAGCTATGATTAGAATTTCAATAATATCAAATCTGATAAATATGAATTTATACGTTTTCTTTATTCTTGAGAAATGACAGCAAAAATATTAAACTCTCTTTAATAAAAAGATTGAATAAAAACCTGTTTTCCTAGTTATTTATAAAATGGTAAATAATAAATATGGCAGAAGGGGTCAAAAGAGTTGAAAATAATAGTGGTGTCAAAAGAATAACTGACCTTTTGACAGGTTAAACATTGCTAAAATTTCCAAGTTTTTTTAAATGAATGTTTTATATATTTATATATATAATGTGTGTGTGTGTGTGTGTATATAATTCGTTACCTCTTCATCACCAGGGCCGGTGGTACAGTTGGTATGATATTCGCTTAATAATGCAACTGTCTGGGTTTCAATTCCTGGTAGTGGATGCGCACTGCAGATGCGTTTCAAATATAGGATGAAACGGCCGTCCAGTGCTTTCTGCATTCTGTTGAAGTCGAATATAAAGCTCGATGATTTACTTAATAATATATATATATATATATATATATATATATATTGATTGTTTAATACTTAGTTTTTGGTCCTAATAGGGTTAAACCAGTATACATTTGTATTAAAGTGTTCGATACAATTATATTGTAGAACATTTTAATATTTTCCATTCAGGTGAAGACACCACTCATGGTAGAAACGTGGGTAGCGAAATAACTCTGTTAAAAATGGAAAATATTAATATATATATATATAATGCTGAAAGAATTGTACTTTTTTGTTTCTGTTTTTTTATTTAAAAAGAAAACAATATCTGGTTTGACCATGAGCAGCTGAGGTAATATTTCCATGAAGAAATTTTAGAGATATTTGCTTCCAGAAACAAGAATCAACCCTCACCTATCATTACAGAATATTTGCATTAAAAGTAATACACATGAAGATTTGAATAATAATTCTAGAAATATCTTTTTCTCTCCCCTGTCAAGTGTGCCCCTCCTTTGGTTGTTGCAACAAAAACTGATGAGAAAACATTGAAAAGGGAAGGAGTGTGTGCAGCCAGTTTGCCCACCACAATGGCCGTTGTTGCTGGATTCCTTGTACAAAATACTCTCAAGTAAGAAGTTTGTTTACTTTATAAGGGAAAGTTTTTTTTGAAAGCATTATTCAAATTTCATTGTCATTATTATTAACTTTCAACTAGTATTTCTTCCAGTTTATTTTTTTTCTCTTAATTACATGAAATCGTATGTGTTGTAATAGTCATTTGATTTTTTTGATGAAGCATTGTTAATTATTAATTTTCAACTAGTATTTCTAACATTTCATTTCTCTTGTGTTTTTATCATATGAGTTGTAAAAACTAGATATATATGCACTGGCTTGTGTGATATTTTGGTGTGAATGTATTTGAATGAAGACAAATCCAATGTTATCATCTCAGTCTGAACAGAATGGGCACTGCTCATTATCAACAGCACAGGTAACAGCTAATTTATCATAGCAGGTGGCAACTAAACTCACATTTTTTTCCCTGATAATGTTTTGTATTAATAATTACTCGAGGTATGAATATGATTTCAATTTTTCATTCTTCAGCAGTGAAGGATTCCTGTTTTGAAAGACAGCCATGTTGTCTGTGTTCTGGAATCCAATTTTTTTTTTTTTTTTTTTTTTTTTTTTAATCATCTCACTCCAAGCAAGGCATTCTACTGCCACTGTTGCGCAGGGGGTTACATAGGAGAAAGAAGGGTTAGTTATAGGAAATGTCAGGAGGAGGGTGATAGACGGATGAGAATACCAAGGATGAGGGTGGAGTAGATGAAAAAAGAGCTTGAGAGAATGGATACGAGTTAGTGTGATAGGAGATGTCAATTGACCTTACATTTAAATTCCTGGAGTTTGTAGCTGTCATATATGGAAGGGAATTCCACAGGTGGGAAATGTGTGAAAAGAAGCTGTTAGAGTAGAAATTGCAGTTACATTTTATCAGTTTTACTGTGAAAGGGTGGGACCTAGTTGCTAATCTAGTATCTCGTGTAAATTCATACCTAGGGGACACTAATGATCTAACTTTATTGGAGCAGAAGCCGTGAATGTATTTAGAGGAGAGGCACAGGGGAGCCACCTCACGCCAGTTAGACAGCAATTGCAGCCGAGCCGCCAAGTCGGTATTGATCACATTACAGATTCTCCATTGGATTTTGTCAAGCACCCCGAGATGAATAGCAGGGGCACCTGACCAAATGTGGCAGCAGTATTCAATACATGGGCGGGTGGTAGATTTGTATATGTCAGGATAATCTTTGAATTTCTGAAATCAATCATCGAGATTAATTTTTAGCTCGGTTTGTGTTTACACATAATAACTCTTAAGTAAAAAAAAAAGAATTTCCTTGAAGGATTTCTTTTTGTCAATTGAGATGAAGCAATTAAAAATATTTTTCTTTATTGCATTCTGTGTAACATGTGAATCAAACCAGGAAATACCAGAGGACAGAATTGAATTTCATGTTGAGCAGTTATTGTTCTAAGGGAGGGGTTGATTTGTGGTGTGTGTGGGTGTGTGTATGTGTGTCCCCCACCAATATGTAGTGGGTTCACCCTAAGAGTAAAGCTTCATCACACCAAAAATCATGGGCATCAAAGAATTTGACTTAAAATTGACCGAACAGGCACAAAAAGCAGAATTGGAACTCACAAGAATATCAGTGGTAGTGCCGTCAAATCTAAACTTATTTATAAATGGAACTTTGTGTGTGTGTGTCCATTACTTATAGACTCCGAAACAGCTGAACTGATTTTCTTGAAAATTTACACAGTTGTACTATAAGCGTCTGCGAGTGTTCTTAGCTAGGTTTTGTGTCGAGGTACCCCCGATAAATATCGAAAATTGATAATCAAAAATCGGGTTATAGAAGGAGTGGTCCGATTTTAATCAAATTTGATACGCTCATAGACAAAGACATAAGAAACGATATTTAGAAGTTTCAAGGTTGCAGGTTTTACAATAGTGCAGAAAATTGATAATTTATATATATAAAAGGCAAGATGTTTGTGTGTGTGTCTGTTTATCTGCCTGTATGTCTGTATTTTTTTCAGCCCTTTTATTTTAGTTTTTGCTTCAGGTTTGGCTCTAAGTAGGTATAATTGTAGTTCTTAGTCTCAGTCATGATACCATTTACTCAGAGGACTTATTTAGCCTTCAAAATTCAGTTTACAATGAAAAAAACTGATTTGATATTGATACCAGGAAATCAAAATTTGACTTACATCCATTCGTTTTTCTTTCAGTCTACGGTTTCGCTTTAACTGGAAACAACTATTGCTTTTGAGTCTTTTGTGCCAACATCCAAAGAGTCTGAGCTCCAGGACCATGGATTAGTTTTAAAGCTTTCATTACACCTGATCAACGCCAGGCTATACTGCTAGTAAACAATAGCCGGACAACTGGAAGTTATATAAACAGATAAGAGAATAAGTTATTTGTTCAGAATTGAATAAACAATATTTTAACTTCGGAAAGATTTAATTAATTAGATGTTTAGATGTGCATCGTGATGCAGTCGATATTAGCTCGGAATGGGAAATCAGAAAGCCAAGTTCAAATTACATAGCATTCACTTGTGCACAAATACTCTTGCGAAAGGTATTAATTGGCCTTTTCTCCCTCCAGCTATGGATTAAATAGTAGGACAAATTGGGTACTATAGCCTTGTTGGCAACCAGTCTACTGCAGAAAGTAATAGCAACCTACTGTGGGAAAATAATTTGCCCAGTCAGTTATGTCTCTTTCGAGACATGATCGCCCAAATGTGTATCATGTATGGCACTTAACTGACTGACTAAAGGTAACGTTAGATAGATTCAGAAATAATAGAAGACTCCCCTTCCTCACCACCTCCCCCTTATTCACCCCTAGTTATATTATTGTTATGTTATCTCAAATGATTTTCATTGGTTTTGCATGAAGGAACTTGTGCGCAAAGTCCTGTTGTTTTAATAAGCAATCGTCTGGGATCCAGCAATGGATTAATCCATTTTACATTGATTCATATTTTAAAAATAATTTCAGTTTATAAAAATTCCAGATCACAAATGGCCTTCAGGAATAAATTGAATTCCTGAGCTGAGAGTCTACTGTGTTTCACAGCTACCCATCCCTGACATTCTGTTTCTTGCTAGTCTCGCTAAATACATTTGCCCGTTGTTACAGTAATTCCATTTAAGGTTTTTATCGATCTTCAACTTCTAAATTTGTCATTCTGAGCAGTGAGTGAATTGTCATGAACTTTGTCTGCATCAACCGCATTTTCAAATCTACCATTCATCTATGCAGTCAATATTGCATTGCTGTCTTATCTGGTTTAGGGACTCCTCTAATATATCTAGAGATTCATGATAAAATCCAAAGTGTGTGTAATGTCATTGGTCCTGACCTGGCATCTTGACTTCATTCACTTTCTCCCCTGCCATTATGTGGCTTTTCTCTATCTTTTCTATAAATATTTTTATGAAAATTGTGCTAATGAGATGGTACTGCAACCATATGAATTTAAGCATACTACTGGATTGGCAACTAGGTCTCAGTTTTTATCATTGCAGCACCTAGATGTAACTGTAAGTTCTATTAACATAGTTTCTTTTCTCACACATCTCACCTGTGGGATTCATCTCACCTGTGGGATTCATATCCGGTTTCTTGCTCCCCTGCCACCTGAAATCTTTAACAATTTAAATACAACATCAACCACCATCTTGTCTTTCTGAAACTTCTTTTATTGTCCTTTCTTCTAACTAAAGTTTTCTCATTCTCATTCACTCCCCATATCTGCTGGTGTCTTAGTGGCATTATTGCCTTGCTTGGGGTGAAATGATTAGAAGAAGAAAAAAACTCTGTTAAATACAGGTCGTTTATCCATGTCATGACAATAAAATTATACTTTTAAACTTATCCTGACCTATCTCACTTTCATTTGGTTAATAAATTAGATGTGATGGAAACTTTACTGGTTTATCCATATTGTACGTATTGGACAGGTTTAGCCTTCTATCCTCTTTCTTTTCTTTTTCTTTTAGCCACTTCCCTTAAGGATAGACAGGGTGCAATGAATGAATTTTCATCTAAATGACAGCAAACAGAAAATAACATTGACACCTCATTTTAATTTACCAAAATTACACAAAATTATCTTGAAATACTAAAAAGTAAATTTATTCAATAAAATTGCCATTAGCTTCAACGACAACCTCCAGACGACTTTGGAATTTCCTGAAACTCTTCTGAACGGTCTCCTTGTTTATGTTGATGAATGCTGCCATAATCGTTGCTTTTATCTTTGAAGTTTTGTTGGCCTCTCACTCAACTACTCCCATCATATAATAATCAAGTGTGTTGCAATCTGGGAGTTAGATGTAAGTGGATGTTGTGATTGCAGAAATTGTCTGACATGCATAACTGGGTTCTCTTGCTTGTGTGGCATGGTGCAGAGTCCTGTTGCCAGACATGGGGTTTTCCAGCAGCCACCCTTTTGACCCAGAGCAGCACTACATCTTCAAGGCACTTTATATAGGCCTCCATGTTGAGAGTTTGAGGCCCTCACCAACAAATTCAGGAGTTCTTTTCTCATCAGAACGATCAGAGTGCATTTTCTGAGCTGCTGTATCTTCGTAATCACCATTAGACTCATCCAACTCTTTTGGAATCCTTTGCACTGTCCTCAGATTAACATTTAAACACTTTGAAATGTTTGAATTAGAGCTTCTGGCATGAATGTCAAGCAGTATAGTTTTCAAGTTTCTAGAAGAGTGAATTGTGTCATGGGGCTTTTTTCCCCCACAGATGGCACCCAACTGACCCTACTATACTGTGCAGTTGACAAAATCAAAAACAAACAACATGCATGCAGGAAATTAAAAATATAAAGTGGCGACAATTTACCCATCGCACCCTGTAGGCGATCATGACTCTCCACAGATTCCTTTCCTTTACCATCTGTGAATTGATCACAAGAGACTCTGTGTCAGCTCCATCCATAATTAAATTGTAAAGGGACTGTTAGTTCATCGATATTTAATGTGATAAACAGGACCGTAGCTGATGCTAAAAAAACACCTGGCACAGAGAAAATTGTCCGGATTTATTAATTGACAATATGATGACGTCATCAGTGTCATCCGTTTACAGAAACTATGATTTTTTACAGATTTTTTTGGCTATTCCAATGGAAATTAGGCACAGAACGTGAACGAAAGCAGGAAATCGGGTTTGGACTTTCTGAGTATAACCAGTCTTTTCTCCCAAAATTAATAAATAAACAAACAGATTTTTACTGCATTAATTCGGATGTTTTCTTTGTTTTTCTTTCTTTCTTTCTTCATGAATTGTTTAGTTTGATTTCTGACATTTTTTCTTGCCTGGATTTTCACTATGATTGCACAGATCGGCCCGGACCCGTACCCGGTAGTCAGATACGGCCATGGTGATAGGTACCGACTCGGCGGCTCGACTCCAGCCACTTTCTCACTGACGAGATGTAGCTTCCTTCTGTCTGTTCTATAAATATTTTCATAGCTTCTGTTCTGATGAACTTAAGACACATGAGTTTACTCATGCAGCAACTGGGTCCCACCCATTCACAGAACAATCAAATGCAGCCGACAATTCTACTCCAGCAGCTTCTTTGCTTGCACTTCCTGCCTGTGGAACTCTCGTCCATATTCTTGCTTTCCTGATGGTTACAACCTCCAGGAATTTCAATGCAATGTCAATACCCATCTCTTAACCACTTGACTCCAGTTCTTTCTACACCGCCCTGTATATCTTTTCCTTTCTCTCCACCTTTGCAACTGTCATCACACCTGTGTTCCCATCCTTCTTTTGCTCCCTTCTCTGACACCCCCACTGTAACTGATTTGTCTTTCTCTTTACTCTCCTCCTATCTAATCTTTTTCTCTTATGTAGCCCCCTGCACATCAGTGGCATTACCTCCTTGCTTGGGGTGAAACAATTAAAAAAAAAAAATTTTGTTAGAAGATAAAGAGGAAAAGGCATGGTCATCCTCTCAGCATAGAAATGTACACAACGATTATTTGAACAAACCAAAATATGTGTCTTTGTTTATTATCTTGCAGATATTTGCTGGAATTTGGAAGTGTCACCCCTTATCTTGGTTACAACGCCTTAGAAGATTTCTTCCCTACAATGCAAATGAAACCAAACCCTCAGTGTGATGACAATCATTGCAAACGGCAACAGGAAGAATTCCAGGTCAGAAGAAATATTCTTATTGTGCTTCTCTTTCTCTCTGTATTTCCGAGATCAGAAGTTCTCATTATTTACACAATTCATGCTTGGACTATTGTCCTCATTTTTGTCATTGTTACCAATGTTTGGTTGTTTTACTTTCAATTCTTCCCCCCCCCCCCCGTATATATCAATCTGGATAGCTTAAAAAGAATTTTTAATCGAATTCCATAGATTAAATACAGGGTTCAGTTCATAATTCCTTCGAGGTTAACCCTATTGATATACACCTATGGAAGGATGGAGAGCACAACAGCCGAAGCTACTTCCGAATAAATGTTAGGCAGGTAACCCTGATCAATACTGGAAAAAGCGATTTCCATTAACAGACTTGAGAAACTTATTTTCCTGAAAAATAATTTCAGGAGAAAGATTTTATAAATTTCAACTGAAAGCGGTACTAGCAGCTCAGTCAGTGAATGCCAATGTTTCCTTATAAGAGAAAAGTTAATATTACCATTACTTTTATAAATTGTTTCCTTAGAAGTAAACGGCTTATATTACCATCGTCAATTGTTTCCTTATACATAAACGGCTTGTATTACCATCGTCAAATGTTTCCTTATAAGTAAACGGCTTATATTACCATCGTCAAATGTTTCCTTATAAGTAAACGGCTTATATTACCATCGTCAAATGTTTCCTTATAAGTAAACGGCTTATATTACCATCGTCAAATGTTTCCTTATAAGTAAACGGCTTATATTACCATCGTCAAATGTTTCCTTATAAGTAAACGGCTTATATTACCATCGTCAAATGTTTCCTTAGAAGTAAACGGCTTATATTACCATCGTCAAATGTTTCCTTAGAAGTAAACGGCTTATATTACCATCGTCAAATGTTTCCTTAGAAGTAAACGGCTTATATTACCATCGTCAAATGTTTCCTTATAAGTAAACGGCTTATATTACCATCGTCAAATGTTTCCTTATAAGTAAACGGCTTATATTACCATCGTCAAATGTTTCCTTATAAGTAAACGGCTTATATTACCATCGTCAAATGTTTCCTTATAAGTAAACGGCTTATATTACCATCGTCAAATGTTTCCTTAGAAGTAAACGGCTTATATTACCATCGTCAAATGTTTCCTTATAAGTAAACGGCTTATATTACCATCGTCAAATGTTTCCTTATAAGTAAACGGCTTATATTACCATCGTCAAATGTTTCCTTATAAGTAAACGGCTTATATTACCATCGTCAAATGTTTCCTTATAAGTAAACGGCTTATATTACCATCGTCAAATGTTTCCTTATAAGTAAACGGCTTATATTACCATCGTCAAATGTTTCCTTATAAGTAAACGGCTTATATTACCATCGTCAAATGTTTCCTTATAAGTAAACGGCTTATATTACCATCGTCAAATGTTTCCTTATAAGTAAACGGCTTATATTACCATCGTCAAATGTTTCCTTATAAGTAAACGGCTTATATTACCATCGTCAAATGTTTCCTTATAAGTAAACGGCTTATATTACCATCGTCAAATGTTTCCTTATAAGTAAACGGCTTATATTACCATCGTCAAATGTTTCCTTATAAGTAAACGGCTTATATTACCATCGTCAAATGTTTCCTTATAAGTAAACGGCTTATATTACCATCGTCAAATGTTTCCTTATAAGTAAACGGCTTATATTACCATCGTCAAATGTTTCCTTATAAGTAAACGGCTTATATTACCATCGTCAAATGTTTCCTTATAAGTAAACGGCTTATATTACCATCGTCAAATGTTTCCTTATAATAAACGCTTATATTACCATCGTCAAATGTTTCCTTATAAGTAAAGGCTTATATTACCATTACTATTTTGATAGATTTAGTTTAGTTACAAATTATATTACGATAAATAGTGTACGAGACATTATCCAAAAGTTTAAGAATCTTGAATAGGTTCAATTTTATGGTCAAATGCTTTTAAATTTTTAATATTTTTTATCATAATTGTTACACTATAATTTTCTAAGCAAGAACAAATTGAGTAAAATTCCACTGTTCGTAGTATTTACTTTTTAAAAGTGCTCAATACAAAGTAGAGCAATATCTGTTGTAATACTTTTTATTATAAGTGATTATAATAAAAACATTTTACATCGCTACACAAAAGCTTTCCTATTTCAGTACTATGAATTGACTTTGTCAGACAATGGTTGGTGACTGATATATATATATATAAAATTAATAATAAATTTACATGTTTTTCTTACTGTTTGGTACATCTCTGAGTATATTTGTTAATAGTGTAATTTTTAGTCCCATTATTTTGCATCTAGCACTTTTCTTAGCACCACGATGCATTGCGTAATATTTCATATATAACATCATTATAATTAACTTTCATGCAATTTTAATCAAGTTGTCAACAATTTAATTTATGAATTTAATAACACTATAATCAGAAACTCATGCCATACATGGCTTATGTGACTAAGTATATACTAGAACATTTTTCAGCGTCAATTGTTTATATAGCAACATGTATCGCAAGTTATATAGAATTGACAATGTTATCATATATATATAAGAATGTTATTATTATTGTAATATTATTATTATAAGTTGTTATAACAAAAACATTTCAGCCCGCTACACAAAAGCTTTCATGTTCCAGTACTAGGAATAGTACTTCGTTAGACGATGGTTGGAAACTAGTCTACCATCGCCTGACGAGTGATGTAAAATGTTTTTATTATAATCACTTACGATAAAAATATCATAATTGTCACACTAGAATTTTTTTTCTTTTTCCAGAAACGAGAAGCACTTAAGCCAAAAAAAACAACACTAGAAATAGAAATTTCACCTGTTGAGCATGAAGACAATGAATGGGGTGAGTTGATTTTGACATTTTTAAAAATATTATTTCAGTTTTCTGTACAGATTTTTAAATAGTAAATTAACAGATTTATTTTTAAAACCTTGTTTGCATATTTTCTGAAATATTTAGATAATTTAATCATGGATAAACTAAAGAAAATAGGAGTCAAAAGAAGTTTCAAATTTTTATTTTCTTTTTGTGTTTCAGAAATTGAACTTGTATCTGAGACAACAGACGAAGAATTAAAGGCTGCTGAAGGAGACGTGCCTGACTTATCGAAAGGAATCAAACTGGCATATACGGTACCTGCAAATACGGTAGGTCTTCTTTAATTATATGCAGTTATTTACGAGGGTCATTCAATAAATAGGGTGAAATTTTTTGTTTAAGGACTTCTACTACAGATAGAAGCTTACTTTTTTTTATTTTTCAACGTAGTCTCCCAGCAATGTCACACACTTTTCCCATCTGTGCACAAGCTTCTGTATTACCTCAGTGTAAAAATCTTTGGACTGATGTCTCAGCCAATCGCTCACTGCACTTTTGACTTCATCGTCGCTTTGAATCTTCATGCCTCTCGTGAAAGCTTTCAAGGGACCAAACAGGTAAAAGTCTGAAGGGGCAAGATCTGGGCTGTAAGGGGGATGAGGGAGCAGTGCCCAGCCCAGCTCGTTGATGGTCTGCACCATTTGGGCTGCTGTGTGAGGCCTTGCAGCTAACCTTTGAGCAGGCAAGGTCGTCATGGACAATTTTGTGTGCTGTCCCAACAGATAGTCTCAAAGTCCTTGCAATGTCATCCACTGTCACCCTTCTGTTAGACTGAATGAGGTCATTGACTGATTCGATCACGTCAGGTGACCTCACTTCTGTAGGCCTCCCAGGCCTGTCTTCATCCTCAACACTGCTCCGTCCTTCTTTAAACAATTTACCCCACTTGTAGACATTTTTTTGGCTGAAACATGTGGCACGATATACAGTTTACATTCTTCTATGAATTTCAACTGGTTTGCACCCTTCAGCAACCAAAAACTTGATAACTGACCTCTGTTCAATCCTGGAGCATGCATCTTGGTCAGCCATCTTTTTTAATCTCCAAAACTCAGTTTTTTTTTCAATCTGCAAAAAAAAATTAAATCCTTTTGAAAAAGAAGTAAAGGAAAAAAAAAAGAAAAAAGTAAGCTTCTATCTGTATTAGAAGTCCTTATACCGAAAAATTCACCTTATTTATTGAATGACCCTTGTAGAAGTCCTTATACCGAAAAATTCACATTATTTATTGAATGACCCTCGTAGAAGTCCTTATGAAAAATTCACCTTATTTATTGAATGACCCTCGTAGAAGTCCTTATACCGAAAAATTCACCTTATTTATTGAATGACCCTCGTAGAAGTACTTGTCCCAAGAAAATTCACCTTATTTATTGAATGACCTCGTAGAAGTCCTTATACTGAAAAATTCACCTTATTTATTGAATGACCCTCGTAGAAGTCCTTATACCGAAAAATTCGCCTTATTTATTGAATGACCCTCGTAGAAGTCCTTGTACGAAAAATTCACACTTATTTGTGAATGACCTCAGTAGAAGTCCTTATGCAGAAAAATTCACCTTATTTATTGAATGACCCTCGTAGAAGTCCTTATACCGAAAAATTCACCTTATTTATTGAATGACCCTCGTAGAAGTACTTATGCAGAAAGATTACCTTATTTATTGAATGACCCTCAGTAGAAGTACTTATACCGAAAAATTCACCTTATTTATTGAATGACCCTCGTAGAAGTACTTATACCGAAAAATTCACCTTATTTATTGAATGACCCTCGTAGAAGTCCTTATACTGAAAATTCTACCTTATTTATTGAATGACCCTCGTAGAAGTCCTTATGCCGAAAAATTCGCCTTATTTATTGAATGACCCTCGTAGAAGTACTTATACCGAAAAATTCACCTTATTTATTGAATGACCCTCGTAGAAGTCCTTATACTGAAAAATTCACCTTATTTATTGAATGACCCTCGTGAAAGTCCTTATAGAAAAATTCGCCTTATTTATTGAATGACCCTCGTAGAGTCCTTATACCGAAAAATTCACCTTATTTATTGAATGACCCTGTTAGAAGTCCTTATACCGAAAAATTCACCTTATTTATTGAATGACCCTCGTGAAAGTCCTTATACCGAAAAATTCACCTTATTTATTGAATGACCCTCGTAGAAGTCCTTATACCCGAAAAATTCACCTTATTTATTGAATGACCCTCGTAGAAGTACTTATACCGAAAAATTCACCTTATTTATTGAATGACCCTCGTAGAAGTCCTTATACCGAAAAATTCACCTTATTTATTGAATGACCCTCGTAGAAGTCCTTATACTGAAAAATTCGCCTTATTTATTGAATGACCCTCGTAGAAGTCCTTATACTGAAAAATTCGCCTTATTTATTGAATGACCCTCGTAGAGAGTCTTATACCGAAAAATTCGCCTTATTTATTGAATGACCCTCGTAAAAGTCCTTATACCGAAAAATTCACCTTATTTATTGAATGACCTAAGTAAGTCATATACCGAAAAAATTCACCTTATTTATTGAATGACCCTCGTAGAAGTCCTTATACCGAAAAATTCACCTTATTTATTGAATGACCCTCATAAGTCAGCTTTAGAAAACCAAATTTTCTTGCCCAAGATTATAATCAAGAGCAGGGTCATCTTATCCATAGTTCATTATTTTGAAATCTAATCCCAATGAATTTGGTAGGAACTCTTAGTAAAAACATGTGCAGGGTCTCTCCTCCTCAGGCTTTCACCAACTTTGGGTTTGTATCAAAATATGTACATAAAGAAAAGTGAAATTAATGCCACAATGAGAACTAAATTTGGTTGTTTATTGAAGGCATTCACTATTATTATGAATGGCAGAGGTGTAGGGGCCTTGGTGATACTTGTCAAATTGGTCTTGTACCAAACACAACCAAAGTTCTCACAATTTAAAACATCAGAAGATTGAAGGTTTTATCAACTATGTAGAGATAAGTATTTCTTTCTACATTAAAGTAAAAATTTTTATTAACAGAATAACAAAATTGTAAGGAAAGAAAAAAATGTTCATTGAGAAAATGCATTTACTTAATTGTTCAAAGAGAAATGTACGTATTAATGTTCCACAGAAATTAGTGATAGTTGATAGTAGCAGAATGCATGTATATAAAACGATTAAAAAGTTGTGTTCCTTTCCCTTTTTATGGCTGGAGAAGAAGTGAAGTGGAAAGTCTGGGTAATGAAGGAGATTGTACTTATCAGAGTCAGTTGAAGTATCTTGTTGCTGTTGTTTTCTTTGACTGTGTGGGTGAAGGAAAATTGAAAGGAGAGGAAAAACAAATGTGTGACACGCCTTTATGTCGGGGTCGGCTTCTTGAATTTTCTTTTGTTATGTTGCAACAAGGCCTGCGAACTACCCGCTCCCATCTCGAACTCTCTTGACCGGTCAAGAGATGTGGTTTAAGTAGTGGATTTTAGTCATGTGATCAGCTCTGACAGCATACCCATTTTCTAGGTGTGAAAAAAAAATTGACAAGGGTCAGAGATCAATTTTCTGTTTCCTATACAATCAGAATCTAGAATCTTACTTTTCACACTGACTTGTGAAATTTGCCTTGGTCTAAGTTTTTCCAAAATATTTTTAGTCGTTTGGATCCAAAGATGCAATTTTACTTTTTTCATTTTCAGTAAATTGTTAGATGATATAGGATTTGTATCCTATAGAGGCAATTGACAGGTACATCCGGTTGTAGATAAGGTCAACAAAGAACTAGGGTGATTGACAGATAATCCCACCATAGATGATGTCAACAAAGTGCACCAACAAAAAATCACAAGCAACAACTGGCTTGAAAAGCAATGAACTACTGGAGGTGATTTACAGATACATTTAACCATAGAAAACGTCAACAAAGCAACAACCTGCGAAAGTAAAAATGTGTGGGAGTTTTAAGACTATATAAAGTCTAGAATTTTTGGCTGAAGAGACAGAGGTCCGCCCGCTGGCTTCCATCTCCTGATGACCTCTTCATATGCATGATCTCTCTCTGGTTTCCCTCCCACTTTACACAATTGTCACCCTCGAAGAATAAAAATATGAGATTATATTTTTATATATACGTGTTCCTCATTGTTTACCAGTGTAATATGCTACACATGGTCTCTGGGTTGATTGTTAGGTAGGTAGGTAGACGATATTTGAAACAGTTTTTGCTACTTCCATGTGACAATGAATCAGCTCTTCTTTTTGATCAATGCAGATTCTCTCCTGCATCCCCCCTGCCCCTCTCTGCATTATGAAGTGTAGCTTACAATTTCACCATGAGTGTCTCGAAATTGCTCTCTAACTGGCAGTTCAAGGCTCTGTTCATTATGTGACTCTGCTTATAATAACCTGAAACTAAGATCTTCCTAACATCCAGCCAAGTGGAACTTGATCCTGAAATTTTTTTTTTTTTTTTTTGATCAGCAGGTGTCCACTTTGGATATCTTATTTTGTAGATTTTATTGTTTATGTCGTTAAAAATGTACTGATAAATTTATTCAGTCAAATTTACTTTGTGGGTGGTTCTGACCCCATTTCTGACCCCATTTTGTCATTTTATTTTCAAGCATGAAAAATCTATTCCCCATTTAATAATAATAAATAAAGTAAACGAAATGCTTTCGGCAGATGAAGCTTACCAAAATGGAATTGGTTATTTTGCAACATTCTGTCACTGCAATTCTTATTAACTGCAATATTCAGCTAACTGGAATTGGTTTATCCATACCATCATAAGTGATTATTGCTTATCACCTGTGATAAATTGCTGCATATAAAGCCAATGTCCTTATCATAGTCTACAGAAAATAGGTAGACGTATGAGGAATTTACACGATGAAAACATAGGACAATAAAATGCATAAACATTTGAATTACTTGAAATTAATCTTATATTCTATAAAATAGGGTGCTGAGGACAACTTATGGCTTGTATGAAAGGATCATTCTGTGATCAAGTGGTGTCAACTGAAAGATATTATGTTGAAAAAGAAATTATACTGAATGATTAAAAGGTCTTAATTTACAAGCAAAGAGAATTGGTTTTGAAGAAATATTTTGGTTTTCTTATCAGTTAGCCATTCATCCAGAATCCATCTCACGATAGTAAGACTATCTCCAACATGTCAGTCCTCACACTTTTTCCCTACTTGGATGATCATTCTAAGAGATTTGTTCTTATCTCTTCATAAGATGGGCTTTCCCTTAGAGCTTCACTAGTAAATTTATGAAATGCTCAGCTCAGTGATTGAACTCGTAACTGCAAGTAACTAACTTACTGTGGGGAATCAACATCTTTATGGACAGGCCAAAATTTTGGCATTTAAAAAAAAAAAAAACTACTATTGTTTTCTTTATATTGCCCTTCTCTTCATCTGTGAGCATTTAAAAAAAAACAAAACCTTCCATTAGCAAATCTGGTGCTATCCTTCAGGAGAGAGACTCGTTGCCCCGTAGCAGGCTAACATTTTCCACTGACATGAAGTGGAAAGATTGCATCGATTTGATTCCTAAGTCAGCTGTTAGGAAGTTTGATTCACTGTGCCATGCTAGACAATTTTTCTCACCAGAATTACTCGCATATTTACAAGTCAACTATTCATCCATGCTTATGCCACACATGGTCTGGTGCTCTTGATATTTATTTAGAGATCTTTGATAAAATCCAAAGAATCTGCAATGATATTGGTCATGACCTGGCATCTCAACTTCAGTCACTTTCCCACTGCCATAATGGAGCTTCCCTGTGTCTTTTCTAAAAATATTTTCATGGTAATTGTTCTGATGAACTTTCATCTATTGTACTTAGACTTTATAAATTTAAACACAGTAAATTTATTGAAGTCAAGTCTCACCATTTTACAGTTGATTGGTTGGTTGTTTTGTTTTTATGGTATATTAACACCTCGGCGGACCATTTAATGCCAACTAAATTTTTTTTTCTTTTCAACAATTGTTTTTTTATATAAGTTTTGTGTCTAGTAATACTTTTTTCTTTTCGAGTATCAAGATTCATTGGGATTTGTTTTTAAGGGCAGGGTCCCCAAGTCCTACCCTTGTTATTTAACCCATAACTGGAGGGAAGGGACGGATTAATACCTTTCCCAAGGGTACCAGTGCTTAAGTGAATGCAGAGTATTCAACTGGAATTCGAACTTGGCTCACCAATTTCTCTTTCCAAGCCAATATCCACTGCACCACAACGCACATCTGTCACTAAACGCTTACAGTACCTGGTATTTCCCAAGCGGTCACCCATCTAAGTACTGACCAGGCTCAACGTTGCTTAACTTCGGTGATCAAGAGAGAACCGGTGTATTCAACGTGATATGGCCGTAAGCATGTACATCCGTTACTAGATGCTTACAGCACCTGGTATTCTCCAAGCGGTCACCCATCTAAGTACTGACCAGGATCAATGTTGCTTAACTTTGGTGATTGAGTGAGAACTGGTGTATTCAACGTTTACAGTTGAAACGGCTTGATGTAACTGTAAGTTTTCAATGCCAACAAGTTCTATTCTCACTTATGGCACATTTTTCCAGATCCTTCCTTTTCAATAAAATCTGATTTTCAAAAATTTAAATGCAATGTCAGTTACCATCTTCTGCTCTTAAATCAAGTTCTTTTATTGCTCTTACTCCTTAATGTTTTTCTTATATTCATTTTTTTTTTATAATCATTTCACCCCAAGCAAGGCATTCCACTGCCACTATTGTGCAGGGGGTTACAGAGGGGAAGGTAATGAGAAAGAGTGGTTAGATATAGGAAATGTCAGAAGGAGGGTGATAGACGGGTAAGGATATTGAGGATGAAGGTTGGGTAGATGGGAAGAGTGTTTGAGAGAATGGGTGCGAGTTAGTGTGTTAGAAGGTGTCTATTGACCTTACATTTAAACTCCTGGAGATTGTAGCTGTCGAGGAAGCAAGTAACAACTTGTGTCTTAGTGACTTTATTACCTTACTTAAAAATGACTGAAAAACAGAACTAGATGTGACTAGATTGCAAGGCATGACCTTTATGAGGTTTTTCAGCTTTAGTCTTCTTCTTCATGTGCCGTGTCCCTTCAGAATGTAGGCGATCATGGACTTCCACTTGGCTCTCTCTCTCGTCGCTCTCAATAATATTTCTCTTGGTATCTCTTCTAAGCCCCAATCCGTCAACCATTTGCTCAGACCTAACAAGTATGTCTCATGCTACTTTCCTGTCTCTCCTTCCACTCATCTGACCTTTGAGTATCAAGTTCTCCAGGCCTTCCTTTCTCATTATGTGTCCCAGGAACCTCATTTGTCTCTTCCTGATATTTATTATCAATTTTCTTCTTGTTTACATCCTTTCCAATACCTCATCGTTGCACACGTGCTCTGTCGATGGTATCCTCAGCACCCTTCTGTAAAACCACATTTCTGCTGCATCCTTGATGAGATTGTCCAGCATTTACTTCCATACAGAAGGACAGATATCACATAGAAATCCATGTAACGAAAGATATGACTTACCTCAGAATTCAAAACGAGCGTGAATGTGTCTTGCCTGCAATATAATAACAAAAATGTAAATATGACCGCTATTGAAGACACAATTTATGGGTTCCTATCTCATCCAAAATGAGATATTTGCACATGTGCAAATTTTGGCCGTCTTGGAATGGCATAAAAAGCAGGTGCCAGTGCTGCTGGTGGGGACATGATTTTTCCCAGTGGATTGCTTGAAGTTGTGCATTGACAGTCAAACTGGAAAAGAGGAAGTAACAGTGGCTTAGTTGGTGTCTGTTTTACAGCTGCCCTGTGTCAGAGAATGGGAAACCTGAAATCCATTTCCTTGAGGTGACCAAAGAAAGGACAGCTGGATTGGGATTGCCGGTGAGCAAGCATCACATTGCACTTTTAAGCACCACTTCATCATTATTCATCTTTTTTTTTTTTTAAACTACAATCCAGCACTCTTTTCTTTGTTTCTTATGAGATTTTGTCTTTCAGTACACTGGTTAGCTTCTGAAATGCGTCTTTGGATCTCCATGTCACATTTAGTCAGTTAAGCGCCATACGCCATCATACTGAGACACACACGCTTTGGGTGATCATGTTTCTTTCGAGACATGACTGACTGGGGAAAAGATTATCCCGCAGTAGGTTGCCATTGCTTTCTGTGGTAGACTGGTTGCCAGCCAAGGCTATAGAACCCAATCTGTCCTATTATTTGACTCATAGCTAGAGGAGAAGAGATATATTATTAAGTAGTAATTAATGGGGGATCAGTTTATTACTTCATAACAATATAAAACTTATCCCCCACTTTATGCTCAATAGAAGCCTTAATCATGATTCCAACTATTATATTCAGTCAGTCAGTTAAGTGTCATATGTGATACATGCGTTGGGCGATCGTGTCTCGAAAGAGACATGACTGACTGGGCAGAAGATTATCTCACAGTAGGTTGCCATTACTTTCTGCAGTAGACTGGTTACCAGCCAAGGCTATAGAACCCAATCTGTCCTACTTGGATTAAAAAAATCTGCAGAATCTTTTAGATTTGCCATTCAAATATTATCTTTGTATTTTTCTATTCATGTTCTTTGTTTTTTCTTCTTTCAGTCGTCAGCAAATGAAGAAACTGTTGGAAACACGGAACTCAGTATAGATGAGTTAATGTCTCAACTAAAAACAATCTAGATGCCATCGTCAAGGGAGTGTTTCTCGAAAAAGATCTGCTTTTTCTTTTTTTGTTTCTGTTGCAGACAGAAACCTCCAAGAATAATGATCCTGAATGGAGAGTTAAAATGAACTCTGTAACTTAAAGACAATTGAGTCTTCAAAAGTTAATCAATGCCAAAAATTTACCTTTAATAACTTCTGCTTAAAATTCAATCCTGAACTTTTGTCATTCAGGGAAATTTTGAAAAAAAAACTTTGTATTACTTAAAACAGCCCTGAACTGTTCATAACAATCGAGACTATAAACATCTTTACATGAAATTTGTATCTTTTATTTATTTTAACGAGTTTATCTGATGGCATATTTTATCCTTACTATTAAATATATTTTCCGCAGTTATTATCTCTCTCTCTCTCTCTCTCTCTATATATATATATATATATATATATATATATATACAAACGGAAATTAACGAATTTTAACAAAACTTGGTTATAAACAACTGACAATTTGAAATGAATTGTTTGAACATTATTTTTTTTTATTGATACTCATATTTAAGTAGATATTCTGTTTTTAATTTAAACAGTATTATATATTTATATCTACTGGCCTGATTATTTCGAATAAATTTTTATGATGATAATGTGTGCACATAATAAAAATTTATCGTAAATAATCAGGCCAGTAGATATAAATATATAATACTGTTTAAATTAAAAACAGAATATCTACTTAAATACGAGTATCAATAAAAAAAAATAATGTTCAAACAATTCATATATATATATATATATATATATATATATCGTTGAATACACTGGTTCTCGTTCGATCACTGAAGTTGAGCAACATTTTCTTTTTCGTTTTTTTTTAATCATTTCATCCCAAGCAAGGTATTCCACTGCCACTATTGTGCAGGGGGGATACATAGGGGAAGGTGATGAGAGAATGATTAGATATAGGAAATGTCAGAAGGAGGCTGATAGACAGGTAAGGAAGAGTGTTTGAGAGAATGGATGCGAGTTAGTGTGTTAGGAGGTGTCTATTGACCTTACATTTAAACTCCTGGAGATTGTAGCTGTCGGGGAAGCAAGTATGTGGAAGGGAATTCCACAGGCGGGAAGTGTGAGGAAAGAAGCTGTTGGAGTAGAAATTGCAGTTACATTTTATCGCCATATTTTTGTTCTTGAGAACTGACAACAGAAATAATAAACACTATTTATTAAATTGTTTTTTTTTACACTATTTATTACTAGTTTTAAACTGTGAAAATTTCACGGTTTTCTAATTTTAAATTTCACGGTTTTCTAATTTTAAAATTTCACGGTTTTCTAATTTTAAATTTCTGATGAAACTTAACTCTTCTGCTAATGCTTGAGTAAACTTCTGGTAAGCTGTACGACAATCAAATATGCACAGAAATTCCTTTATTGCATCGTTAAATATTTGTGCTTAACAACTTTAACAAAATATTGCCATCACTTGTATCTCTCCTTTATTTCGATTTCTCACTGAATCCAAGTCGTGTCTTTTAATATTCTCATGTGATCAAAAGAAATAGTCTATTATCTATGAGGTATAAGCAGGAGACATTAAACTCTTCTAGTTCTTTCAACGAAACCAATTTTCTAATTTTAAATTTCACGGTTTTCTAATTTTAAATTTCTGATGAAACTTAACTCTTCTGCTAATGCTTGAGTAAACTCCTGGTAAGCTGTACGACAATCAAATATGCACAGAAATTCCTTTATTGCATCGTTAAATATTTGTGCTTAACAACTTTAACAAAATATTGCCATAACGATGATAAATATGAATGATGGTCGTTATTTAAAGAAGTAAGGGAGTACAAATGAAAAGATTTTAAATTGAGAACTTTTTATTGAATCACTTGTATCTCTCCTTTATTTCGATTTCTCACTGAATCCGAGTCGTGTCTTTTAATATTCTCATGTGATCAAAAAGAAATAGTCTATTATCTATGAGGTATAAGCAGGAGACATTAAACTCTTCTAGTTCTTTCAATGAAACCAAGTATTGTCTCTCATAAGTCTTTTGTCTTTCCACCTGATCAAAATGGAATAGTTCATTATTTATGAAGTATTGGCAGGATGTAACGGTTGTGCAAACTAATGAAAGGAGGGACACGCAATTATAATAGGGTGTTGTTTACTGGAATGGTTGGCAAAACATCAGCCAATTGTCAATTAATTCAAACTTTATAAAATGGCAAATAAGGTTTTCCTTATAGTTGCTTCGCATATTTTAATAATTTAGCCAATGTTTATAAATTTATGAATAAAAAGTTATTTTCACATTTATTTCTTTACTAGCAGTATAGCCCGGCATTGCTCGGGTGTAATGAAAGCTTTAAAACTAATCCATGGTCCTGGAGCTCAGACTCTTTGGACGTTGACACGAAAGACTAAAAAGTAATAGTTGTTTCCAGTTAAAGCGAAACTGTAGACTGAAAGATAAATGAATGGATGTAAGTCAAATTTTGATTTCCTGCTATCGATATCAAATAAGTTTTTTTTCATCATAAACTGAATTTTGAAGGCTAAATAAGTCCTCTGAGTAAATGGTATCATGGCTGAGACTAAGAATTACAATTATACCTACTTAGAGCCAAACTCGAAGCAAAAACTAAAATAAAAGGGCTGAAAAAAATACAGGCAGATAAAAAGACACACACACAAACATCTTGCCTTTTATATATATATATATATATATTATCGATTTTCAAGAAAATTGGTTCAGCCATTTCAGAGTCTATAGGTAACAGACACAAATCCGTAAGTAGTGTGACATATATATATGTCACACTACTTAGGGATTTGGATTATTTTTTTCTTATACCTTAATGCAAGATACTCAATAGTAGGTACATCTAAACTTATTTATAAATGGAACTTTGTCTGTTTGTGTGTGTGTGTGTGTGTGTGTGTGTGTGTGTGTGTGTGTGTGTGTCCGTTACCTATAGACTCTGAAATGGCTGAACCAATTTTCTTGAAAATTTACACAGTTGTACTATAAGCGTCTGCGAGTGTTCTTAGCTAGGTTTTGTGTCGAGGTACCCCCGATAAATATCGATAATCGAAAAAATCGGGTTATAGAAGGAGTGGTTTGATTTTAATCAAATTTGATGCACTCATAGACAAAGACATAAGAAACAATATTCAGAAGTTTCAAGGTTGCAGTTCTTACAATAATGGAAAAAATTGATTTTTTTTATATATATATAATTTTTTTTATATATATATATATATATATATATATATATAAAAAAAGGCAAGATGTTTGTGTGTGTCTGTTTATCTGTCTGTATGTCCTTTATACAAATCTCACCAAACTTCACACAAATATTCTTTATCCTGAGTCCGAGCTCCAGGACCATGGATTAGTTTTCAAGCTTTCATTACACCCGAGCAACGCTGGGCTATAATGCTAGTCAAATATATATGTTGTTGTCATTTTGGACAGCATATAAATATTTTGCTGTTATTTTTTATGGCACGAGCCCACTCGTTTGTTTTAATTTGTAAATAATTATTAAATAAACGGAAGCATCCTTCAATAAACAAGGGGTTCAATAGAATGCCAGGGGATTGGAATTCAATAAACGAAATTCAGTAAATGTAAAAATAAAACACAAGAAAAAGTAAAAAATTCACCTTACCCCCAAATCTTTCCTGGTGGGTGGGGTATTACCCCCTGGTTGAGAAACCCTGGTCAGAACAATATAAAATTTAAGAGAAAGGAAAACAACACAAGAAAAAAAAAAATTACATCTTTCTTTTATTTATGTACAAATGATCAAAACAGACCATTTTAAATATACATTACACATTTTTTGAAGTTGTCCAGGTTACGTGTTTGGGGTGTCAATCCATTTTATGTCAAGGAAAAACAACATTCCATAACAAAAAGTATCCAAGGAAGATCATTTTGTACATTTTTTTTTTTTATTGTAAATACATTGTGCATGAGATTTTAACTGGGTGCTCCTTTATTGTAGCCCTGTGCCAAACTTGGCTAAGCTTAATATCTCCAGATTTTAAAGTCATCTCCATTCAGAGAGTTAGTTTACAAGTATACAGATGACTTGGCACAGAAAGAAATCTTTGTCAGTTTGAAACTCCTGAAAAATAATTTAGCTACAATTAAACATATTCCACCGTCATCATTGTTAGTACTAATTAGTGGTTTGTAGTCGTATCAATCAATATTTGTACAATATTTCCGTTTATGCCATTTTCCCAAGTTTTGAATACTTGAAGGTTTTTTTTTTAATCTTGCTCCCACAAGATCATCCCAAAACATTTAAATATCTTTACGATAGTAGTTTTTGTAATAATCACTTTTACAGGCTGAAAAGTATCACAAAAACAATTGGCGATTTAAAACGGTTGATCAAAAATTGAACCATTTTACACCAACTTTTTCGATAGTAATTTTCTTTTTGCTATACTTGAGTTTTGTCTCACGTAAAATGGTTTTAATATTTGCCGAACGAGATTGAAAATCTGGGCAAAAATTAGACCTACATATTCTTTGCATTGATATATTTTTAAAATCATTATTATCACCCCAAGCCAGACAGTAAAGCCACTAAGACGCAAGGATTTTACAGGGTGTGGAAGAATTAGAAACGTTAATAATAAGTGGGAAGAGAAAAGAGTAATCAGGAGGACAGTAGA
This sequence comes from Ascarosepion bandense, assembly GCA_037127315.1. NCBI lineage: Eukaryota > Metazoa > Mollusca > Cephalopoda > Sepiida > Sepiidae > Ascarosepion > Ascarosepion bandense. The sequence goes on along the minus strand of JBBBDQ010000963.1, from coordinate 506,489 downwards.
GGGCGGATACAAATTAAAGTTGGTTGGATAAACCGCGGCGGCCCCTCCGGTTTGAATGTCCAATAACAAGAGGAGGAAATATTCCAATTAGGAGCAATCTGACACATACTGGTCTGTACTGAATTACCAACAAAGCTAGCTCCCCCAAAACATTGCGATCACAGCTTCCAAATGAGTATAACAGTTGTCAGGGCAAGAATGAATTCATTCAACACTAAAGTGTGTGTGCAATAGACACTTTGGTAATGAAGGTGGGCTTCTTAGCAAAATTTTGATAAAAATAAACAAAAATAAAATCTTACTGATAAGGAAATGTGATACCAGTAAAGATTAATGCCAAATTTGGTGCCATTGAAGAAGTTCAAGGGGGTGAAAGATTTTGTTTTCAATACTTGATTATTCCAACTAAAACTTTTCTTTACTCAATCAGGAAAAAAGACCTTTTTATCTTTGGCATTGATGGGGATTTCTGAAGGGTCCTGAAGTTTTGGGAATCCTCTTTTAGTAATTGCAATGAAAATAAAAAAAAAAAAAAAGCAGGGATAACAACTCAGAGGATGTAATGAAATGTTCTGGGTTTCACTCCCTAAATCTGACCATTTTTTTTCTTTCTTTCTTGACTTAAAATAAAAATATTTTAACATATCCCCTGAAGAAGAACAGTATTGTTCTGAAACATAAAAATTTTTGTGTAGTGATAGTATGCTTTTATAAACCATTGTAATAACAAAATTACAATATATATATATATATATATATATATATATATATAATGTGTGTGTGTGATCTGATGCATCTTAGACCTTTTGATCACGAATGATGATCAGTCTAAATGAAGACAAATTAAGCCTATAACACAATTTGCAATTCATCGTAATAACCATATCCTGCTGAATGACACACACACACACATATTGTAATTTTTTCATTACAATGGTTTATAAATATATATATATATATATATATATATATATATACACTCACTCACACAGGGTGTGATAGATAAATGGTTGCCATTTTTAATTTCATGCACAAGTGTTGTTTGTTTTTGATTTTGTTGACTGTACAATATAGTAGGATCAGTTGGGCACCATCTGTGAGAAAAAGAACACAATGATACAATTCACTCTGTCAGAAATTTGGAAATGGTAGGCTATATTGTTTGGCATTCATACTAGAAGCTCTTAAATTTGGAAATGGTAGGCTATATTGTTTGGCATTCATACCAGAAGCTCTAATACAAACATTTTAGATTGTTTGGGTGTCAATTTTAGGACAATGAAGACAAACTGGAAAGAGTTCAATCATCGTGTTTGAATCATCACTTCACTGGTGGCAATGTTATGCCTCCATTATATTCCCACAGGACAAGAGGGTGGCTGCTGGAAAAACCCTGTGTCTGGCAAGAGGACTCTGTATTATACCAAACCAACAAGAGAACTGAGTCATGGATGTCAGACAATTTCTGCGACCACATCACCCCTTACATATGGCTACCCATTTCTCCAGACTGCCACCCTTTTGAATATTTGTTATGTGTGGGGCAGGGTTGAAAGAGAAACCAACAAAATTCCTTGTAACATGAAAGATGAATTAAAGGCAAGGATTATGGCAGCATTCACCAACTTAAACAAAAAGACCGTCCGGAAGAAATGCAGTCGATTCCAAAGTTGTTTGGAGTCTGTGGTTAAAGCCAGTGGTAATTCTATTGAATAAATTTGCTCTTTAGTATTTTAAGATATATTTACCAAAATGACACAAAAATATCTGTTAAAATGAAATGTCGATGTTCATTTTCATGTCAGCATTTATTTTCCTTTTTTATGCAAGTGAGAAGACAATTTATCCATCGCAACCTGTGTGGGTATATGTTTTAGTGCAAAGAATCCGTCACCTTACCACCTTAACTGAACAGGTTCATGCTAATTTTAAAGTTTTGTGAGGACACTGTTATGATATCTTCACTTATCAGGGCTGTTTCTCTTTTGCAAATCGATATCGAGCACTTTGTAAACAAAAACCTGCTTGACAAAGTACCTTTTATCAGTAAAACTACTGTATTGGTGGGAAAAGCTATCACAACTAATATATATATATATATATATATATATATATATATATATATATAGTAAATAGCTAACCAAGGTACGTTGGCTCTCTAGGTTAGGTATTTACATTGTTTGTTCTACTTCCGTATTGAGCACTTTTTGTTTTAGGTTACTCGTCTCTCTCTAGTTTTTTTCTTTGGGCTGCGTACTTTGACTGATGTTCAAGTGATTAGCTCGTTCTTTTTTATTACCATTTTTTATTTCCGCGTATGTACTCGCAGGGTTTTTTTAAACAAGTATAACGACACATTTACAGTTACATATATATATATATATATATATATATATATATATATAACATGATCAATTAAGAATCTGATTGGCTATGTTAAGATTTTATTTGAAGCTTGCCTTTTGGTATTTTAACATTAGCAGAGAATAAATTTAAAAAATTCAAATATTTCAGAAAGGAAGGATAATTCTGAGATACATATCGACATAGATAATTAAAAATGATATAACCTCCTCTTGAAAATGGAAAACATATCTACCAGATCCAATATCCAAGTCTGTACCGCAGGAACATCTTTAAACTTTTGGCAGCTTTTAAAACTAAAATAAAGTCTTTTAGAAGTCCATGATCGTGAAAAATAGGAATGATGGCCTGGTCCGAACAGTGGTGTTGTGCAAATGTTGCAAAATACGGCTGTCATCAGAATGACCTTAACACCATAGTAGCCGCTTAATTCCCTTGGTCAGTGGTTAACACGGTCAAGGACAAATAAACATGAAAAAAGAACAGTTTGAACAACTGAAGTCAATGATTGAGTAGTTCAAGCTTTCTTCTTCTTTAAAAACTTTCAAGTGTTACTTGCAGGCTGTTGATAGTAAGACTTGAAAGTAGAGAAAAAATCCATAGGCAAAAGAAACAGTGATAAGAAAGGAAGATGTTGAAATTCTTATCATTGAGTTGTCAAGGCAGGGAGAACAGTCCGTACCCAAATAGTAGCAGATATTTTATGTGTGTGTGTGTGTGTGTGTATGTGTCTCTTTTTTTTTTTTAAATCATTTCACCTCAAGCTAGGTGGGACTGCCACTAGTGTACAGGGAGTTACAGTGAAAGAAAAAAAACTGGGTACAGTGGGTATTGAGGATGGGATTCAAGAAGACAAAAGATGGCAATTGATGTTGCATTTAAATTTTTGGATATTGTAGCTACCAGGGAAGAGAAAAGATTGGGTTCAGTGGGTATTGAGGAAAGGATAAAACATGAATGGGATTCAAGAAGACAAAAGATGGCAGTTATTTTTTTTTCTTTTATAATCATTTCATCCCAGGCAAGGCAATACCAGTGCACAGGGGGTCACAATGAGAGGAGACAGGTGACTGACAAGAAAATAGTATAGGTGATGTTGGAGAAAGTGTAGGAGTCACAGAGATAGAAGATGGCAACTGATGTTGCATTTAAACTTTTGGAGGTTGTAAACAGAAGGAAGTTCCATCGGTGGGAAGTGTGAGAAAAAAAAAACTGTTAGAGTAGAAGAGGTGTTACATTTAGCTATTTCAATGGTAGAAGGTTGGGACCTGAATGTCAATCTAGTAGCATGGTTGGGGAAACTAGGGAAAAAAGCTTGTCTGACTAAAAAAATATTTGTAGAAAAAACAGAGGGAAGCCACGTCACAAGGTAGCTTTGCCCAACACTGCAAACTGCTGCAAAACTAAAAGAATAATTTAAAAGCCAAATCCTGTTCTTAAATAGCCTCGTTAGATCGACTTTCACATGGATATTATGCATGACACCAAACCTGTTCAGAAATATCTAGACTGTCAGACATAAAGAACTGCATTCTATGATCAATGAGTAAATATGGTTTTGAGTGACTGAAGCCTGAGGGTCTTGGCAAAGATCATCCTTCTTTGGATATTGTGGACTGATGCTACAGATTCACAAACAAAGAACTGCACAAAATAACAGAATCCACTCTACTTGAGGACTATCAACAGCTACGACAACTAAAATGGATATCATATGTAACTCAAAGAGAAAATAATGACATAATATGTTGATGTTTCACACTGCTTCAAATAAAAAGTGAAGGAGGAAACACCATCAATACTGGAAAGACTAGGGAAACTTATTTTCCTGAAAAATTGTTTGAAGAGAAAATCATGTAATAATTCTGCTCGTTCCTTCCTTAGATACTTAGTTTCTCTGTCCGTTACACCACTGAAGAAAGATAACACACTTACTCTCTACACAAGCTTTTCCTTCCTCTCTATCTTTTTATAATCTATAAACGCTACTCTCCTCAGCCTTCCTCTCACCTTTGCCAAACAGAAGGGCAGTAAAGAATGAAAGAGTAGGAGGAGAGAGCCTATAGCATTACCGTAGCAGTAGCAGCTTAAGCTGGTGGTTGTAGCAGTAATTGTATGTGTGTGTACTGTACAATATAGTAAAAATAGGTAGGTTTGTTGTTGTATCCCGCGACCTAATAACAAAATTTCTGGCCTCTACATCCTTGGTCATTACTCAGTTGGTCTTTTCTGTTTACAATGGACACAGGAGCCATGATTTTTCAGTAATAAAAAAAAAATTTTCTCTTTCAAAATCTCTCACAAAAGAGCGTACAGTATTTTTGTTATGGTCTGTGCATACGCCGCTTAATATAAGATTACAGTAAAGTAGCTTCTATGGACATTACTTTTATAGATTTTTAGATTATAGATAATTTTAATAAAATTACTGTTATCGTTATTTTATTATCAATATCTTTATGTTTGAAGATGTTACTACCATTTGTAGTATGACAAAGTAAAAATTTTCCCAGGAAATCATAATTATCCTTCTGTGGAAATTCCATGGGTTCCGCTAGTTTTTATAAATTTCAATTGTCTGCCCAGTTAATGAATACCAAATGTTTCCTTATAAGAAAATGGTTGATATTACCATTAGCATTTATTACAATTGCTAGATTGGTCTACAGCTGTTGACGTACTCTCTTAGATACATGTTGATGTTGCTCCATTTCTTTGTAAATAACACTGCGGATTTTCATCATGTAAATATTTTGATAGAGCTACCCTTGTTTGGTTATTACTCTACTGAAAGATAAGTGTTTTTCTGTCAGCAACATCTGTATATATATTGTTGAAGAGTTCTGCTTACCCAGATTAGCCTTTTCTTGAGTTGCCTTCACCACAGTGCATATTTGAAATTGAAATAATATATGCATGTGCTTTTTATTGCATCATTAATGTGGACTCACTGTGTATATATATATATATGTATATATATATATATATGCTCTCACACCCTGATTGAGCATTCTGGAAGAATGGTAGACTTTGAAAAACAGTAGCTACTCTAGCAAATATGCATCGTTCATTCAGCAATGAATGAGAACACTCTCAGCTATTGGGTGCGTATAATGATGATATATGTGCTAAAAAGCCTGCCTTCTTCTACCAAACACCCATAGCCCAGGGGTAGAATCGTCGACTGACGTCAATTCGGTCAGTTTTCAATCCTGGGTTAAAAAGCAATCGGAGTCTAACCATACTGATGCGCTGTGATACAGCGAAACAGATCTGTCTGACTTTACCGTTTTCCAAATGCTCAAACAGGGATTTTTTACTGGAATTTCCAAACAACTGAAAAATTTTCAAAATTAGGGAGGAGTTATTTAAGGGTTTTAGAACACTTTCATCCATGCCTGTATGATCCTAGTAAGTACGAATTTATGGGTATGATTACATCTGGACATAATATGTTCTTACATTTTTGTCTATGTATTTTACTTCACCCCCTCTAGTAGTCAGTTTACACACTGATCAAACAGTGTCCACATTTTCCAGAATGTAACCCAGGGACAAGATATTTTATGGCCCTCTTTATAACTTTTAAATACTGGAAGTTTAAGAGTGAAAAGATGGATTCTTGGGTCAACGCATTTGCTGAAAGCTATGAATGCACGACTAAAAGTGATCAGGTGGGGGAAATTTTGAAATCTAGGTCGTTAAAACATTTTAAAACTAAGAGCAGTCTTTATGAAAAGAATCCAGACACAACCATCTTCCCATGAAAAAAAATTGGTCTGAAAAATCACTGGTTATCATTGAATTTTGCTTCTGTTTCAATTTTTTTGTTTCAAGCCTGATTATCACTGTGGTTTGCCAAAGTCTAAACTAAGACATACTCTCCACTTATTTGCATCTGCGTCTCTCATTTTTTAATAGTTTGCAAACAGTTTATTCCATTTCTAAACTTTCATATATCGAAGATGCTAGATCTAGGATTGTTCCATCAACCTAAATCAAATGGATGTTTGAGATGATGAGTAAAAACACTGAAAAAATATCAAAGAAGAATTTAATGCTATGATCTTGCATGGATAATATGCAACCCATAAATATTGCTTTGCATTGAACTCTCTATATTCCTGTAAGAATCTCCAAAAGAAGTTTGTCTCACTACACATGGGATTCTTGAAAGAGGCACAATGTATTCTTCCTGCCAATTTCCAAAGCAAACTTTGGTAAATTTTGCCTAAAGGATCATCAGCAGTGTGATTTGAACCCTTATACCAGACAGCCGTACCCAAGCTTGAAAAATCTGTAACAAGTAATGAACACCTCCACTATCAAGCCACCATTTTCCCTTGGATCTTAAAAGTTAAAGGACAAACATATATTCAGATGTGCATTTAAAAAAACAATTCTTTTTTTAAATATTTAGCATTTAAAACGGAAGTGTCAGTTGATAAAATTTATCAGGAAACCATAATACCAGCAACGAAGGTGTCATCTATTTTTTTTTTTTAGAATAAATCCTATTTTTGTAGTTAGAAAATTAATTATAATTTTTATTATTTCTCTTGCACATGTGTAATTATTTAGCATTTAAAATGGAGTTGGCAGTTGATAAAATTTATCAGGAAACCATAGTAGTAGTAATGAACGTGTCATGTAACCGTTTTTTTTTTCAGGATAAATCCTACTTTTGTACTTAGAAAATTAATCATAATTTTTATTATTTTCCTTGCACATGTTTAATTATATTTTTAAAATCAAATTTCTTCATTTCTTACGATAAATTGTGAACCAAAAACATTAACAGAGTTGTGTAAGCAGAGAAGGCCCCTGCTTCTGTATATATCACTTGTGTGCCAGTTCTATGCACAGGTGTAGAATATGTGGAAGAACTGAGTGAAAGAACGTTGTGGGGTTAAAGTTGAGTGGGTAAGAATAGAAGAAGAAAAAGAACCCCGTTAACGGTTTCTTCCTTTTGAAGATGATGACAGTAGAGTGTAGTGTTAATATATTCTACAACAGAGTGAAGCAAAATAAAGAAAAACTAAATTAATCTAGAAATTTCTAAATAAATAATCATCAGTTGGTTTTCTTAATTTTCTGGGTTTCTCTCACAATAATTGAAATCATCACAGACCACATGTTTGAGTTTCAAAATCATCTTTCACCACTGGTCAGTAGTGAAAATTTGACTTTTCAACTAATTGTCTGCTTAAATATGAAGTTAAAAACAGTTCGCTTGATGTCTGCTTTCGGCAAAATTTCAAATGAGCCCCACTAAAAACACTGAAAATGACAGTGTTGCATTTCTTTAATCATCATTTAAAATTTGAAAGCTTCTGTTTGGTCAGAAATGTTTCAAATAAAATCATTGAAATACTTTTAGCCATTATTTGAATCAACATCGCAATCTGAAATTGAGTGAGGTAATTTTAACTATTTTTATTTTACATGTCTGTTCTGTCTACAACATAGTGACTTTTTAAAAAAAAATTTTTACACTAATTCTCAGTCAATACAAGGCTTAAGAGCTACTCAAGTTAGAGTTTACTGAATGGGATTGCTGTAATAACATAAGAGGAGAGATTAAGGAGTGTAGTTTATAGGATTCCTTTTAAAACCAAAACAATAGCTAAATGCCTCCAAACAAGATTTTCTTCAATTAAAAATTGCCATCTTAAAATGATGTCTTAGAAATTTGAACAAACAAGGTGGAGCTGAAAATTTCTAAGCTTGACCCATTCCCCAAATCTGACTAGATTATTGGGGAGGGAGGGGGAGTGTATGATTGGAAGAGCTTTTTGCTCAGTTGAAAACTTTTCAACAGACTCGCTTTTAATTTTCAAGCAATTAATGTCCTGTGATAAATGTTGGTACACGCTATAGATTTGCCATCAATTGGCTTTGCAATCTGCTTACTCTTCAAACGTGTGCACTGTTTGACCTTTAATTAAATTCAGTCAACTGGCAAGTTAAAGAGTTGTGAGGTAATTTGCCAAGAGGGCATTTCCCAGCCAAGTATTTGTTAAATTTTTTACAAAATTTATTTCTGCCTGAATATCATGAGTTTCTGAAATCAAATATTTTCAAGAGAAACTTTTAATTTCTTTTGCTAAAACATGCCAGAAAGGTTAGAGGTTAATATGAGGGTAACTTATCTGCACTTTCACCATAACATTTCTTTAGGGAAGAAGTGTAGATAATTTTTTGCTTTTTACTTTCCCTCGTATTTTGTGAGGCAAAGGTATTAAAGCTTCTCACAAGGTGGCTAGTACAAAATAACACTAAAAGTATAAGTTGCTGTGATAAAGACACAAAGATAATGAAATTTGCAATAGTCAAGTACTCACTCTTAAGTGCCCGACAGAGCAGCAAGGAAGTGGGGGCTTAATTATACTTTTTAACATATTATATATATAATTCATCTAAGACCAAGCTGTTGTCTGTCAACCATTACAGGCAACCTCTCCTGCCTCCCATAAGCATAGACCAAGTGATTCTCCCTGAGAGTAATACACTACTCTTCCTCGGACTTACCCTGTCCTCAGACCTCAAATGGAAGCACTATATTGAATCCATAGCCAAATCTACTGCTAAGAAGTTTGGGTCACTATGTCGATCCAGGATGTTTTTTCCACCTGAATCCATCCTGCATATATACAAGTCAACCATCCGTCCATTCATGGAGTACTGCTGCCATTGATTGTCAGGTGCCCCTGCCGTTCTCCTCAGTGTTCTTGACAAGCTCCAAAGGAGAGTCTGTAATGTGATAGCTGGCGACTCGACTGCAGCCACTTCCCCATCGTCGAAATGTGGCCTCCCTTTGTCTCTTCTATAAATACTTTTATGGCTTCTGCTCGGATGAGCTTAAGTCACTGATACCTCCTCAACAGGTATTTACTCGTGCAACCAGACTGGCAACTGGGTCTCACCCATTCACAGTCAGGTTAGCCAAATGCAGACGACAATTCTACTCCTGCAGCTTCTTCTCTCGCACTTCCCGCCTGTGGAACTCGCTCCCGTATTCTTGCTTTCCTGACGGCTACAACCTCCAGAAATTTAAATGCAAAGTCAATACTCATCTACTAACCACTGGACTCTAGCTCTCTCCCCTCCCCCGTATAACCTTCCCTTTCTCTCCACCTATGTATCTGTCATCGCACCTGCTTTCTATTGTTCCTTTCTAACTAGTTTGTACTCCTCACTCTTTTCTAATTAATCTTTTTACATTTATGTAACCCCCTGCACATCAGTGGCGTTTCCGCCTTGCTCGGGGTGAAATGATTAAAAAAAAAAAAAATATATATATATATATATATATATATCTCAGCATGCAGTGTGGGTATAGAAGAATTCAAAGAAGTATCCTGTACATACAGTGGTAAGATAACTCTCTAAGAGAGCTCTAAGCATATAAATACATATAAAGCAAATATAAGAAAAATTAAGACAGGCACGTTATCTCATGGTGAATCGGAAGTATAGGCCTCTTTTAGGCGAACCATTGTCAGCTTCCATCTTTATTGTACAAAAGATTTTACACGAATTCGTGTAAAATCTTTTGTACTGTCTTTATATATATATATATATATATATATATATATATACACACACTAGCAGTTTAGCCTGGTTTCACTTGGGTAGTTTAAGGAATAATAAGAATAAAGAACATACGATGAATGTACACAGCAAATACTTACACAATATCCACCCTTGTCACTTTTATAGATATAGATAACAATGTTGAATGTCTCTATTGGCTTAGGATGGGAGGAGGAGGGGCAACATATATAGATATAGATAATATAAAGTGGGGTGATCAATTCTATATTATAATCAATACATAAACTGATCCCTGACTTTGTGGGGTGATAATATATATTTTCCCAACAATTTCAAGGTGTCATTAGCATTCTAAAATTTGGATCTACATCTAAGTGCAACTCCCGTCGAGCTAGACCACAAAATACAGATGCTATGTCGAATCTATCAAACAAATACTTACACATCTACCTTTGTCACTATATATATATATATATATATATACACACACACACACACACGTGTGTTGAATTGTGATGATGTTTGGTACCAAGATTATTGTTTTTTTCAGTCGTTTTACTGATAAAAGGTAATTTGGCAAGCAGGTTTTTTTATTGTAAAGTGCTCAATATTGAGGTGGAGACAGAGTAATGATAGGTTAAAAAAAATCACATCCCTGATAGAGAAGACATCATAACGGTATCCTTGTAGATCTTGAAAGTCAGCATGAAACTGCTCAGTTAAAAAGACAAATTCTTTGTATTAAATATCTATAAGTGGTTAATACTAATGGAAGTGTATTCCACAGATATTTACTTAAAAAAAAATGCTCAATACAAAAGTAGAGCATAGATGTATAGTTGATATTATTATAATAGCACTAGCAGGATAGCCCGGTGTTGCTCGGGTGTAATGAAAGCTTTAAAACTAATCCATGGTCCTGGAGCTCAGACTCAGCCTAAAGAATATTTGTGTGAAGTTTGGTGTGAATCGGATAAAAATTGTGGATTTGTATAAAGGACATACAGACAGATAAACAGACACACACACACACACAAACATCTTGCCTTTTTTATATATATATATATATATATATATATATATATAATCGATTTTCTGCACTATTGTAAGAACTGCAACCTTGAAACTTCTGAATATTGTTTCTTGTGTCTTTATCTATGAGTGTATGAAATTTGATTAAAATCGGACCACTCCTTCTATAACCCGATTTTTTCGATTATCAATTTTCGATATTTATCGGGGGTACCTCGACACAAAACCTAGCTAAGAACACTCACAGATGCTTATAGTACAACTGTGTAAATTTTCAAGAAAATTGGTTCAGCCATTTCGGAGTCTATAGGTAACAGACACACACACACACACACACACACAGAGGTTCCATTTATAAATAGGTTTAGATACTGTAACTTAATAGCTGTAGTGTTTTGGTGTATTAAGCACTGAAACTTTACAGCTATTAAGTTGCAGTATTCTATTATTATAATAACTATATATGTATATATATATATATATATATATAAATCTATTATATTTAAATAATCTATGTTCCCACTATGTATTTTACAGACAAAATAATTCTATATGAATTTAAAAAACCTACAATGTTTCACTTATAACTTATGCTCTACTACAACTTAAAAATTAATAATTATTTTTACTAAATAAAAGACCAACACAATACTAAATTAGTTTTCTTAACTACGTTATACTTTAATATACCATAATTATTTTATCATAATTATAACATAAACATTTCAGCCCTTTTACTCATGAAGTAATTTAAAAAAAAAATCCAACTTGCTGTTAAAAATTATTTACCTATTTAAGCATTATTTGGTCTCCCTAGGTACCTTACTCAGACAAAATAATTTTTTAAAAATTTAATTAATTACTATGTTTCATTTATAACTTATACTCTAACATAAAAGAAATATATTTTAATAAAATAAAATGACCCACACAAAACTAAATTGTTGTTCTTAATACACAACCCTTGTTTCCTGTTCAGGTTGTGGTTTCCGGTTTTTCTCTTTTCCAATCTTTTCACTCTTTTTTTTTAATTTTATTTTTATTTTTTTTTCAATTGGAGTAGATAGTCTAAACTATTGCCCGGTTCACACTCCACCCACGTCTATTGAACAGGTGTAGAGGCTCATCCCTTGTTCCCTGTTTAGGATGTGGTTTCTGGCTTTCTCTCTTCCATTCTTTTTACCCTTACGTAGCCCCCTGCACATCAGTGGCGTTTTCGCCTTGCTTGGGGTGATATGATTAAAAAAAAAAAAAAATACAACAATTATTTAATCTAAATTCTGATTTATACTCATAGAGAGTAGTAAAAAAAAAAATCTTTTGTTCAATAAAAAAACCTAAAAACCAACCTCTTTGAATAAACAATGTTTTTTTTTAAAAATCGTTTTTTTGTTATTGTTGATACACAAGTTCACCATTTGTTCTACAATTTCAGCAAATCAAAAAAATTTGAGACGTATTTCCATGACACGTAAGTGATGCATAGTGTATGTACTTTTTATGTTACTTAATATGAATTGATATTTAATTGATGTGATCATTGATTACATATTTATTAAGTCATACCACGGCTTCTTTGCATATTAACATCTTAGAAAACCCAAGTCCTGGAGAAAATGTTGGGTCTTACGACAATTTTTTTTTAATGTTTAACGTAATTTACTAAATTTTTGAACCTTTAAACGATTTTCCAATTCCCTTTTATTAATGCCCCTCATGTTTTATGTACTGAGAAAAATTCCAACCTTCCCCAATTATTAAGACAAACCCCTTGTATTAGGCACAAATATATAAAATTTTTTCATGCTTGAAATTGCTAATGAAATGAAAAGAAAATAATTTCAAGACAAAACAATTAACAGTAGAAATCATGGCTCATGGCTGAAGGCTTGTCAATGGACAGTGAGTCAGTTAAGTGCCATATGTGATACATGCTTGGGCAATCATGTCTTGAAAGAGACCTGACTAACTGGGCAAAAGATTTTCCTGCAGTAGGTTGTCATTACTTTCTGTGGTAGACTAGTTGCCAACTGAAGCTATAAAACCTAATCTGTCCTGTTATTTAACCTATAGCTGAAGGGAAAGACTGATTAATACCTTTCCCAAGGGTATTTGCGTGTAAGTGAATGCAATGAATTCACCTGGAATTCAAACTTGGTTCTCTGAATTCTTATTCTGAGTCGAGATCCACTGCTCCACAATGTATATTCACGAACAAATTGTTACAATTAAATCTAAGGTCAAATAATTGTTACAAATTAATAATGGCAATTGTCACTTTGTTATGGAATGTATTTTTGGAAAGTTAAACAAATTTTACTGTCAAAGAGATTTTATACTTTAGATTAATTTGTACAGGTAATGGTGTTTCAATGCGACATAGCCCGCGGAGGTTTTATACTGGCAGCCAGTCGTTGAAAACTGAATTTTCAAAATATGCACAAGTGTTTACCATGTAATATATAAAACAGTAAAATTATTTACATCTACAATCTGAAATTCTATTTACTAACGTTTTTTTTTTTTTTTTTTCAATAGGAGAAGATAGGTTTGCCTATTGCCCGGCTCACACTCCTCCTTGTTTAATAGCTCAAGTACAATTGGCTTTCAAAATATTTGCTGTAGGCAGATATCAACAAACAAGATCTAAACTATTTTCATTGCAGCTCCGAGATTGTTTAAGGGTCATCACACAACTACATAGAACATTTTTAAATTTGAGGTTATAATAGAATAAATTAAGAATGTTTAAAATAGCTGTCAATTAAATTTCCTTTTGTCTTTATTTTAACCTGAAATTAAAGCCAAAATATGATGTTTAGAACAACTCATGATTAAACATAATAAACATTGTCTTTTATATTTAACAATATATGTCTAGAGAATTATCTGCTGTCTTGATACACTAAACTTACACACACACACACACACATATATATATATATATATATATATATAAAAAGGTCTTTATTATAATAGGGAGAATTGACTCCACTTCACTCGGAATGATATAACACGCATTTTCACCAATATTAGGTCACTGCTACATTTTGACTTCAAAGAAAAAATTTCTAAGCAAGCGGCTTTTTCTTTTGAAATAACGCAGATAAAAGTTACAAATGAACTGGCTAATTAAAAAAAAAAAAGATGAAATTTCTAAACCTATCAAGGAAGTCAATTGGGGATGGGGTATTGGTGAGGGAAGTATTTCATTCCTATTTAACTGATCCTTGCTTTTTCATTATTTTCCCTGCTAATTAGAGTGAGCCGATTTGAACATGTAGAGTGTCTACTTTATTTAATTTTTGTCAACAGAAATTCTGATTCTTCAGAAATTTTCTTTCCATTTGCATTAATAATTCCGGTTGAAGAAATGGAAAAAGGTACAATGAAAAAGAAACAAAACCAGAAAAAATTGAAAGCCGTTCTTACATCATATGAAACCGAGACACACATCATAGGCTGTTTAGTGATAAGTCCACTGGAAAAAACTTTTTTTTTCCAGCTGACAGAGTTAAGTACAGAAAGTAAAAATAATTTTTTTTTTTTTTTTTTACATGTAGACTAACATTTTACCTTAAAGAAAAACTTGCTTCGTATTTGTAAATATTAGTCTTCAACTGAAAAGATAGGTCACTCAGATTCTCTCTCTTGATTATAATCAGTTAATTAAGACATGAATTCAAAAAAGAAAAAAAAAAAATTGTGTTACCAGAGCTGAAATTTTATTCAAAATTAATTAAGGAAAAAAAAAATTAGTTAAACTGTATTTTCAAGCGCAATGAAGTAAACAAAAATTAGGCTTTAATTAAAATTATTTTATCAATAATAAATGTGATAATGTATTAGAATTATTTCTTCCTACTTTTAAATAAGAATAAATATATTACTTTATTTGCTTATCTCCTGAATGGATTTTTGTGGACCATATTTTGGCAGACATACTTGAATTGCCAAAATATATCTCAAAAAAAGAAATAAATTCAATTTTATAATTTCGGATTAAAATAATATCTTCACTAAAAAAAAATTACTGAAAAAGTAGTGCTTTTTTTTTAAAATATTTTATTGCTTATCAAATCTAAAAAGTTTAATAAAATCATTGAAATATTTTTTTATCAAATCACTCAAACTTGTTGAATCCAATCAATAATTAAACGCAAAGATTTTTGTAAAGTTAAGAAAAGAAAAAAAAACTCTCAAATAGTTTTTCTTTTTCTGTCGTAATAAAAAAATATAGCAATCTTGATTTTTCTGTTCAAGGTGAAAGAAAAATTTTCTCTCAACACTTACAGGTATTTTACAAGTACAAAAATGTAAAGTCAACAGAGTAACAAAAGAACTGCACAAATCAAAAGGGCCTCGTTCTTAGAAACAAGTTTTGCCCCATAATGCAGAAGGCTTCACAAAAGCCATGCTTGGCTTTTCAATATAAATTTATTTTGTAGGTTTTTCCAATTAAATAAAGTGCCCAGAAAAGATGAAAGACTTGTTTAACATTCAAATGGCTGTTTACGGTGTTTCTATTATGTTCTTTATTGAAACAAAGTCATGTTTAAGATGGAGACTCTTATTTCAAAAGTTGCAATAGAAATCATTTAAGATGGTTAAACTGAATTGGATAGTTTGAATTTTATAAGAACATTAATTTTCTGTTTGAAAAGCAGCAAATAAAATCTTGTCAAACATCTGAGTGGATTCTTCCATTTTTGAATCAAAGACTATCGTTTTGCTAAAGAGAGGGATGTTCTCTACTTGAAAGAGGGAGGAGAAAAAGAGAATATTTATCTTTGAATTTCAATGCAAATTGAGACCAAATTTTTTTTCTTTTCTCAGTCTTTCTGTGGAAAAAAATTTGGGGAAGCAGACTTGGGGGAGAAAACATCATTTGTGTGTTAGTGATTAGGCGATTTGAAACTCGTTCTGCCAAGCCATCAATTTCGTGTCCTTTAATTCTTGTTTTTACATCTGTTACAAAGAGAGAAACAAAACAAATATTAAACAAAGTTAACAAAAATACATGGTGTTAACTACATTATAACAAACTAGCAAGATTACCTGGTGCTGTTCAGATTTGCTTTAAATAAATGAGAAAAAAATAAGAATACTTTTAAAATGAAGTGCGTGCTGGTAATGTTTAATGGTTACTGATGTGGAAAGTAGAATCAATGATCCGAGTTCAAATTCCAGCCAAGTCTGTTATGCTTACTTTCACGCTAATGCTCTTTTCAAAGACACAACACTTTCTCTTCTACCTCTACCAGCTATGGGTTAAATAGCTGATTAGATTTCGATCTTTAGCCTTGGATGGTAACCAGTCTAGAAGAACAACAATTCAGAGTTCAAACTCATGGAAATGAGCAACGGGTAACCACTCCACTATCTTTCCCAAGAAGTCATTATGATTCTCTGATAAAGAAATGGAATTTATAGACAACAATGATTGCCTACATTTTTGAAGAGACATGCCATTTTTTTTAATGATAATTTTATGAATACAAGTTTTACTAATTAACCCATAGATAGGAGGAATCTTATAGAACAACCAGCCAGTAATCAACTAGAATAGAAGTTGAGTCCAACTGACCAAAAAACTACCATGTTGAAAGGTAAGTTATTTGACTTCTACATCTCTCTCCTCTCCCCACTGCGGGAGTGTAGTGGCCGCTGGGTGTGGGGAATCAGTTCTTTATCGCCTGGGCAATTATATGGGAGTAGTCGGGATAGAGCCCTTTGGATCCTAGTTCGTGATAACTGACGGAGTAGGGCCTTGAGATGCCAGGTCACTTCAAGAGGGTAGATTTTTGATCCTGCAACTCTAATCCTATATTGGCGGTACAAAATGAGCCATCTGGTGAGTCTGTCTGCAAGATCGCTCATGCTACCTTATCATTGTCCAAGGAACCTTGATGTCCTGTGCAGTCCAGTATGAGTCTTTTTGCAGTCTTGACTGCTAACTCTGCTCACCTCAGCAATGACAATGGCCTCATTCTCCTGGACAGGAGAGTAGTTATACCAACCTCCCAACGCAGAAACTAAGGTGCTTACATTCAGCTCATCAAGGAGTAGCGGGCATGAAAGCACGTGCTAATGAGTCAGTCTACTGGCCTGGAATAAATGCCCCTAGTCTACCATGAGAACCAATCCACATGACACCTTCACCAGAGTTGCCTTTCCAACAAATAGTGATCGACTTGTTTTATGTTGGATTCGAAATCTAATGGGATATGCCCGTGCAGGTTCATATCCTGTCTGCAGCACCATGTAGGAATCCTCTAGAACAACAAGCCAGTATTCAACTAGAATAGAAGTTGAGTCCAACTGACCAAAAAACTACCATGTTGAAAGGTAAGTTATTTGACTTCTACAGAGGAGACGTGGATTCATACTTTTCCCAAGGGTAATTGCATGTAAGTGAATAAAGCGGAACTCAACTGGAATTAGAACTCGACTCTCTGATCAACAATTCCAAGATTTTATCCATTACACCACCCACACATTCAACCTTGCAGTATCTGGTATTCCCAAGTGGTCACCTATCCAGGTACTGACCAAGCACAACATTGCTTAGCCAGTGATCATACAGGAACTAATGTCTCAACATATGTCTATAAGCCAGAGAGATTCTTGAGAAAATCCAAAGAATCAGCAATGTTATCAGTCCTGAACTGGCACCTCGGCTTTAGTCACTTTCCAACTGCCATAATGTAGCTTCCCTGTGCCTTTTCTGTAAATATTTTCATGGCAATTGTTCTGATAATCTTTCCTCTTTGGCATCTTGACTTCACAAATTTAAACTCAGTATTAAATTGGCTGTTAGGTCTCATCATTTTAATGTTGAAATTCCTAGATGTTACTGTAAGTCCTATACTAATAGTTTCTTCTTGTGCACTCTCTTGCTTTCTCATCAGCTATGATTTTCAAAAATTTAAATCTAACATCAATTGTCATCTCCTGTCTCCTTGAATCTGTAGAAGTCAAATAATTTACCTTTCAACATGGCTGTCTCCTTTTGTCTCCCTGCAGGAAGGTGCACATTCAAGAGTGTGGATATTGAGCTCAATATACACACTGAAATTATCAGCCAATCAATACTTATAGAATGGACTTGCCTGTAGCAGAATGGAATCTCCCAGGTTTTATTTAAACCACCTACTAATTTGCCCTGGTGGTTTTTTGGTCAGTCAGCCCCAACTTCCATTCTAGTTGATTACTGGCTGGTTGTTCTAGAAGACTTTTACAGAATCAAGTTCTTTGTCGTCTGTTTCTTTCACTCTCAGTAACCCGTTGCATCTTAGTATATTGTCTTTCTTAGGGTAAAAATTATTTTTAAAAAAATGAAATAAAAAATTTTTAACCAAAGTGGAAAGAAGTAGATATTTACACAGAATCTTTGGCAAATTCTACTTAACGAGATAAAATGAATAAATAAAAAATAAATACAATAAAATAAATACAAAGAAATAAAAAATAATAAATAAAAAATAAATAAAAAACGAATTTCCAATCTTTTCACTTTCTTTTTTGTTTATTTTTTTTTAATTGGAATAGATAGACTGAACTATCACCCAGTTCACACTCCACCCACGTCTATTGAACAGGTGTAGAGGCTCATCCCTTAGGACGTGGTTTCCGGCTTTCTCTTTTCTAATCTATTCACTTTTACGTAGCCCCCTGCACACCAGTGGCCTTACCGACCGACTTGCTTGGGGTGATGTGATTAAAAAAAAAAAAAAATAAAAAAAAAATAAAACTCACCTGCCAATGGCTGGGTTTGTTATCTTGCAGATCGTCTTTCGAAGAATTTTTCATTTGTTTTTGTTTTTTGTTTTTTTTTGTTTTTGCTGTCCTTGAAAACAGTTATGTCCAAATGTTTGTAATTGACAAGATATAAAAATAGAATAAAAGGAAAATAAAAAGACGTACTCAACAAATAAAAGAAAGAAAAAGGAAGGGTTAAAGAAGAAGAAAGTGAAGCTCATCAAATTGAACTGCATTTCAATATCAACTAGAGATAGTTATTCTATCCCTTGTTATTCTATCCCTTGTATCTGATCGAATCAAATACTTATTCCATGCAACCTGATATTACTAATGTTACTCAGGGTGAAGTGCTGAAAAGTTTTGCCCATCCACTCATGGTCAAGAAAGAAGTAAAAAAAATTAAAAAAAAAACAAACAAACACCCCCCCCCCGATATTTGGTAGCTTGGAGCAGTGGTTCAGGCTGAGAACCTTTCTGAGAACCTTCATAGACAATAACAACTAACATAGGCACGACGACTTAATTCTTGTGGTTCTAAGCAATCAAAATAGAATTGAAACGTGACAGAAAATAATAACAAAATTAACTATACAACTAATATTTCTACCCAAGTTCTTAAATTATTCAAGGTACATATTTTTAGGGTTACTTTTGTAAAACTTTAGTAAAAGATTACTTGTACTTTCATAAGTCTAACCTAAGATAAATGAATTTGATAAAAGTTTTAATATTTCAATTGACCAACAAATACACACAAACATTATATATATGATGCTTGTTTTCAGTAATATCCTTTAAAAAAAAAAAAAAGTGATTTAAATTAATATAAGAAATTAATGTTTTTTAATGTTATGTCTTTTAAACAATATATGATATCTTAATAAATTCACTCATTATATAAATCTCTGATAAGCAGATTAAATTGTTGAAATAAAATTGGGAGATAAATCTTTCAACTTAAATTTTGCTATATATTTTCTGGAATCATCTGATGAGTGGACTGAACAATTATGAAAAAGTTTGTCTAGAAAACCCTAGAGTTGAGGTGATGAACATAACATAGCTAAGTGACAAATTTTATTTGTAATAAAGTTTTATTAGAGAAAGGATCTCAATGTAGAGAGATGCTGAATCATTTGAGTTTTTGTAATCTTTCGACAAAATTTAAATTTTTTAAAACTCTTCTTCAGTTTTCTTGTACTCATGCAAATACAACTAAAACCTTCATTCTCACAAGAAATAACTAATTTGATTTCCTAATTATATTCTAAGTTTTCTTTCTATTATTTTTTATTTTTTTATTTTTACATACTTTGAAGAGAGGTTACTTGATTGTTGATGTTTAGCTCTCCAAGTAAAAATAATCTCCAAAAAAGTTGTGTCTTGAAATCTTTATGGGGAAGGTTAGGCAGAATCCTTTTTAAATCTCCAAGAAAGGTCATTAATCAAAAGCAGCGATTGCATCAACTGCTTCTGGTAAATATTTGTTGAGCAATTCATATACGGGACCAGACCAGTTGAAAGCATCATTGTCTTTGTACAGCACTTGAGAGAGAGAGAGAGAGAATCCAATATGACAACCACCAAGAGACCGGGGGGGATGGGGGCGTAATCGACACTCTCACCTTCAATCCTCGGGGATGCTGACCATAGTGAGAGCAAAAGTAATGAGGGAAGGGATCTCCTGTCCCAGCTTCCACGCGAGATCAAAGAAGAAGATGAGGGTGATGCTCACTTCGTCTGCAAAGTGTTCATAATCAAAGCTGTCCACCAAGAGGGAAATGATGAGCATGAAGACCATTGTAAATGACTATCATGCGGATCCTTCTCGAAGGGGCTACAGTAGAATTGGTAGACAGAATGGTCTGAAATGGAGTTAAAGACCGTCGTCGGTTGAGGGCCTCATAAAAGAAGGGATGGTCAACTTTGGAGCGCAGACTTCTTTATGATCTACAAAGAAGACGAGAGAAAATAGAGATAAAGGAGAAAGAAAAGGAGCAAGAGAAAGTAGAAAATTAGAGGAAGAGGTAGTAAAAAAGGGAAAAAGCAAAAGAAGACAATCACAAAAACAAATGTTAGGCAACATTAAGGCTGGTCAGTACCAAGATGGGTGACTATTTGAAAATACCAGGTACTGTAAGCTTAAATATGTGTATGTGTGTGTGGTGGTGTAATGGATAATGGCTTAAAATTGTTAATTGAAGAACAGAGTTCTAATCCTCATTGGGTTTGTTATATTCATCTACATGCAAATATTCTTAAGAAAGTTATGAATCTACCAATTCTCGAGTTACTTAGTTTTTTTTTATTAATTTGTTAAAGCTTATAAACTCTTATAAACAGGTTATTTAAAGCCAGAAAATATATTTAGATTGTAAAAATTTCTTTTATTTTAAGTTTTTGAGGATAATAATGGGTTACTGAAACAAGTCTTACTAATTAATAGCTGGAAGAGAAGCAGTGAATTCATCCTTTTACAAAGGGTATTTGTGTATAGGTGAATATAAAAAACCCAACTGAAATTAGAACTTAGCAATTTCAAGTAATTATTCATGACACCAAAAGTTTTCACTATTGGAAACAATGGAAATGATTTTGCTTTAAAAAAAATAAAAAATTAAAAAGAAAGCATTTCCTGCATAATTCACTAACTTTTTAAAAAAAAATGAAATCATGCCAGTTGTTGGGTATTTCTAAAGGAACATCTGGTCTAGATTAGAAAATTGCAATGTTAATTTTGAGAAATAAATCTGAACTCATCAATTCATTCCATAGAAATTCAAAACCTCACTTTAACTCCGATTTGGGCTAAAAGTCCAATTCCAACTGAAACTCTGATTTGGGCCAAAAAGTGACTTTTTCAAATCAAAAATTCCATGGAACAAAACCTTTTGTTCTAACACTGAAACCTTAGCATTCCCTTATTCCAACTCTCAATCCCTCGCATTCCCTTATTCCAACTCTCAATCCCTCGCATTCCCTTATTCCAACTCTCAATCCCTCGCATTCCCTTATTCCAACTCTCAATCCCTCGCATTCCCTTATTCCAACTCTCAATCCCTCTTCCAATTCCCTTAATTCCCAACTCTTCCCAATTCCCAATCGCATTCCCTTATTCCAACTCTCAATCCCTCGCATTCCCTTATTCCAACTCTCAATCCCTCCTTGCCCATTCCCTTATTCCAACTCCCTCAATCCCTCGCAATTCCCAACCCTTATTCCCAATTCCAACTCTCAATCCCTCGCATTCCCTTATTCCAACTCTGAATCCCTAGCATTCTCTTATTCTAACTCTGAATCCTTAGCATTCTCTTATTCTAACTCTGAATCCCTAGCATTCTCTTATTCTAACTCCGAATCCTTGGCAGTTTGAAGAAATAAAATAAAAGTTTTAAATTCACAAAGTTTTTGTCTTATTTTAAACTCGATATAAATTAAAAACTTTTAAAATCACTAATTTTTTTCTGTCATTTTAAAATTTGATTTTTTTACTTTTCCCTCCTCATCTGGATGCAAATTCTAATGCTTGATGTTTAAGCATCAGATGAAGAGCAGATTTTCAATGATAGGATTATCCTGATTTTAAAAAGGAATAAATATGTCAATGAAGATTTCATATCATCAGAGTTACAGGGGTTTCAGACAGAACTTGCTGTTTATTTAGATGTATTTCTACTCAAAGTTGGAGATTGAATTTCTAATGTTATCATGTAATAAATTGCTCCCCACACCAAATTACTACACATGTCAGATTGTATTATACAAGCCAATGTTTTTTTTAAATAAAGTTGGTATTAACTAATAAATATCAAAATTTTCAATATATATTTGGTTATTAATATAAGTTTTGGTGGACCTGAAAGAGACGACTGCCACCTTTAAATTTGTTAGTTTTCAGTTTTTTTTTTTTACTTTTTCAGTGCAATCTTATCGGTTATTACAGAAAGTTTCTGATTTACAAAAAAAATTTGGAAAAATTTTAATATTCAAACAATTTGGGGTGGGGGCTCAATTTCTCATACAACGTTATAGTAAATCAATCCTCCATTTTGGAACCACTCGTGTTGGGGTCGCTTTGATTTTTATTTTGGGAAAAGTTGTTGCTCTTGTTTTTTCAAGTTTTCTTTAGTTCTTACGATGACATCTTCCTCAGAAACTCCAAGAATGGATTTATTCAAAAATTTTGCAAAGGATTCAGTAGTTGAATATGCACAAACAAAAAAGTTAGTTGCACAGGATCGATTTACTATAAGGTTGTATGAAAAACTGAGCCACCCCACCAAAAAAATTGTTTAAATTTTGAACTTTTTACAAATTTTTTTGTCAATCGAAAAGTTTAGGGTGTAATCGATAAGATTGCACTGAAAAAAGTAAAAAAAAAAAAAATTGATAATCAACCAATTTACAGGTGGTGTTAATGTCGTACTGGAAGTGGGTCCAAAATGGAGGATCAATTTACAATAGCATTGTATGAAAAACTGAGCCTCCCTCTAAAACTGTTTAAATATTGAAATTTTTCCAAATTTTTTTGTCAGGTGGAAAGTTTAGGATGTAATTGATAAAACTGCACTGAAAAAAGTAACAAAAAAAAAAAATGTAAATTAACAAATTTAAAGGTGGTGGTAGTCTCCTTTAGGTCCGTCTAAGTTTCTACAGAGCATAAAGTGGTGGACTGGTTTTCTCTCACCCGGTCTTCATGTTTTCCTTTGTTACCTTATCTCGATGTCTTGTATTTCACATTTTGTTTTTGGTATCATGACAGTCATCTGCATATCAGACATTGTGCTCATCCTGAAATTACTATACCGAGATTTTATTAGAGAAGTCTATGTTTTCAAAATAAAAATAGTATTAACCAACTGATGTTTTCAAAATTTTTAGAGATCTATCTAATCTAAATCTAAACTTATTTATAAATGGAACTTTGTCTGTGTGTGTGTGTGTGTCCCCGTTACCTATAGACTCCAAAACGGCTGAACCTATTTTCTTGAAAATTTACACAGTTGTATTATAAGCGTCTGCGAGTGTTCTTAATTAGGTTTTGTGTCGAGGTACCCCCGATAAATATCGAAAATAGATAATCGAAAAAATCGGGTTATAGAACGAGTGGTCCGATTTTAATCAAATTTCATACACTCATAGACAAAGATATAAGAAACGATATTCAGAAGTTTCAAGGTGGCAGTTCTTACAATAGTGCAGAAAATCGATAATATATATATATATATATAAATATCTAAAAGGCAAGATGTTTGTGTGTGTCTGTTTATCTGTCTGTATGTCTGTATTTTTTCAGCCCTTTTATTTTAGTTTTTGCTTCGGGTTTGGCTCTAATTAGGTATCATTGTAGTTCTTAGTCTCAGCCATGATACCATTTACTTAGAGGACTTATTTAGCCTTCAAAATTCAGTTTACAATGAAAAAACTTATTTGATATCGATACCAGGAAATCAAAATTTGACTTACATCCATTCATTTTTCTTTCAGTCTACGGTTTCGCTTTAACTGGAAACAACTATTGCTTTTTAGTCTTTCGTGCCAACGTCCAAAGTGTCTGAGCTCCAGGACCATGGATTAGTTTTAAAGCTTTCATTACACCCGAGCAATGCCGGGCTATACTGCTAGTATATTCATGAGTAAATGCATAAATTTCAGCCTATAATATTGATTTTGATTAGAAATACAATAATTAATTTGGTGAGGTGTGTTTGAGTTTGAGTTTTGTTTAACGGCATATCAACCTCTGTGGGTTATTTAATGCCAAAAAAGTTGGGGTTTTAAGGTATTTTTTTAATGTTCCGTTATAATGATTTAGTCAGACGTTAATCAAAATTTTTTGTTTTTATTCTTTTTTATTTTAGAAAACTCAAAATGACTTCTACTTTTGTATTCAAAAAGGTTTTGTTGAAAATAATTCTTTCAAAAATGCGTAATATTTTTTCCTTTAAAAATGTATTGTTGGTAAAATTTTTCCTTCAAAAATATATATCTTTCTATAAAAGTCTATTTTTATACTTTCATAGTGTTTTGACCCCAAGTTAGAAGGGCTAACTATTTGCCCATAGCTGGGACCTTAACAGGTGCTACCACTACAGGTCAGAGCGGACCTGGGAACAACAGCAATTAAGAGGTGGTTCCATGCTCCTCACAACCTCCCAATCAGAGGCCTTGCTGCCGAATGCAGTTTACCATCATGCCCAGGACCATTGGTGAGGTGTGATTTCATTATGCGACATGAGAGTTGTTTATATAAGTACATTATTCTATTCAGTATTTGTTTTTATTTGAGATGAGGTACTATTTACACTATTTACATTATTCGGATTAGATTATTGTCCTCATCTTTATTGCCATTTGTACGAAGTTTCGACTGTTGTACACTCCAGCCTTCTTCAGATGCTAGAAATTTCAAACCGAACTCTTTATGACAATCACTGGGGTATATCATTCTCATTTCTTGTTTTGGTAGTCATGAGTTATCTCCCTCTAACTGGACTCTCTAAGTTATTTGTTCACCACTGCTGTAGCCTGGTACTAAACTCATAACTCTTTAGGTCCAGTGGATATAGATGTTGGTTAGTTCCAGTGACTTAACTCAAAGAGTTGTGAGTTCAATACCAGGCTACAGCAGTGGTGAATAAGTATGGCCTTCTACATCTCTCTATCCCTGGTGGCTCTTAGCCTGCTTTCTCCTTTTACACCACCCGAACCCTGCTCTGCCATCTACTTGCTTCAGCCCATCAAGTATATTATCCACTACTTTCCCCTATCTCTCTTTCTCTCTATCTGACCTGTGAGTATCAGATTCGGTCAGTCCCTCCTTCCTCATTGCGTGTCCCAGGAACTTCAGCTGTCTCTTCCTGATGCTCAGTATTAGTTTCCTTTTCGTTTCTATCCTTTCTAAAACCTCATCATTGCTCAGATGCTCGATCCATGATATCCGCAGCATCCTTCTGTAGAATCACATTTTAGTTGTTTCAAGGTCTTCCTTCATCTTTGATGAGATTGTCTAGCATTTGCTGCCATATTGAAATACAGACATCACAAAACAATCCAGTACTTTCTTCTTTGTTTCCAGTGAAATTTTCCTGTTTCTTAATACTCTACTCAGCTTCTGGAATGCATCCTTGTGCTTTTGGATCTCAGAAATATAAATGTATAGAAACTGCTGTGACCACAAAGTGAGGGGTCAATTTACATGTTGATTGTAATATGGAATTGATCCCCC
Organism: Ascarosepion bandense; assembly: GCA_037127315.1. Lineage (NCBI taxonomy): Eukaryota > Metazoa > Mollusca > Cephalopoda > Sepiida > Sepiidae > Ascarosepion > Ascarosepion bandense. The sequence goes on along the minus strand of JBBBDQ010000963.1, from coordinate 480,544 downwards.
ACTTTTGTAGAAGTCAAATAAACTTACCTTTCAACATGGCTGTCTCCTTTTGTGCAGGAAGGTGCCCATTCAAGAGTGTGGATATTGAGCTCAATATACACACTAAAATTATCAGCCAATCAATACTTATAGAATGGACTTGCCTGTAGCAGAATGGAATCTCCCAGGTTTTTATTTAAACCACCTACTAATTTGCCCTGGTGGTTTTTTGCTCAGTCAGCTCCAACTTCCATTCTAGTTGATTACTGGCTGGTTGTTCTAGAAGACTTTTACAACTTTATAACCAGCATCTTTCTGTAGAACCGCATTTTAGTTGTTTCAAGGTTTTCCTTCATCTTTGATGAGATTGTCTAGCATTCACTGCCATATTGAAGAACAGCCGTCACATAGCAATCCAGTACTTCCTTCTTTGTTTTGAGGGAAATTTTCTTGTCTCTCAGTACTTTACTCAGCCTCTGGAACGCATTCTTGGCCGTGCCAATACACCTTCGGATCTCAGCATTGTACTTTCCATCTTCCGTTAGACTACTTCCCATTTTAGTATCTCCCACCTGTCATCGACATTTTCAGCTTCCCTTTTTGCTGAATACCACGCATTTGGATTTCTTGCAGTTTATTTGTAGTCCTTTCTTTCTGCTTTCTTCAGTTATCTTCTGTAGGAGGTCTTGTAGTTTCCTTTCTGTTTGCTATCAGCACTATTATCTGTGTATCTTTTATTGCTCAGACTGTGGCCACTGATGACAAATCCTGGCACGACTTCTAGAGCTCTCAGAATAATCTTGATGTACAAGCTGAATAGATCTGGTGAAAAGACACATCCTTGTCTTATGCCCCTTTCTATCTTTGTATATTGAACAGGTGAAGAGGCTCATCCCTTGTTTCCTGTTTAGGATGTGGTTTCTGGTTTTTCTCTTTTCCAATCTTTTCACTCTTTTTTTTTTTTTTAATTTTTTTTTTCAATTGGAGTAGATAGACTAAACTATCACCCGGTTCACACTCCACCCATGTATATTGAACAGGTGAAGAGGCTCATTCCTTGTTTCCTGTTTAGGATGTGGTTTCTGGTTTTTCTCTTTTCCAATCTTTTCACTCTTACGTAGCCTCCTGCACATCAGTAGCGTTTTTGCCTTGCTTGGGGTGATATGATTAAAAAAAAAAAATATCTACTGAATTTGTGATCAGTATAAATAGTTGAGTCAAAACACAACACACATGGATTGTGTTCAAGCATGAAACAGATTGTCACTTTTGTCCAATTTCACACTTATATATACAGGGTGTATAGAATAAGTAAAGAACAAGTAGGAAAAACGTGTCTTTAATCTAACGTTTCACTTTATCAAGCTTCTTCAGAGATTCATTAAAAATGATTTAAAAAATCTAAGTGACAGCATGTTGATTGAGGTACGATTTCATTGGTCAAATATGTGTCACGTGTGATAAAGCAATGGATGAATATTAAATGTAGAATAAAAACTTGTGTCTGTGCTAATGCATAATAAAAATATAAGCTGTTTATTATTAACGTAAGTATATGTAAGTGAAAATGTGTGTGAAGTGTATTTAATCTATTGTTGAATTAAGTGTGTCTATATATGTCAGTAACATTAGTATGTGTGAATGACAGTGATGAAATACATTTCTGTTCAAAATACACAAGTATTGTACACACATGTCAACTGATGGAACAAATTTTCTTTTTTAAATAAAATAAGAGAATCAGTTATGAATGTATGTGTTGAGAGAAATAGTGTGAATGTGTGTGTTTATGAGTCAGTAAAAGTAATATGTGAAATAAGGTATACACATGTCAAGTGATGGAACATTTTTTATTCTAAATAATAAGAGAGAATCATGTATGAATGTGTATGAAAGAATCATGTATAAACGTGTGAATATGTGAATCTGGAATCATACAAACGAAATATATTTCTGTTTTAAAATTCTAGTGAAAATAATGTATAAAAGTATTAAGCAAACTTTTTATAAATAAAAATAAATTTTTGAAAAAGAACATGTTAACAGTTAGAATCTTTCAATGAAATAATAAAATACTAAATATCTATGTATTAAAATTTTAAACCTATTATAACATAGTTAAGTAATAATATATAAATAAGAAACATTTATTTAAATTAACATACTAAATCAGTACAATATTACAATTAATCAGTATAAATGATATACCATAATAAATGATAGTAAATATTAAAACAAAATAAAAATATAAAAAATAACAATAATAATAAAACTAATGGTAATAATAATAATAATAAGAAGAAGAAGAATGATAATAATAAACAACTATAAAATATATAACAATAGTGAGAAGGAAAAATATAAATAATAAGGGAAATAGGAAAAATAGGGAGAAAAACATAATTAAATTAATTATGAAATCAACTTCATACAGAGAAGACATTATATTGTTAAGAATACAAGGAACTATCTTTAACTTATTTAATAAATAGTAGTATAGCTTGGTGTTGCTTGGGTGTAATGAAAGCTTTAAAACTAATCCATGGTCCTGGAGCTCAGACTCAGCCTAAAGAATATTTGTGTGAGAATCGGATAAAAATTGTGGATTTGTATAAAGGACATACAGACAGATAAACCGACACACACACAAACATGTTGCCTGTTATATATATATATATATATATATATATTGTCGATTTTCTGCACTATTGTAAGAACTGCAACCTTAAAATTCTGAATATCGTTTCTTATGTCTTTGTCTATAAGTGTATCAAATTTTATTAAAATTGGACCACTCCTTCTATTACCCGATTTTTTCGATTATTGATTTTCTATATTTATCAGGGATACCTCGACACAAATCCTAGCTAAGAACACTCGCAGACGCTTATAGTACAACTGTGTAAATTTTTAAGAAAATCGGTTCAGTCGTTTCGGAGTCTATAGGTAACGAACACAGAGACAAAGTTCCATTTATAAATAAGTTTAGATTTACATTTAGATATCTATTGGTATTTTGGATTCATGAATTATGTATTTGTGAAAAAATTAGGAAGTAATGTAATGTTTTAATTACGTGTTGGTAGTAATTTTATTAATATGTTTTCAAAGTATTTTCTCCTTAAAGGGTTATGTTCTTTTTTAATTAAACTGGCATTTGAAAAATCAAAATTGTGTCCTACATTATTCTGATATAATAACAAGAGAGTTGGGACGTATGTCCAAATGTAAGCTCTTTTATGTTTGTAGATCCGCGCTTTTAGATTTTGTGATGTTTCCCCTATATACATGTTATTGCACTGTAGACACTGTATTTTGTAAATTTCAGCATTAAAATCGATGTTTGGTATCTTTTTTAATCTTACAATACCACCAATATCTACGGTAAACGTTCTTTAAAGTTAATAATTCAAATGCTAAGGATTTGTTTAAATGAACTTTTATCCTTGTTTTTGTGTAAAGAACCCCCCACCAAAGTTAGTAAAAGTATTTTTGATACACCATATATATATAGGAAGAGAGAGAGAGAGAGAGAGATAAAATATAATAATTGATATCTTTTTAATTTCAGAAATATTAAGAATCTCATGAGTCATAAGAAAGATAAAATTGAAAAAGAGAAACAAAATATTGTCGTTATTGAGTGATAAAAACACAATGGAGTCATTCCATGTCAAATCAAAAGGGTCGGACTATCATCAAAACAGATTTTCTTTGAATTTGGTACACTTATAGAGCTTCAGGATATGAATTGAATGATACCTATTTTACATCTCTAGGTCAAAGAGTTCCAGAGATATGACCCTTTGACCCATGGCAGAAACAGGTGAATTTTGGAAAATAGTCCTATATTTTAGTTGTTTTCTCACCCATAAAGCTAAATTCCATTTTAAAGAACTTGGATAGATCTAAAAGATGATCTGTTTTTGTTTAAAATTCAATAATAATTAGACCTTAACCTTAACATTTGACCTTTAATTTCTCAAAAAGTGTATCTAATTCTTTTTTAAAATTTGACAAATTAGTCTGCCTTATGACAAGATATATACAATATTTTGTGATGAATTTTTGACTGTGGCCTGAGTTACAAGGGTTTTACCGAGTTAGGCCAAATTCAAAATGACAGATTTTGCCACTATATTTTTCATATTTCTCAATATGATCAGGTTGTATATGTTTTTAGAAGCTCTTTGAATGCTGATTTTTTTTTATAATCATTTCACCCCAAGCAAGGCAGAAATGCCACTGGGTTACAGTGAGTGAAAAGACAAAGTACAGGTGATATCAAAAAAGGACAAGAGATGGATGGGAATCAAGTAGATAGAAGATGGCAATTGACATTGCATTTAAACTTTTGGAGATTGTAGCTATCAGGGAAGCAAGTGAATGGAAGTGAGTTCCACAATCGGGAAGGTTGAAAAAAGAAACTGTTAGAGTAGAAGAGGAAGTTATATTTGACTATTTTAATTATAAAAAGGTGGGACCTGTAAAAGTCTTCTAGAACAACCAGCCAGTAATCAACTAGATTAGAAGTTGGGTTTGACTGACCAAAAAAAAAAACCAGGGAAAATTGGTAGGTGGTTTAAATAATAACCTGGGAGATTCCATTCTGTTATAAGCAAGTCCATTCTATAAGTATTGATTGGCTGACAATTTCAGTGTGTATATTGAGCTCCATAAATATTGAGCACAATATCCATACTTTTGAATAGACACCTTCCTGCAGGGAGACAAAAGGAGGCAGCCATGTTGAAAGGTAAGTTATTTGACTTCTACAGGACCTTTAAGATCTAGGTGGAGTCTAGTAGCACATGTAAATACACATGGTTGGGGAACCAGAAAAAAATCTTGTCAGAGCAGTTGGCATGAAAATACTTGTAGAAAAGACAGAGGGAAGCCACATCATGTCAGTGAGAAAGTGACTGAAGGCGGGCTGCCAAGTCAGGATCGATTATATTGCAGATCCTCCTTTGGATTTTGTCAAGAACATCAAGATGAATGACAGGAGCATTCAACCAGATATGGTAACAGTATTCAATGCATGGATAAATGGTAGATTTATAAATGTGCAAAATGGATTCTGACAAGAAAAACTTCCTGGCGTGACACAGTAACCCAACCTTCCTAGCAGTAGATGCAGCTATGGATTCAATGTAGTTATTCTAGTTGAGGTCAAGGAGGTGCAATGTGTTGCTCTCTAGGAGACTAGCATCATTCATTCTGATGGTAGGTAGGAAAGTTTCTCTATGGTGGTTTAAGGAGAGCAGCTTCATTTTGGGGATATTAAAATTTATGAGCTGTTTCCTACCCCATTCGATCAAAGATTGGAGATCCTTTTGAAGGGCAGCAGCCAGGTTTCTTATTAAAATGGGCGGTCCTGGGCATGACGGTAAACTGCAACCGGCAACAAGATCTCTGATTGGGAGGTTGTGAGGAGAATGGAACCACCTCTTAATTGCTGTTGAACCCAGGTCCACTCTAACCCGGAGTGGTAGCACCAGTTAGGGCCCCAGCTATGGGCAAATAGTTAACCCCCAAAGTGTGGTCAAAACACTATGAAAGTATAAAAATAGACTTTTATAGAAATATATACATTTTTGAAAGAAAAATATTACCAATAACACATTTTTGAAGAAAAAAAAATTATTCTCAACAAAACATTTTAAAATACAAAACTAGAAGACATTTTCAATTTTCTAAAATAAAAAAGAATAAAAACAAAAAATTTTCATTAAAATCTGACCAAATCAACCGTTCTACTATAATCAAACATTATAAAATAAAAATACCTTAAAACCCCACCTTTTTGGCATTAAATAACCCACAGAGGTGTTGATATGCCATTAAACAAAACTCAAACCAAACCAAACATTAAAATGGGAGTAAATGGTGGTGCCATCTGTACAGACGCCTATTTTGGAACTGATTACATCAGGAAGATCTTTGAAGAAGATCAGAAAAAGCACAGGATTTAGGATAGAGCCTTGAGGCATTCATATGAAAGGATCTGAAAGCTTGCCCATTTAAAACAAACTTGATTTCACAAATTGATAGTAACCATTGAATTTGGATTAAATAAAACAATTGTCAAGAAATACCATATCTCTGGAGCTTGCACAGAAGGCCAGCATGCCAAACACTGTCAAATTCTTTTGAGATATCAAGAGCGACAGCTTAATATTAATATTCACCTAAGAACCCTTTGAGCTAGAGATGGTCAGACCCTTGTTGATTTGACACAGAATGACTTGGAAAATCTGAATAAAAATGACAGAACATTTAAAAAAGAAACTAAAAATGTTGACAATTTAAAAAAACAAAATAAAAAAAGGTTTTAAGAGTATCACAAAAGAAGTTTGTGAAAAAATAAAAAAAGGTGATCAGCTTGTGTTGTAACTGTAGAAAAAGACAAAAATTCAGCATATTTAGAACTTAAAAACAACCAAACTACTAGTTTGTGATGTTTACTTACAAAAATATTACAAAGAGAAATATATAAGCTAGATAAATAAATTGATAACAACTGATTTCTCAGGAGTTATTTTTAGTGATGAATGTAGAGCTATATTGGATGACCCTGATGGCTGGGTTAGATAAGTACCTCTCAGAAATAAGTAACCAATGCAACTTATAAAACAATGGGGGCAGGTGGCAAGTAATATTTTGGGCTAGTATTTAAAACAGCAGAATTAAAGTTTATGATGGTACCAGAATAAACACAGAAAATTGTTCTAGGACAAAATGCTATTGGATTAATGTGAGTCAGAATGAAGAAGCCGAAGAGTGAATTCATTAATGATAACATGCCATCACATTCTGAAAAGATGACTGTTGCTCACCTTGCTCCCACAAAAGGTTTTAAAGATACAAAAATCGATGGATTGTCCCAATATTAATCTAATATAAATTTTTTTTGTCTATAATTAACACTTTCATAGCTGCATTATTGTTTGAGTTTAGTTTAACGGCATATCAACACCTCTGTGGGTTATTTAATGCCAAAAAAGGTGGGTTTTTAAGGAATTTTTAAAAAATATTCGGTTATAGTGAGAAGGTTGATTAAGTTAGATTTTAGTGAAAAATTTTTGCTTTTATTCTTTTTTATTTTAGAAAACTGAAAATGTCTTCTAGTTTTGTAATCAAAAATGTTTTGCTGAGAATAATTTTTTTCTTTCAAAAATGTGTTATGGTAATCATTTTTTCTTCAAAAATATATTTTTTTCTATAAAGTCTAGTTTTATGTGTATATTTGTATAAAAGTGTATTTTTATACTTTCATAGTGTTTTGACCCCAGTTTAACGATTTGCCTATAACTGGGACCCTAACAGGTGCTACCACTCCGAGTTAGGGTGGACCTGGGAACAATAGCAATTAAGAGGTGGTTCCATGCTCCTCACAACCTTCCAATCAGAGGCCTTGCTGCCGGATGCAGTTTACTGTCATGCCCAGGACTAGCTGCATTATTGTCATGGTGTGGCTCGGCTGAGCAAGTCTGTTTGATAAAAATGGGAAATTACAATAAAGATGGTGATGATGGCAATTTTTCATAGGCACTACCATTTTTTTTTTTTTTTTATAATCATATCACCCCAAGCAAGGCATTTTATTGGCAGTTTTGCAGGGGGTTACATAGGAGGAAAGTTAAGTGAAAGAGTGACAGGCTATAGGGGGGTGTCAGGAAGTGGGTAAGAGAAGGATGAGAATACTGATGAGAGTTGAGTGGACAGAGAAGGGAACATGAGAGAGGGAGGATGCAGGTTAAGTGAGAGATGAGATGACTATTGACTTTACATTTAAATTCTTGAAGATTGTAGCTGTCTGGAAAGCAAGTAAGCGGAAGGGAATTCCACAGGCGGGAAGTTTTTTTTTTTTTTTTTTTTTTTTTTTTTAATCATATCACCCCAAGCAAGGCGAAAACGCCACTGATGCGCAGGGGGCTACGTAAGAGTGAAAAGACTGGAAAAGAGAAAACTGGAAACCACATCCTAAACAGGAAACAAGGGATGAGCCTCTTCACCTGTTCAATAGACATGGGTGGAGTGTGAACCGGGCAATAAAAAAAGAAAAGAAAAGAACAAAGTCAAATGCCATAAGTGATGCTTGCTTGGTCAATCCGGTCTCTTTGATTCCTAACCGACTAGACAGAATATTTTCTTCAGGAGGATACTGTTTTTTTCTATAGTAAACTGCTTAACACAACCAAGGCTATAGGACCCAGTCTGTCCTGCTATTCAATCCATAGTTGGAGAAAAGGAGGGTTCATACCTTTACCAAGGGTATTTGTGCACGAGTGAATGTAATGAATCCAACTGGAATCAGAACTTGTCTTTCCAATTTCTCATTTGGAGCCATTATCTGTTACACAACACAACACTTCAGCTATTTATTTAAAAATCCTTGATAAAATCCAAAGAAGAATTTGCAATGTTGTTGGTACTGATTTTGCGTCTTGGCTGCAGTCATTTCTCTGTGATGTTTCTATAATTATTTTCATGGTACTTGTTTTGATGAAATTTCCTCTATGGTACCTAAACTTTATGAATTTAAGCACATTATGTGGGCTGTGGTACAGTGGATACCAGAGAGCTGAGTTCAAATTCCAAATGAATTTGTTGTATTCATTTATGTGGGAAAGGTATTAATCCATCTCTTCTCTTTCCAGCTATGGGTTAAATAGCAGGACAGATTGGGTTTGATAGCTTTGATTGGCAATCAGTCTACCTCAGAAAATAATGGCAACCTACTGCAGGAAAATCTTCAACCCACTGTCATGTCTCTTTTGAGATATGATTGCCCAATTATGTATGGCACTTAACTGACTGATTGTGGTGCAGTGGATATCGACTCAGAATGGGAAATTGTTAGAGCCAAGTTTGAATTCCAGTCGAATTTGTTGCATTCACTTATGTGAAAATACCTTTGGGAAAGATATTAATCCATTTCTTCTTCCTCTGGCTATAGGCTAAATAGCAGGACAGATTAGGTTCTATACCCTTGGTAGGTAACCATTATATCTCAAAGAAATGGCAGAAAATCTTCTGCTTGGTCAGTCATTGATCAAAAGAGACATGATGTCAGGATTATTCCGCCGACAAGTAGGGAGGGGGGAAAAGGAAAGACGATTTCAAGGCTTGCAATGAAAATTCTGACGTTGCTTACAAGCGAAGTCTTCCTTGTAACGGTAAAGTCAAAATGACTGGTAACACTCAGCACTCGCCTGTCCGTAACTAGTGAGCTTTGCAAAAGATTTGTAAACGACTGCTGTACAACAGAATGTAGCACCTTTTAATTTCTCTAGGTCTCGTTCAACGTGATGAGGCCAGAGCATCTGTAAGAATCGTCAATCCCATGGCCCTGGTTCGGTAAGGAGAAAAATTACTATTTTGGATGACGCCGCCACCAGAGCACCTACTTCCCTTCGCAGACCTACCCTCGGTGAGTATGTAGAATCACTTCTACATGCACGTACATACCTACATACAAATCGCCATGCACACACGTTCATACACATATACCCACACACACTTATGTAAGGACCGCATGTGAAACTTTCTTTTTTCCCCCGTGTTTATTAAGAAATATATAAACTGATTTCCACACGTGTTTAGCCAGTTGGAGGCTGTTTTTTCGGAGCGTAAGTCCTAATACTATTTGTCTCTTCCAACTCACGTACTGTGCTAATTGCATTCAGCAATTATCCACATAAAAATGTTTCTCTCTATCTTATAAGCACATTTCAATACATGTATAATTATATTCACTACTATTCAGTACAAACATATTATTTCCTTTTTCAGGGATTCTGCTATCATGAATATTCAGACAATATCTTTAATAATCTAAGAGAGAACTCTTTTCACGACATCTTGCATTCACGAATTATTCAGTTCTGTAACCTTACTTAATACAATGTTGTTATATTCGTTACATTGTGCTTTGAGTAATTTTATTTATAAATGTGGTGGTTTGGACAACCAACCTTTTCTTCACTGTTGAATTCACTACCCCAACGGTCAGTCTACTATAAATTGGTACCCAAGTTGTTCTGACCACGACAGATGCACGCAATCAAACAGAATGTAAAAAAGACGAGTTTCCCAGGACATCGGTTTTTTTAACGACCTTGACACATTGGCAATATTTATTGTATCTAAAAGCGATGGCTAGAATTGGAATAAAACCAAAACACATGATGAAAGTGAATTTATACATTTTCATTCTTGAGAAGTTACAACAAAAATATTAAACATTATTTAGATATTTTTTCCCGCGTTTATCAAGAAATATATAAACTGATTCCCACACGTGTCCAACCAGTTGGGAGATGTTTTCGGAGCTTTAAGACCGAGAACCGTTCGTCTCTTCCAACTCACATAAACTACTAATTGCATTCAGCAATTAGACACATAAAATGTTTCTCTCTATTCTATAAGAACATTTCAATACATGTATTATTATATTCGCTAATATTCAGTACAAACATATTATTTCCTTTTTCAGGGACTCTCCTAACATGAATATTTAGACAATATCTTTAATCATCTAAGAGAGAACTTTTTTCACAACATCTTACATACATGAATTATTCAGTTCTGTAACCTTACTTAATACAATGTTGTTACATTCGTTACATTGTGCTTTGAGTTATTTTATTTATAAATGTGGTGGTTTGGACAACCAACCTTTTCTTCACTGTTGAAATCACTACCCCGATGTCAGTTTACTACATATTGGTACCCAAGTTGTTCCGACCATTACAAGTACAATACTTTGTTCTTTCTTTTTAGTTACCACAATGATTGCCCAAAGCATGTATCACATATGGCACTTAACTGACTGACAAGATTGGTGGCAGAATCTCATCATTTTACAGTTTAAATGAATAGAACCGTAAGTTCTATGATAAGATTGTTCTCTCTCACTTCTCCCTTGTGAAACTCTCTTATGGTTCCTTGTTTTCCAGTTAAATTTGATTTTCAAAAATTAGAAGGAAATGTCAATCGTTATCGTCTGTCTTCTTAATTTCCATTCTTTCTCATTATTCTTGTGTAGAATTACTTCTACATGCATGTATCGCGATGTACGCACATATATACGCACATACTTATGCATTAGTACCGCGTGTGAAACCTCTTTTCCCCACGCTTCATTCAGAAATATATAAGCTGATGTTCCCATGTGTGTAGACCAGTTGGAATCTGTCTTTCGGAGCTAACTGTCCGAATGCCGTTAGTTCTTTGCCAACTCACATACTGCGCTAATTGCGTTTAGCAATTAGTTACACCAAAAATATTTCTCTCTCTCTTACAAGCATACTTGACTACATATATAGTTATATTCAACTACTGATTAATACGAACATCATATTTCCTTTTTTTCAGGAACTCTTCCAGTATGAACATTGATACATTTTCTTCAACATCCAAGAGAGAACTTTCTCCACTAAATCTTGCATGCACAAATTAATCAACCCTGTAACTATGTTTAATACATTGTTATTATTCTTGTTATATTGTTCTCTGAGTTATTTTTAATGTGGTGGATTGGACAACCAGTCTACTTTATAATGGTGACTCGACTTTCAAATTACTACCACGTCGTCCAGTCCACAACACTCACATCCAGTAACCTTAAGGCTTAGCATCTGATTTGAAAAAAAAAAAAAATTAGTTTTTTTTTTTTAAATAACGGAGAAATAGATTTTTAAAACAGTGGCGGTTATTACGTAACTTGTCAACGTTCGTCAATCACGTAACAAGTGTTGATCAAGGTGTTGTTCACTGTTGAGTGTTGATAAAGTGTACAAAAAAAATGGTCCTCCTTTTTTCCTCCACTGATGCGAAACGTGAACCTTGTAACTGCAGGCAAACCAAGAAATTGGAAAAGTTCCACATTTGGATTCTTTGGTTGCTGAACATTTGAATTAGCCACGAATTTGCAATAATAAATAAAAAGCAACCATTAATATTTTTTCTTGTGTATATCTTTATTCTTTTTTAAATAAAATTGCAAGAAAGTGTTAAACTTAAATAAAACTAAAAGGTTTTATCGAATGTTTTTTATTTTGACTTTTATTTTTTACGTCAAAATTTGTGCGAAAATAAAAAAATAATTTGTTAAAAAAAACTGCTTGATTCTAAAAAAAAGTTTAGCCTGTTTTTACGTGATATATTTTCGTTCAAAACAAAAAACGTAATAAAAAAAGTCCGTAGTTATTGTGTGGAGAATTTTGTTTTGAAGGTTGTTGCAATGTTGCCATAATAAAAATGTATCTTCTTATCTTTTTATGAACATATATTTGTTTTTCTAGTTTATTAATAAATTTATTAATATTTTTTTTTTTAGAGAAAAATAGTTTCTAATTTTAACTTTGTTGCAATCAAGCAACAAAAAGTTGTTTTTAAATATGACGACAGAAGGTTAAAAAAGTGTTTACCCTTTTATGCATATTATTAAATTTCTTTTATCAAAAATACTTTCTTTTAAGCTTACAATTAATATTATTGTTAATCAAAATGAAAAAGTGAAGAAGATTAAAAGAGTAAAAAAAATAACAGGTAGAGAACACAAGACATTTTTTTATACATTGATTCGTAAAAACAAAATAACGAAAACATTTTTATAACAATGAATAATAATTTAAATTTTGATCAACGAAAAAGTTCAAAGGAATGTTTATTTTTTTCTAATATTTTTAATAGCTAAATAACAGCAAAGAAAAGTATAACAAACTTACTTTATATCAAAACGGTAAAAACTCCATTAAAACAACGACGGTGTTACATGATTGTACACGCAATCTACGTCTCACATGGCCGAACGACGGTGTTAAAAGTAAACTAGTTCCCTGCGCAAATAATACTCGGATTTCTTTTTCTCTTTCTCTCTATAGATCTCTCTTATTTTTCTTTCCGACTGTCTTTCTTTTTTTTCTTTTTTTTTTTTGGCGGACCTGAAGCAGACTACCACCACATTTAATTTCGTTGTTTTTAATTTTTTTAATTTTTTTTTTTACTTTTTTCAGTCCTATCGATTACCCACTTAGCTTTACGATTGACAAAAAAACATTTTGAAAAATTTCAATATTTAAACATTTTCTGGGGTGGGGGGATCAGTTTCTCATACAACGTTATAGTAAATCGAGCCTCCATTTTGAAACCAGTCACCGGTACGATATTACCGCCACCTAAATTTGTAAATTATCAAATGTTTTGGACTTTTTTCAGTGCAATATTAACTTTTACATCTTAAACTTTTAGTTTTACGAATGACAAAAAAAAAAAAAAAAATGCAAAATTTTCAATATTTAAACAATTTTAGGTTGAGAAACCAGTTTCTCATAAAACTTATAGTGGATTGTAAATGGGGGAACGATTTTACATTAACGTTGTATGAAAAACTGACCCACCATTTGTTTAAATATTGTAATTTTTCAAAAACTTTTTTGATATTCGGAAAGTTTAAGTAGCAATTGATATGACTGCGCTGAAAAAAGTAACAAAAAAAAAAAATGAAAAACAACGAAATTAAACGTGGTGGTAGTCTGCTTCAGAACCAGTTTATATATATATATATATATATATATATATATATATATATATATATTATGTCTTTTCTCTTATACTAAGAGGAATACAGGAGATAATAGAATAGGAAGCTTGTGTTTCGCCAATCTCTTAATAACTTTGAAAATCAGTTTTCAAAATCCGTGCTTTTCACCTAGATAACCCAGTTCAAAATTATTGTCTTTTAGTTTCTTCTTTCAAAGTTTCCTTAGCTAGGGAATTTGGGCTCTTAGCTCATTGGCCGCTTTTATTTCTGCCCCCCCCCTCTTCAGTTCAATCCCTCCCCCTCGTTAGATGGGGGACGCCTTTCGTACTTCGAGTTTACTTTTCATATTTGTTGATGTGCTTTAAGTGTGTGGTTGAGTGAGTCGTTGGACGAATGTTTGTTTAAGTAAGTAACTTAGTTCCGCATTATTTTCGCCCAATTAACTGATGTTTCTGTCACATTTAAGGATTGTAGCTGTTTATTAATAACAATATATTTTTTAGTTTCTTGTAAATATATATTAATATACATTGTGATTAAATTTTAAAATGCTGCTTTATTCCTCTCTTCCCACAGACAAAAAATGTACATATGGGGATTAATTATAACTTCAAAGAGATTCTGTGACATTTTGGCAGCTGTAGTAAGAATGGTAAGTAAGAGTGTGTTGTTTGTTGTAAGGGATATAGAGGTCTGTTTGGGTTAGTGAGTGTGGCTAGCTAAGTTTAATGAAAAACAGAAGTTGGAACAGCCTTCCCCCACCTCCCCATTGGCCTAGTACCACATTTTTGTATTTTTTTACAAAATTAATATCTCTTTTCACCAAGATGTGAACATTGGCATTTGAGGTGGGAATATAAAACTTGATTAAGTTAAGTTTTATATCCCCCACCCCGCCCTCAAATGCTAGTGTAACTAATTCACAAAACAGGCTTTTTTAAGCTTAGTGTTACGAGGATGCATTTATATATAAAAATAATATTAATAATGTATAAAAATTTATAGTAATGGATTCTATTGAGTCCTAAGTGGTATTCCAAGAAAGTTCTAATTCATGAAATAATCGTAAAAATAAGGAAATTAGGAATAGAACTTTTTGGGAATTTGTAGAAAGTTCCAGTAGAGTCGAGAGAGTTTGAAAGGTTCTAGAAATATGCAAATTAGGTGTTAACCCCTATAAAAACATGTTTTGGGCACGGAGCAGTTAGTTAATAGCAGGATGGGTTGACCACTACAGCTCCGGTTAAGATTCATGGGATGTATATCCAGTCGAAAGAATCTCTCTAAGTCGACGACAAAAAACTAAGACTTGAAACAGTTGATAAAAGGATGTACTGACCTCATTAGCACCGGTTTCGATTCAAGGAATTATATCCGCCGAAAGAATCCCTCTAAGCCGACGACAAACTAAAACTTGAAAGAGTTGTTAAAAGGATTTGCTGTCATATCAACTTCGGTTAAGATTCAAGGATCTATATCCAGCCGAAAGAATCTCATAGAAAAGTCCGAAAAACTCAAACTTGAAAGAAAACCTCATGGAACTATCTGGGTAAATACATATTTTTGCCTCTTACATTGACCAAGCCAATAATTAGTCTTTATATCCGCATTTAAGGATTTCCAAAAAGTATAGCACTTAACTTCCACGCCAACTAAACTGGGTAAAAATATTTAACACCTTCCCTCTCCTTCTCTTCCTCGTAACACTTCGCCTGCCAGTAGTAAACTCTATGCTTCTATTTGAATGCAAAACTGTATATTTGTAAATATTTTTATCTAAAGTTTTGTGAATTAAATATTTGTCTGTATTTAAGTTTTGTTCAATCATTTGTATTTATTCTTTTGTTAGAATTACAACATAACATTAGCTTTAAATGACACAAGTCTACGCTTGTGGAACCCCAAGTGAAAACTGAACATGTTACAATAGCTTGTTAATTTCTGACCCATGGAGAAGCACCGAATATTTAAGTCAAATTAGGTTTGTTAGATCAACTTTTCTTACGCACCCCCCAAAAAGTATCCCCCATAATTAGCCAATCATGCGACTCCAAATGGCGAATCAATGAAGCCCAGTCTGTATGAAGACAGTTTGGGAGTAGACACCGTAAAAATAAGAAAATGTTTTCCTGACACGTGGGTAAAAAGATTACACGCTGGACTTGTGAGTACACACAACCTTTTATAACATCCACAAACTATCATTTTTTAGGGCAGGAGATTTTGTTGCAGATCTGAATCAATAAACAACAACAACAGAGAGCGAAAAATGTGTTTAAATAAAAAAAAAATCTTATTTTCGTGATTTTTACAGCTAAATTTTTCTTAGCATGTATAAGTGATAAAATTCTTAAAGTTCTTTGTAGTTGTTAAGGCGAAAAGAAATGGGATTTCGTGTGTATGTATGAGAATGAAGAGGTGAGGAGAAAAGTGTAAGTTTCACGTAGCTTTTTTTTTTAGTCATTTCACTCCAAGCAAGGCATTCCATTGCTACTATAAAGAGTGGTTAGTTATAGGAAATGTCGGACGGAGGGTGGTAGACGGATAAAGATAACGAGGATGGGGTTTGGGTAGATGGGTAAAGTCTTTGAGGGAATGGATGCTAGTTAGTGTGATAGCTGTCTATTGACCTTACATTTAAATTCCTGGAGATTGGAGCTGTCGGTGAAGCAAATATATGGAAGAGAATTCCACAGGCGGGAAGTGCGAGAAAAGAAGCAGTTAGAGTAGAAATTGCGGTTACATTTTATCTGTTTTACTATAAAAGGGTGCTAATCTAGTATCTCTGGGCCATGTGTCCTTAAAATTCGAAAATTCTAGCACCTGAAGAAGGCCGGAGCGTACAACGGCCGAAACGTTGTACAAATGGCTACAAAGATGAGGACAATGGTGTAAATAGTACTGATCATATATGTTTGGTAAAACAAATAGTTTAAATAAATTAAATAGAGTTAAGATTAATTATGTGCAAGGACATAATCAGGGGGTGCCTATGAAACACTACAACAGTCTTAGTCTCTGAAACAAGCTAACAATTGTTCCATAGTAAGGCTATTGTGGTAATTTGTGTCAGGATATTCTCGGTGTTTATTTTATCGGTACTGTGGAAATAAAACAAACTGACTCAAGAGTATAAAAATAAATAATAAATTTATTTGGTTCAGAATGGGTTCCTTTGATGTTCCGTGTAACAAAATGTTTGTTCATAAGGCGGATATTGGTAGTAGTTTGGAGAAAGTCCGTTTCGTTTAGGTATTCGAGAGTTTGGAATTCAGCACTTGTAAAGTTGTAGTTATAGTAGAAACCGGTTAGCACCAATCTACTATATTTTTCTCGGTCCTAATCAGGACAGAAATATGATTAGCAGATAAACTTTTAACTATTTCACGCATCACGCATAGCTGTTTTCTCTCGTAGTGGCATTTTTTGTTCCTTCTCTTGCTATTATAGCGGGTTATCCGTTATAATAAAGTGTATTTGTTTGTTGAAACAGATTAACTGAAATTGGCCTTGTTAGTAGATAGCCCACTATAAAAGGGGTATAAAACAAGAAAATCAGATTGTGTATAGAAACAACACACACACACACACACACACACACACACACACACACACACACACATATATATATATATATATATATATATCAATTAAGGTTTTTTTTTACAAATAAAAGTAATGCCTTTTGGTTGGTACAAAGGTCGTTAAAATGTTCATAGCAGCAATTGCCGAAAAGAGTTTGTGCGTATGTATGTGTGTGCGTTCGTTTTTTAGGAGTGTCTTTGATGTCTCCGCTCGGTCCTTCGCGTACCGGTCAGTTATTAAGTGGCTCAGTGAACAGAGAAGAGGAAGAGGAGAGAGAAAGGAGAGGCAACCATAATACGATCGCTTGACGTTTGTCAAGGGACGTGTTAATTATGCTCGTATTTTCTCTACTGTCGATTGTTTTCTGTGTCGTCCTTTTATTTCGTATTCGGGGGTCCGAACAAGTCATTTGGGAATTCACACCCGGACTTAATTCTGGGCTTCCCATTGGACGATAAACAAAATTCACATCGGCTCGTGAAAAGGGTCCGTAAAAGGAATTTGATATTTATTTATTTTTTGTTTTCCAGCGGAACATCTGCGTGGAGCCCAGATGCGCAAAGACCAGTTTTGGTTATTTGCTATTTGGACCTCTGAGGGCAAACATCCGGTCCTTTGCTTGCTCGGTATCGCCACACTGTCCTTTCTTGTTTTGTACCGGGAATTGTCAGTTTATACTCCTTATGACGGGAATCTAGACTTACTGGCGCAAAGCTCATTTTAGGCTAACATCACAAGTCTCTTTGTGTCAATTTTTTTGATTGGCCCAAATTATTTCATTTTCTGGCGTTCCTTTCTTTTTATATATATGACAAAAGTTATGGGTGGAGTCTTAACTCCTAAACTCCATACCACTGTAACTCAAATACTACAGACAAGGTCATTTTTCTACTCCCTCACTTTCTCTCTCGTACTTCTTTCTTTCTTTCTTTCTTTCTTTCTTTCTTTCTTTCTTTCTTTCTTACCTACTCGTCGTTCACAAAAAGAAAGATACGTCTTACTGTTAATAAACATTGCGAAACATACTTATCTTTTTCTGCACAAATCACATTTCACTAAAACAAACGAACTCTGGATTCTTTGAACTCTTTATTATTCTTTCTCTTAGAACATTTTTACAGTTTAATAATTTCATTGATACAAATTGGATGTTATTCAGGTCTGTAAAATTTTCGCTAATTCAAACAAACGAGACAGTTTTTTTTTTGTCCAACCTTCTGGTAATTTAAAAGTGTGGGGACTTCGGTTGCGTTTGGCACAAGACTAATTTAATAAACATAATCGAGGTCCCTACAACTTAGATGAAAGTTCCAGATCATAACCATTTCTGACAATTCCATTTCAAGAATTTCAAAAGTGGCGAGGATCAATATGTGCTACGCTTGTATCTTAACGTCGTTTTCATAAGTGGGTGAAACGCAGGTTGTCTATCGCAATCACTTGAAGCAGCTTGCGCCGAATACTTGAAATAGACTAGAGAATGGATGTCAACGATATAGAAGTGCTTGAGCGAACTTAAATGCGACGGCACTGAAGTAACATACATAGGTTGCGTCGCAGTAATCGTGATGCTCGTGTGTGCGATAACAGGATTCCTAAACAGCATTTGTATAGTGAGCTTGTCAACGGAAAGCGACCAACCAATATGTCAAAGAAAGCATTATAAGGGTAACCCAAAAGAATCATTGAATCACGCAAACATCAGAATATATGACTAGGAGTTCCATGCAAAATGATTGTGCCACGTGACGAAAGAAGGTCCATGATGGTTGAGTTTGATTTTTGTTTAACGGCATATCAACACCTCTGTGGGTTATTTAATGCCAAAAAGGTAGGATTTAAGGTTTTTTTTTTTAATCTTCGGTTATAGTGAGAAGGTTGATTTAGTTAGATTTTGATGAATTTTTTTTGTTTTTATTTTTGTTTTTGTTTTTGTTTTTAGAAAACTGAAAATGTCTTCTAGTTTTGTATTAAAAATGTTTTGCTGAGAATAATTTTTTCTTCAAAAATGTGTTACGGTAGTAATTTTTTCTTCCAAAATGTATTGTTGGCAATATTTTTCCTTCAAAAATGTACATCTTTCTATAAATGTCTATTTTATGTATATATTTGTATAAAAGCGTATTTTTATACTTTCATAGTGTTTTGACCCCAGTTTGAGGGTTAACTATTTGCCCATAGCTGGGACCCTAACAGGTGCTACCACTTTGGGTCAGAGTGAACCTGAGAACAACAGCAATTAAGTTGTGGTTCGATGCTCCTTACAACCTCCCAATCGGAGGCCTTGCTGCCAGATGCAGTTTACCGTCATTCCCAGGACATTGGTTCATGATGGGAAGGTTGCTTTTGCGAGTTCTCGGATAGCAAACGAAAAACTGAAAAGAGGTTTTAAAAAACGTCGTGATGTGGAGCTTCCAGATAATATAGATGACAGACATGACCTTATCTGTAGTGTTTGCGGTAAGTTTTCCTTGAGTAAAAAAGAAAAAATTATGCTATAAGCGAAGTTGTAGGAATAGGAAATTAAAAATTAAAATCAACCTTCTTCACTTTTACAAAAATTCACAATGACGTGTGAAATCCTGATTTTTCCCAAATAGAAAAAGGATTGACCTCGTGCTTACAGAAAAAGTCGAAACCGGATTTCGTGAGTAGATGTTAAATTGATTTTCTGACTCGATTTGCAAGACCATAAAGAAATAAAAAAAATAACTGGAGATTTTCTTCATAGCTTAGAAGATTAAAACGACGGAAAACATTACTGGATAGATTAATTGATACAATTTAATATTGATTCTTTAAAATTAACTCCGTGCTTTTTAAAACTCCATTTGACAAACATTAAATTTAGGCTTATATTCGAGATTGTTTATCAAGCAAAATGATAATGATAAAAGACTCATCACTTTCTCAAAGCTATCTCAATTGCACATTTGTGTTTGTTCAACACACATAGAGTCCATTTGTGGTATTATAGTGGGTTGCTTATCCCTTTTTTAGTTGTAGTGGGATTCTGTTCTAGTGAAGGGTAATTGTATACTGTTGCAGGTTAACGGAATTTGGCCTTGTGGTAGATAGCCCACTATAAGTCATAAAATTATTATAAAATCAAGAAAAGCAAATTGAGTCGAAAATAACATTTTTATATAAACACATATCAATTAATGTTTTACAATTAAAGCAATACTTGAATATAGGTCCAACGGAGGTTAAAATGTTCATGGCAAATAATAAGCTGAAAGAGATTTAAGGCTTAGGAATGTGGGGAGCGTGTAAATGAGGAATGTCTTTGATGTAGTCGCTCCTTAGGTCAGTAAGTAGTTTTGAGACAGGGGAGAAGGAAAGAGGCAAGCGTAGTAGCCACATGACTTAGGTCAAGGGGATATTGATTACACTTATCCTCGAAGTCTGCTTGCTGGGATCTGTCTGTATCTGCTTTTTATATCTTCTTTTTAGATCACAGTAGCTCGTTTGGGATTTCACACTTGTATTTGATTCTGGGCTTCACATTGGCTGATAAATAAAATTCGCGTAGGCTCGCGAAATGGAAATTTGATATTTGATTAATTTTAATTTTCAACCGGAACATCTGCACGAACCCGGATGCGCAACGACGACTTTTGGTCATTTGCTTTCTGGTCGTTATAGAGCAAATATCCGGTCCATCGCTTTGCTCGGTATTATAGCGGGTATCACTTCTCTTATTTCATTTGTAGTGAGGGGTTATTGGATTCCGTAGTAGGTTAACGGAATTTGGCCTTGTGGGAAGATAGCCCACTATAATTCATAAAAGATTATAAATTCAAGAAAGGCAATTTTGAGTGTAAAATAACATTTATACATATATACATTTCAATTAATGTTTTACAATTAAAACAATACTTGGAATAAAGGTCCTACGAAGTTAGAAAGAGTTTATGGCGGATAATAATGAGCTGAAGGAGATAAAAGAATGTTCAAGGAAGATATAACGCTGAAAGGTAAAAGGCTGGGTAGTATGATTAATGTTCATTATCAAGTTGCCGTTTCTAAGGTTAGTAGGTCAGCAAGTTGGTTTGTGGAATGCCTTAGAAAAGGTCAGTTAGTACTTTGAGAACAGGGCAGGAAGAAGGAGGCGAACATCGTAGCCGCTCGACATATGTCAAGGAAGAAACTAATTACACGCTTCTCCTCTGTCTGTGTCTGTCTGTATGGGTGCCTTTTGTCACGGTTTTTATATTTTTCTTTCTGACTCAAACGCTGGTCGTTTCGCATTTCATCCTTGTATTTGGTTTCGGGCTTCTCATTGGCTGATAAATAAAAATTGGTAATTTGATATTTGATTAATTTTTATTTTTCAAGAGGAACATCTGCGCGAATCCACTTGCGTACGATGACTTTTTATTCATTAGCTTTCTGGTCGGCATAGAGCCAACATCCGGTTTGCTCGCTTTTGCTCGGTTGGTGGTATCACCACAGTATAAACTGCAACTATGCTCAGCGGACCTTAGTTACAGTTTCTGGGAGAGAGGACATAATTTGTTCTGGTCGGCGGTCTGAATAATGCTTCTTCTTTTATGTGCCCTGTCCTTTCAGGGCGTAGGCGATCATGGCTTTCTTCTGTTGCACCATGCAACCCTCGTTCTGTCATCCACCTGATCAGGCCCTTCAAATATGTTATCCGCTGCTTTCCCTGTCTCTTATAATAATAAATAAAAATTTAGTTTTTGAAATTGCCTCTGTTAACTTCGTTGTACAGTTCCCCTACAGTCCCACAAGAATGTGAATGTGGATGTGTTTTGATAAGCGAAACCGGAGTAGCAACCCCGCCCGACCTCTTGAATCTTAATGGTAACATCAAGGAGTTAACACCCCGGTCATCACCACAAACCTTTGCGCGTCAATGCTGCTAAGCTATTTGAAAGGATCATGGAGAAGAAAAAGGATCATGAAGAAGAAAAAGGATCATGGAGAAGAAAAAGGATCATGGAGAAGAAAAAGGATCATGGAGAAGAAAAAGAATCAGTCTGTTTCTTCTGCCTTCAGTATCCACCTCGACGATAGAAGCAATCTCAAGGGTCTGCCTGATGATAATGATTATTTGGGTTTGAACAATGACTATATAAATGAATGGGAAATATGCCATTTTCTCAAGCACAGTGCTTTTTATTAAGACACGTTCAAATGGGGAAGATTCAAATAGCCAATTTTTCAGGTGGGGATGTTGAGTAGCAAATTTGAGGTATACCAGTCACCCATAAATTTTTACCCCTTCTCTGCTCTGTAGCCTTGAAATCTGTTGCACCACCAAATATTCAATTATCATTCTTGTCATATATATATTCATTCAACCACTGAAATATTAATTTATGTACACACACTTAAATGTATTATGATAGAGTATTAGATAATGAGATTGATTATAAATCCGTTTTCCTTGCTCTGAATTTGAACCCATGATGATACACTGAATCTTTTTGATGTTGCATAACGTGACAGAAACAGCGGCAGTAAGGATTGGGGTGATGGGGAAGAAAGGGTGGTGGTTATCGACAATCTCGCGTGAAAGTGCGAGATGTGACGTGGAGCCAATGGAGGATGTGGCAGTGGCAGCCACATGTTTGCGTCAGGGCTATGGCGCGACACCCTCAGCTTTTCGTCTTCGTTTCACTTACACTGGTCACCTTTATTACCAGATATGGAAACAGGTCCGTGTCGTTATTATTCAACTGTCTTTTCATTTATAAGTTAAATGTTGAGGCCATATTAAACTTTCACCGCTCACAGTGACGATCGTTCTTTTTGGGAGAAACACAGTATAGCAAATTTCATTCAAGTTGTTTATATAAAGTTCCTTATGCTAAAATTCCCCCCAAATTATTTATTATGACACATTAATTTAATTATAAGGTTTTAGTAATTGTTTATTAACTCTTATTTAAGATTTAATAGAAACTAAATATTTTTAAATATATTTTATTTATTTTTTCTTTACTACAAATACAGAATCCCCCAAAAATGTGTTTATTTCAATTTAATTATCACACGTCTTTATGTTTTTATATAATATTGTCTCTCTCTAGAGTCTCTAGAGAGTCTACTCTAAATTTAACACCTTCCGATGGGCAGAAAAGATTGTTTTTAAATGGGAAATTGTTTAAATATTCTTCTGATCGTTTTCTGAATATTTTAAATATTTTTGTTTGACAAAATATCCCAGCTGTGAATGTCATCTTTTCGGTGACAAAAAAGGCAAAAAAGTCTTTGCGCTATAATTCTTTAAAAAATAAAAATCAGAAAGATATAGAAAGAAAAAACTCAAAAAAAGAAAGATTTTTCTGCATATTTATGTCGAGTTAATAAATATCTTAAATCAAAACGAACATTTCCAATTTAATTTATATATTTTTTCTTGCTTGTTTATTTCTTTCATTATCTTCAAAAAAAAGTTTTAAAAATTATTCAACCGGAAAGGATTCAACAAACTGTTTTAAATAAATTCTTTAAATTAAATTTTTAAAAAATTATGGTTCGTTACATTATCGTCTAAAAGTAAAAGATATACTTCTACTAATTAATTTAAATATTACATTTTTTTTGTTTTTCAACATTATCTGGGTTTTATTGTTCACGACACCTTTTTTTAGTTTTAGATTTTAGTTCGAATAAAAATGAAAAATATTTTAATTGTAATTAAAATTTAATAATTTTATTTTAATTAAACGCTCACCTGTAATCCTTTAAAATAAATTAGAATTTTATTAATTGATCATTTTTTCAGCAGAAATTGCTGCTGTCTCATTGAATTTGAAACCGGTCCCACCCACTTAGAAAGCAATCTATTTTATTTTTATTTATTAATTTTTTTATAGGTGGCAACGCACCTTTCGTTTGTAGAAACTTTAAAGAGTCAATGAATGGACAGTCTTGTTTGCTTGGTTCAATTGTTACTGCTCGTTAAATGACCCTTTAGTGTGTTTCTCTACCTATCCGCTTTATAATTGCTATTAGTATTTTATTTAAACTATTTTTGATCCACGTCGTCGAAGTGAGACTAACAACTTAAAAACTTAATTTCTTAAACTATTTACTATTTTGTTTTGGTGAGTTCTGTTTTTAAAATAAAATTTTGTGACATACAAAAACAAAATGACAAACTAGGAATAAAAAAAAAGTTGTGGCCATTTTTGAAATTTATAAAAATTAAATTTCTATTTTATTTTTGTGAGATGATGTTTGGTTAAAGATATTAAGGAAAGATCTCTTTTTGAGTTTTCTTGCAAAAAAGACTGTCCTTTCTTTTCATACTAGCTCGGTGGGAGATAATTTTTTTTATGTTCGTAAATTCAGGGCTTTTGTTTGGTTCAGGCACGAACAACCTGATTTTTTAATTTTTTATCTATCTTTTTTGTTGAGTACAAAAGAAAAGAAAAAAAAGATTTTCATGTACGTCTTTTAAAGTAAAATTTTATACGGATTTACTTAATTTTTTTTATTTAATTTCCTTTTTATCTTTGAATTGGTTGGCTCTTCTTGTCAAACATGCAAGTTAAAAAAAATAATTTAGAGAGCTAATCCTATAGAGAACCTCATCACGATCAAAATAAAAAAAGTATGCCTTGCTCAGCTCCAGGGGGTCGACTACCAGGCAGTACCTTTCTTTCCTAGAGAGAAGATTAGGGTTCCCAGAAGGAAAATGCCGATAGAGAAATTTTTACCTCATGTCGCATGTAGAAATTTAGTAAGCATAACTTAGATGTGGTACAAGGCCGAATGTATGGAGCACTCACTGAGGATCGAACTCACTATTCATTCAGTTAACTAAAACTTTGGTATTCCACCTGATCGTGTGTGCAGATGAATATTTTTTTTTTATATATGTTTCATGTACTTGTAAAATCCCTAAACATTTTTGAATGATGCTGATTTGCAATGTACTTTTAAAATAATTAACCATAAGGAAAGATAATTGATTTTGCGAATGTATGAGACTTTTTAAATTTTTTTTTTTCGGCGGACCCGAAGGAGACTGCCTTCACATTTAAATTTGTTTTTCATTTTTTTTTTTTTTACTTTTTTCAGTGCAGTCTTATCAATTACACCCTAAACTTTTAGACTGACAAAAAAAAATTTGGAAAAATTTCAATATTTCAACAATTTTATGGGGGCTCAGTTTCTCATACAACGTTATAGTAAATCAATCCTCCATTTTGGAGCCACTCGTCTGTACGACATTGCCACCACCTGTAAATTGGTTGATTATCATTTTTTTTTTACTTTTTTCAGTGCAATCTTATTGGTTACACCCTAAACTTTCCAATTGACAAAAAAAATTTGTAAAAATTTCGACATTTAAATAATTTTTTTGGTGGGGTGGCTCAGTTTTTCATAGAGCCTGATAGTAAATCGATCCTGTGCAATTAACTTTTTTGTTTGCGCATATTCAACAACTGAATCCTTTGGGAAATTTTTGAATAAAGCCATTCTTGGAGTTTCCGAGGAAGATGTCATCGTAAGAACTAAAGAAAACTTGAAAAAGACAAAAACAAGAGCAACAACTTGTCCTAAAACAAAGCGACCCCAACGTGAGTGGTTCTAAAATGGAAGATCGATTTACTATAACGTATGAGAAAGTGAGCCACTCCCTAAAATTGTTTAAATATTGAAATTTTTTAAAACTATTTTTGATAATCGGAAACTTTATGTAATAACCAATAAGACTGCACTGAAAAAAGTAAAAAAAATGAAAAGCAACAAATTTAAAGGTGGGGGTAGTCTCCTTCATATCCGCCCTTTTTTTTTATTAAGATTCAAATGTGTATCAGTCAGTCAGTTAAGTGCCATACATGATACACGCTTGGGCGATCATGTCTCAAAAGCGACCTTATTGATCAGGCAGAAGATTTTCCCGCAGTAGGTTGCCATTACTTTCTGTAGTAGACTGGTTGCCAACGAAGGCTGTAGAATCCAATCTAGCCTGTTATTTAACTCATAGCTGGAGGGTAGAGACAGATTAATACCTTTTTCAACGGTATTTGTGCAAAAGTGAATGCAACTTATTCAACTGGAATTCGAACTCTTCTTCTTCTATGTGCCCTGTCCTTTCAGGACCTAGGCGATCATGGCTTTCCATGTCTCCCTAACCCTGGTTGCTCTTAGCACGCCTTCTCCTGTTACACCATGCAACCCTCGTTCCATCATCCACCTGATTAGGTCCTTCAAATATGTTATCCGTTGCTTTCCCCTGTCTATTTTCCCCCTCTATCTAGCCTGTTAGTATCAGGTTCTTCAAGCCCTCCTTCCTCATTGCATGCCCCAGGAACTTCAGCTGTCTCTTTCTGATGCTCAGTATTAATTTTGTTTTCGTTTCCATCCTTTCCAAAACCTCATTATTGCTCACATGCTCTATCGATGATATTTGCAGCATCCTTCTATAGAACCACTGCTTTAATTTTTTTTTTCATCTTTGATGAGATTGTCCATCATTCACTGCCATATTGAAGAACTGGCATCACATAGCAATCCAGTTCTCTCTTCTTTGTTTCTAGTGAAATTGTCCTGTTTTTTAATACTTTACTCAACTTTTGGAACGCTTCCTTCGCCGTGCCAATTCGCCTTCGAATCTCTGTCGCACTTTCTGTCTTCTGTTAGAACACTTCCCAGGTATTTAAATTTTTGTACCTGCTTGATTTTAGTATCCCCGACCTGTATTTGGCATTTTGGGCTGCCCTTTTTATTGATGACCATTCATTCGGTTTTCTTGCAGTTTATCTGTAGTGCTTTTTTTTTTTTTTTCACTTTCTTCAGCCTTCAGCTACCTTCTGTAGGAGGTCTTGTAGTTTCCTTTCGGTGTCTGCTATCAGCACTGTATCATCTGCGTACCTTAGATTGTTTAAATTGTGGCCTACGATGATGAATCCAGGAATAACTTTAGGGTTCTCAAAATATTCTTGCTGTACAAGTTGAACAGATGCGGTAATTCGAACTCGGCTCTCCAATTACTTGTTCCAAGTTGATATCCACCGCACAACAAGAGGTGATCAAAGGACAGTCATTTTTGTTGTTATATAATTTGTAATTTGATTGTGAAAAAAAATGTTTATTATCAGCAGTTTAATATTAACTTCCTTCTTTTCTAAAACTGAAATTTCAAGACATGAATTTTTATTTTTACTATTTATAAAATTTTATTGGGTTTTGATGAGAAATATTTAAATTATTGGTAGTAAGGTGAAACAGAGATGTGATAAAAGGTTTCCTCTATTAACAACAATTGAACAAAAAGGAAAAACTAGATATATATGCACTGGCTTGTGTGATATTTTGGTGTGAATGTATTTGAATGAAGACAAATCCAATGTTATCATCTCAGTCTGAAAAGAATGGGCACTGCTCATTATCAACAGCACAGGTAACAGCTAATTTATCATAGCAGGTGGCAACTAAACTCACATTTCTTTCCCTGATAATGTTTTGTATTAATAATTACTCGAGGTATGAATATGATTTCAATTTTTCATTCTTCAGCAGTGAAGGATTCCTGTTTTGAAAGACAGCCATGTTGTCTGTGTTCCTGAATCCAATTTTTTTTTTTTTTAATCATCTCACCCCAAAGCAAGGCATTCTACTGCCACTGTTGTGCAGGGGGTTACATAGAGAAACATGATGAGAAAGAGGAGTTAGTTATAGGAAATGTCAGGAGGAGGGTAATAGACAGATGAGGATACCGAGGATGTGGGTGGAGTAGATGGAAAAAGAGCTTGTGAGAATGGATGCGAGTTGGTGTGATAGGAGATGTCTATTGACTTTAAATTTCTGGAGTTTGTAGGTGTTGGGGAAGCAAGTATATGGAAATGAATTCCACAGGTGGGAAGTGCGTGAAAAGAAGCTGTTAGAGTAGTAACTGCGGTTGCATTTTATCGGTTTCACTGTAAAAAGGTGGGACCTAGTTGCTAATTTAGTACCTTGTCTAAATTCAAACCTAGGGAGCACCAGTGATCTAAGTTCATTGGAGCAGAAGCCGTGAATGTATTTATAGAAGAGGCAAAGGGAAGCCATATCATGCCAGAGCAACTGCAGTCAACTCCAAGTCAGTATCGATCACATTACAGATTCTCTGTTGGATTTTGTAAAGAACCACAAGGTGAATAGCAGGTGCACCCGACCAGATGTGACAGCAGTATTCAATACATGGGCAGATGGTAGATTTATATATATGCAGGATGGACTCAGACAGGAAAAATGTCCTGGCCCTGCAAGGTGAACTGACCTTCTTAGCAGTGGATTTAGCAATGGATTCGATATAGTCATTTCACTTGAGGTCCACTGAGTGTGTGAGGCCAAGGAGGCATAGTGTTTTACTCTCAGGGAGTCTAGACTGTTCCATGCTAATGGTGTGTGTGTGTGTGGGGGGGGGTAGGAGTGATTGTCTATGATGTTTAATAGATAGCAGCTTTGTTTTGGAAGCATTAAAATTTACAGCCATTTCTTACCCCAGTCCACAGAGCACATTGACTTAGTGTAATGATTAGTAAGGTTGCCTCATCAGATCAATTTCTACTGAGTAGTGAGTTCAATCCACATCAAGTGCTCTATACTTTCAGCCTTGTGTCACATCTAAGCTTTGCTTAGTATATATATATATATATACACACACACACACACACATATACTATATACACTACTGGTAATAATTATTAGAGCACCCGAGTTTTAAAAAAAATGATGTATTTCACACTATTTTTTAGTATTTATTGCCAAGTGAATAATTGTAAATGAAAATAGAATGGTTCTTTTGTTAATACTGCACAATAACATGTGCATCAAATGAATTTATAAATATTTAATAATTACCTATATTGCAGTTTCATCAATGAAAGAATGAAGAAAATTTAGGGTGATTTGGACGAGTTCATCTTTGCTTTCTTCCTTGCTTTGTAAAATTTTGCAAAGTAATAATAACAAAAGAACCATTTTATTTTCATTTAGAATTATCCACTTGGCAATAAATACTGAAAATAGTATGAAATACACAATTTCTTTTAAAAAACATGGGTGGCCTAATAATTATGGCCTGTAGTGTATATATAGATATATATAGCAAATTTACAGGCCGCGATGGGTAAATTGTTGCTATTTGCCTTGGAAAATTTTGCAAAATAATAATAATAACAAAAGAACCATTCTATTTTCATTTAGAATTATCCACTTGGCAATAAATACTGAAAATAGTATGAAGTACATTATTTCTTTTTAAAAACTTGGGTGGCCTAATAATTATGGCCTGTAGTGTATATATAGATATAGTGCACAGTGAAAGTGGGTGTAATAAAAGTGTTCAGTGTATAATAAAAGTGTTCAGTGTATAATAAAAGTGTTCAGTGTATAATGACAGTTAAATTTATACGACTTATAAACATACATTTTATGTTTACGAAATATGCATTTTTTAATTGATTTATTTTCTATCGCTTAGCAATCTGTTGCAGGTTATTTAAAGCTGAGAATTATTTTTAGATTGTAGGTATTTTTTGTGGGGTAAGATAATGATTTAATGATACACGTCTTGCTAATTAACTCATAGCTAAAGGGGAGAAGAGATAGATTTATACTTTTTTCAAAGATATTTGTGCATCAATGAATATAACAACCTCAAAAGAAATTGAAACTTGGCTCTATGATTTCCAATTCCAGGCCATTATCCATTACACCACTCACCCATCCAAGCTTACAGCACCTGGTATTCCCAAGTGGTCACCCATCTAGGTACTGACCAGGGTTAACATTACTTAACTCCAATTTCCAATTCCTAGCCATTATCCATTACATCACACACCCATCCAAGCTAACAGCACCTGGTATTCCCAAGTGGTCACCCATCTAGGTACTGACCAGGGTTAACATTACTTAACTCCAATTTCCAATTCCTAGCCATTATCCATTACACCACACACCCATCCAAGCTAACAGCACCTGGTATTCCCAAGTGGTCACCCATCTAGGTACTGACCAGGGTTAACATTACTTAACTCCAATTTCCAATTCCTAGCCATTATCCATTACACCACACACCCATCCAAGCTAACAGCACCTGGTATTCCCAAGTGGTCACCCATCTAGGTACTGACCAGGGTTAACATTACTTAACTCCAATTTCCAATTCCTAGCCATTATCCATTACATCACACACCTATCCAAGCTTACAGCACCTGGTATTCCCAAATGGTCACCTATCTAGGTACTGACCAGGGTTAACATTACTTCAGTGATTGTATACATATAGGAACTAAATGTATATTTTTATTAGTATATATATATATATATATATATATAAAATCAGCATGCGGTGTAGATATAGAAGAATCCAAAGGAGTATCCTGTACATACAGTGGTAGGATAATCTCTAAGAGAGCTCTAAACATATATGTATATAAATACATATAGAGCAAATATAAAAAAAATTAAGACAGACACGTTATTTCATGGTGAATCGGAAGTATATGCCTATTTCAGGCGAACCATCCTCAGTTTCGTCTTTATTTTACAAAGGATTATACATGAATGAGATTCACAAAAACTTAAAAGAAAACAAATCAAAATAACGGTCGCTCCCTTAAAAGAGAAAATTTAAGAAAACATCAAGAGAGCGACTGTTATTTTCATTCGTTTTTTTAGGTCTTTGTGAATCTCATTCATGTATAGTCCTTTGTAAAATAAAGATGGAAGCTGACGATGGTTCACCTGAAATAGACCTATACTTTCAATTCACCATGAAATAATGTGCCTGTCTTAATTTTCTTATATATATATATATATATATATATAAGCACTCGGAGTCTAACCATACTGATGAGCTGTGATACAGCTAAACAGATCTGTCTGCAGATGACTATATATACATTTAATAGCTCTTAAAAGATTTCGTTTTTATGAGTAAATCAGTTAAAGGCATAACTTTTTTGTATTGTTCAGACTTGATTTTTTTCTTTTTGTGTGTTTGTGTACAAGTGTCTGTGACCACATTATGTTGAAAATGATCTATGAAAGAAACCAGCTGTTGGTTTCGTTTGTTGTTTTGGTTTAGTGGCATATCAATCTCTATAGGTTATTTAATGTCAAAATCTGAATATTTCATACGCAATTTTATGCTTGCAGGGTAAATGTATGTTTTTTTTTAGATTATAAAATATATTGTTGGCAATTTAAAATTAAATATGTGTTGCTGGTAATTTAATTACAAAAATGTATTGTTATACTTTTTTTTAGTGTTGTATTGATTGTCATTTTTATATAAAAATGTTAATTTTCGTTTGGGAGTTTGCTATTTGTGCTTAGCTGGGACCCTAACAGGTGCTACTATTCCAGGTCAGGGTGAACTTGGGAATGACAGCAATTAAGAGGTAGTTCCTGAAAACCTCTAATCTCCCGATCAGAGGTCTTATTGCGGGGTGTAGTATTCAAAACTAGGTGTCTCTTGAAAGTCAAACCCAGCGAGCGTAAGAAAATCATCTCTAAAATAGAATTAGAAAAGTCTATGAAAAGTGAACATTGCTGAAAGATGAAAAAAAAAATTTTTTGAAAGTAATAGCAATCAAAATGGTGGGGATCATTCTAAATGATTGTTTTGTTTTCTAACTTTAGGCATTTTGCCTCTCCATTCCCAATTATTTTTTGTATTAAAACAAATGCAATGAAATATTTATCATTTATCAAATTATAAAGAAACAAAGTAAACAATTTTTTATTTATAAATATTTACTAAATTCTTAAAATGTGTCAACCAACTATAAGGAAATCCTTATTGCTTACCATTTTATAAATTAGTAGATTCCAATAAACAATATAATACTCTCCGTTATAATAAAGTCCGTTATGTATTTATTTGTGTCTGTTTCCCTAGACTCCTGCTTGTGGAGAGGGTGACAATAGCGAGAGACGGTGTTGGCTCACTTCATTCTCTTTACTACCATTTATTGAACCTCTTGCTGCATGTTTGCTCTTTAACAGTGCTTTATTATTTTCTTTTTTTGCAATAATTATGTTGTCAAACGGTCAAGAATTTATATATATATATATATATATATATATATATATATAGTCATCCGCAGACTATATATATATATATATATATATATATATATATATATATAGTCATCCGCAGACAGATGCGTTTCGCTGTATCACAGCTCATCAGTACAGTTAGACTCTGATTGCTTTTAACCCAGGATTGAAACCTGACCGAATTGGCGTCAGTCGGCGATTCTACCTCTGGGCTATGGGCGTTCGCTAGAAGAAGGTAGACTTTTTAGCGTGTATATTGTCATTATACCCACCCAATAGCCAGAGTGCTCTATATCAGAAAAATGAAGGCAGACATGTTATTTCATGGGAAATCGGAAGTATAGGCCTATTTCCGTCTTTATTGTACAAAAGATTAAAATCTTTTGTACAATAAAGACGGAAGCTGATGATGGTTTGCCTGAAATAGGCCTATACTTCCGATTTACCATGAAATAACGTGTCAGCCTTAATTTTTCTTATGTTTGCTCTATATGTATTTATATACATATATATATAGAGCTCTCTTAGAGAGTTATCCTACCATTGTATGTACAGGATACTCCTTTGCATTCTTCTATACCCACACTGCATGCTGATATCTATATCTATCTATCTATCTATATATATATATATATATATATATATAGTTATGAATTAATTGTACATTATGACATGGAAATTTCTATGTTTTGAGATAGATTCTCTTCATCTAGCAATGTTTGATGTTGTACTAAGGGTTTACATTTAAATACAAAAACCTTCAGTTTGCTGTGTATGTATATGGGAAGATATAAAATTTACATGTTTGTTTCTTTCAACTAATCAGAGCGAAGATTCATTTTGGAATTTGGCCCCAAAGAATACACACTAAGGAGCTTTTTCTTTTTTTTTCTTCCTTTTTTCCTTTCCTTACTTTTCTCCTTTTTTCCTTTTCCTCTCTTTATATCTTCCCATATACATAAACAACAAACTGAAGGAATTTGTATTTAAATGTAAATCCTTTGTACAGCTAACATCAAACATTGCCTGATGAAGAGATCTATCTCGAAACATAGAAATTTCCGTGTCACAATGTACAATTAATTCATAACTATATGATTATATTAAGCTCTATAATATCATATTATACTGTTCATAATAAAATAAATGCTGGGGCCCTCAAAATAGTAAAACCGTGAGTCCTCTTCACCTGGAGATATATATTTGGCTCACATGAGCCATCTTCAGAGAGGTTATAAGGATGGTAACGCAATAACATCCACCATCAACGGTGATTTTTCTTGTGTTGACATAAAACTCCGCTAAGCAACGGTAATAGTTACCAAAAATAACAAATGCAGTTTGCAAATTTGCAATACGGTTCTATGATGTCACACCGTGTGATAGCTCGAAATGACAACAGAACCATGTATTCAAATGCAATGTAATGTGTTATGACCAGATTTAAACTGTGCCGAAAGCTTAGAACCAACTTAATAAAAAATTAGCCAAATGTTGGAGAACTTTTGTCTTTATTTTCAACTGAAATTTAAGTCAAAATACGATGTTTAGAACGACTCATGATTAAACATAATAGACATTCATTGTCTCTTATATTTAACAGTATATGTTTAGATAATTATTTGCTGCCTTGATACACTAAATATATATATATACACACACACATATATATATAATAATGAAGACTGTTATGTATTTGTGTGT
Source organism: Ascarosepion bandense (assembly GCA_037127315.1). Lineage (NCBI taxonomy): Eukaryota > Metazoa > Mollusca > Cephalopoda > Sepiida > Sepiidae > Ascarosepion > Ascarosepion bandense. The sequence goes on along the minus strand of JBBBDQ010000963.1, from coordinate 446,685 downwards.
GTATATATATATTATCCTCTCAAATATTTTGCTGTCATTTTTGACGGTAGGAGTACTCTTGTAGTGTAAATAAATAATTTAATAAAGTGTTTATTAGTTTTGCAAATTTTCAAAAACAGAAAATGTATAAATTCACTTTAATATGTTTAGGTTTTATTACAATTCTAATCATTGCTTTTTAAAACAATAAACATTGTCAAGGAGTAAAAGTAGTTAAAATAATAATAGTGGTGTCAAGGAAAAAATTGTCTTTTTTAAACACCTTTTTTTGTTGCTTTTTTGTGGGCATGCTATTTGTTTTTTTTACTATCTTAAAAATTTAAATTGTCAATTTTAAAAAGCAAACTTTGTGATATGTCATCATCAATATTAAAGAGAATTATGAATATAACAACCACTATAGGATTAATAATATCAGCAAAATAGTCATGCCTCTCCACAAAATCCTTTTCTTGAATACCTGAATTGCCATAATTTCTTGGAAAAATAGTGAATTGGTTTCCTGTTGCCTTCTGTACACTTTGGAATTCAAAGTAGCCCTTTTCTTAAGCAGGCTACCACTCAGAACTAGAGAATCCAGTTTCCCCTGTTATTTAACCCCTAGCTGTGGTAGAAGAAATGATGTTCGTGCCTTTGTCAAGGGCATGCGTGCAAAAGTGAATGCTGCAGATGATTCTGGAATTTGCCAGTTTAACTTTCTCCATAGATAACCTTTATGCTACTTGTGTGTCCAGTTTTTCTCAATGTTTTTAAGCAACAGCACACCTAGGAGCAGATGAAAATACCATGGCACATTTTGCAAAATTTGTAAAGAGGATACATTTAAATGCTATGAAATAAAACTAGATTTTTTTAAAAATTCGCACACAAATATGAACTTACTTCAGTATTTCTGTTCAACTACTTGTGCAGCTTATTCAGTGTGAAACTTGTGCCTGGTATTTTTTTTTTGTGATTTTTTCAACTTTCGGTTGAATGTGTGATAAACAGACCCTTACTTCTTTGTCGTTTAAACGTATGCTTTCTTGTGTCTTATTTTTTATGTTATTTAGGGTTGAGAAGCCGAATTCACATAAATAAGAAGTAGAAAATTGCAGTAGGCTTTTATATTGAAATCCAAAATGTATCAATGTTTACTGTTGAATGTCTTATTTTGAGCTGTCGATCGCTAGAAATGGTGTACAATTCTTCTTCACATGACTGAAGTCCATGGTCCTGGGTATGATGGTAAATTGTATCCAGCAGCAAGGCCTCTGATTGGGAGGTTGTGGGGATGCATGGAACCACCTCTTAATTGCTGTTGTTCCCAGCTCCACCTTGACCCGGAGTGGTAGCACCTGTTAGGGCCCCAGCTATGGGCAAACTGGGGTCAAAACACTATGAAAGTATAAAAACAGATTTTTATAAAAATATATACATAAAAATAGACTTTTATAGAAAAATATACATGTTTGAAGGAAAAAAAATTATTACCACAACACATTTTTGAATACAAAACTAGAATACATCTTCAGATTTCTAAAATAAAAAAAGATTTTTCATCAAAAACTGACTAAATCAACGTTCTCCCTATAACCAAAAAAAAAAACAATATCTTAAAACCCTACCTTTTTAGCATTAAATAATCCACAGAGGTTGATATGCATTAAACAAAACTCAGACTGAAGTCCAATATTAGAAAGAACGTTTATGAAAGGATTTCTAATCCAGTCATACTTGTGTTTTTTTTTTATTTCTTCGACTTTTGATTGAATGTGTGATAAGCTGACCCTCACTTTTTCGTCAGTTGAATGTACGCTTTCTTGCTTATTATTTTTATGTTATTTAGGGTTGAGAAGCCGAATTCACATAGATAAGAAGTAGAAAGTTGCAATAAAAGTGATAAAGGCTTTTTAGATAGTGTGGGATATTTCTTTTGTATTGAAATCCAAAATATATCAGTGGGTACCGTCAAATTTTGAGCTGTTGATATCTAGAAATAGTGTACAATTCTTCTTCACATAACTGAAGACCAATATTAGAAGTAATGTGTATGAAGGGATTTCTAATCAAGTCATATTTTTGTGGTACACTTAAGAAGATCGTGCAGTGGCAGGGTTAGGGTTGAGTATTACTGATCAAAAGAGAAACTATATAAACCCAACATAGAATGATAAAAGTTTAGTTTATTACTGTCAAGCGGACATGCACAATATTAATATTTCTGTACTTTATGAGCAGAATTTATTTTTTAAATATTTTTTAATCTAAGTTAGCCAAGTGAGACGAAGAAGAGCAACTCATTCTGCCACCTTAATCTTACAGTTTCCACTGCCATGAAGTGGAAAAATTATATTGAATTGCTAGCTCTGCTTCTAGGAAATCTCCCCAGTCAGTCATGTCTCTTTTGAGACATGTTCACTCAAGCGTGTATCACATATGGCACTTAACTGACTGACTGAATATAATAGTTGAAATCATGATTAAGGCTTGTACTGGGCATAAAGAGGGGGACCAGTTTTATATTGTTATGAAGTAATAGACTGATCCCCTACTAATTACTACTTAATATAATACATCTCTTCCCCCTCTAGCTATGAGTCAAATGAAAGGACAGATTGGGTTCTATAGTCTTAGCTGGCAACCAGTCTACCGCAGAAAGCAATGGCAACCTACTGCGGGAGAATCTTCTCCCCAGTCAGTCATGTTGCTTTCGAGACATGATTGCCCAAGTGTGTATTACGTATGGCACTTAACTGATTGACTGATATTCCCCTGTCTCATTGAAATTCGTTTTGTTTTGGGTCTGTTGCTCATTCAGTCAGTTAAGTGTTATATGTGATATATGCTTGGGTGATCATGTCTTGAAAGCCACAGGGCAAAAGATTTTCTCACAGTCGATTGTTGTTACTTTGTGGTAGACTGGTTGCCAACCAAGGCTATAGAAGCCAATCTGTTCTGCTATTTAATCTACAGCTAAAAGAGAATAAATGGATTAATACCTTTTCCAAGGGTATTTGTGTGTAAGTGAATGCAACGAATTCAACTGGAATTTAAACTCGGCTTTCTGGTTTCTTGCTCTGAGCCAAATTCACTGTACTAGAACGCATATCCCTGCTTTACAGAAGTAAAATCTGATCAAAACGGGAGTATTACCGCTATATCCTGGCTTCATTTCTTTGCCATTTGTGTTAAGTGTAAGAAAAACAAAAACTTTTTGATTAACCAAAACTCAGAGATAAATCAAAAACAAATATTTAATTTACCAAAACATTAAATAAAAATATTTACAAATATACAGTTTTTGCATTCGAAAAGAAAAACAGAGTTTACTACTGGCAAGCAAAGTGTTATGAAGGGGAAGGAAGGTGTCAAGTATCTTTACCCAGTTAAGACAGCAAAGAAGTTTAAGTGCTATACTTTTTGGAAATCCTCAAATGTGTATATAAAGAATAATTATTAGTTTGGTCAATGAAAGAGTCAAAAATATCTATTTACCCATATAGTTCCATGAGGTTCTCTTTCAGGTTTTAGTTGGTCGGTAACTTTTCTTAGAGATTCTTTTGGCTGGATATAAATCCTTGAATCAAAGCCGGAGTTGATAATGTCAGCAAATCCTGTTAACAACTAACTACTCTCTTCCCAAAACCTATTTTTATAGGGGCTAACACCTAATTTGCATATTCTAAAATCCTTTAGAATTCTCTAGATTTTTATTCAAATTTTTTCGGACATTCTAGCATCTTTCAAACGTTCTATTTCTAATTTCCTTATTTTTATGACTACTTCATGAATTAAAACTTTTTTTGAAATAACAAGTAGGACTCAATAGAATCCTTTACTCCAATTTTTTAGACATTATTAATATTATTTTTATATATAAATTATTAGTAATATTATTTTTATATATAAATGCCTCCTTGTAACATTTGCCTTCAGGTCATTGGCAATCATGGATCTCCACAATTTACTGTCCTTTGTAGCTTTTAGTAATCTTTGTCTTTTGCTATTTCTCCTAAACCCTGTTCTGCCAAAAGGCTAAAAATACTGGCAAAATTGTATGTCCTTTATGCTACTCCAGGAAGTACTTGATTCCTTCTACCATACTTTCAGTCAGTCAGTACCATACATGCTTAGGTGGTCATGTCTCAAAAGAGACATGGCTGACTGGGTAGAAGATTTTCCCACAGTAGGTTGCCATTACTTTCTGCAGTAGTGTTGGGGCGCTCTCCACCTTTTTCTATAGTAATGGACTGTTCTAGGCACTACATACAGTAGTAGTGATGATACCTCGAGGAGTACCTCGGAAGTCAGCCGAGTATTTCCGGTATTGGACCGGAAGTGTTCTATTTGTCAACTCTTATGTCTCACGACAATACGTTCTACTAAACCCTTGTTCTGTATTTGACTAACCACATCTTTTGTAAATACTTCTCTTCCTGGTAATACACCTACTTTATACTATTACGTTGTTTGTATTTATTTCACAATGTTTCTGTACATGCAACATAACAAGTAGACTGGTTGCCAACCAAAGCTACAGAACCCAATCTGTCCTGCTATTTAATCCATAGCTGGAAGGAGAAGAGATGAATTAATACCTTTCCTAAAGGTATTTGCATGAAAGTGACTTGGAGAGGTTAAGATTGTAGTGATCTGAAATGCATCTTTCTGGGATTCTGTTTGACAAAGGAACAATTTCTGGGAAGAAGCTACCTGAGGGGAACTTGCTCCTTACTAAAGGAATACAAAGCAAATGAGAGTGGTTCACCTCAATGTATGTGGTGTGGTGGGTCTTAGCTGTGAGGTTTGGGTTTACAGATGCATGAACTAAGCAATGTCACTTTGTTTGAATATTTTCGATGGAAATAGCTGTAGAGTAGTGAGAATATTGTAATGTTTGAAACTAGGAAAGGTGTTGTAAGGTATAAAACAATTCATCACCCGCAAGGCCGTGTAGATGCTTTTGGACTCCTATCAGGACTGGGCAGCACCAGTTCAGATATGACAGCACTACTCCATTTTCTGGTTGTTCAAATTCTGGTTGAGTCTGTTCCATTCGCTTTTGACTGAATGCTCTTAGGGAAAGTCATGAATCTCTATCTTCTTTCCCTCGCTATGGGTTAATCAACAAGGAAGACTGGGCTCTGTAAGCTTAGGTGGCAGTCAATCTAGAAGGACTACTTTGAATTTAAAATTATAGAACATGAAATGGTAAATGACTCCACGATCTTTGCCAAGAAATCATGCAAATTCACAGACAATAAAAGAAATAGGAGATAGTGGACAGACATGCTTGTCTATAAGAAGGGACCTAGTATTTGTGGGGCGGGGAAGGGACCTAGTATTTGTGGGGCGGGGAAGGGAGCTAGTATTTGTGGGGCGGGGAAGGGACCTAGTATTTGTGGGGCGGGGAAGGGACCTAGTATTTGTGGGGCAGTGAAGGGACCTAGTATTTGTGGGGCGGGGAAGGGAGCTAGTATTTGTGGGGCGGGGAAGGGAGCTAGTATTTGTGGGGCGGGGAAGGGACCTAGTATTTGTGGGGCAGTGAAGGGACCTAGTATTTGTGGGGCGGGGAAGGGAGCTAGTATTTGTGGGGCGGGGAAGGGAGCTAGTATTTGTGGGGCGGGGAAGGGAGCTAGTATTTGTGGGGCGGGGAAGGGACCTAGTATTTGTGGGGCAGTGAAGGGACCTAGTATTTGTGGGGCGGGGAAGGGAGCTAGTATTTGTGGGGCGGGGAAGGGAGCTAGTATTTGTGGGGCGGGGAAGGGACCTAGTATTTGTGGGGCAGTGAAGGAATGTAGATCCAAGATGTGAAAATTCATGCTTTCATCATAAAATTTACATTATATATGTATTTTTTTCTATTAAACATTCTAAATCTGTGCTGATAAAAACCAAAAATGAAATTTATAAAATTAAATAACTTATTTCAACAGCTTTGACATAGTGCAAATTTAGATCTAAACTCACATTGGGTAAATTTCATTAAGTTTTTACAGAATTTGTTAAATGATGTGGTAATTAAATTTAACTCTTAATCTACTGGCGGTTAACCTACTGGCTAGTACCTTATATTTCTGTGTATACGATGTCTTTTGAATCACAAAAATCACCTTAAAAAATTTTGTACTACAATTCTAAAAAGGAAACCTTAAATTCTGAGTTGTTTGTTGGCAGGCTAACCTCAGCCTTGATGCGATCATCGATAACAGGCCTGAAAAAATTCACCTTATCAAATAAACTGATAATAAAAGTAATAAAATCATTTCTACCTATTTGAAGAATAATTCCATATCAAAGAAATCGATATGTGTTTTATGCAAGTTGGTTGATAAAATGTAAACATGAGTTATGATTCTGTTCATAGCAACTTTTATCTTTTGCTAAACTTTCAATAATCATCATGGTAGCGTTGATTATGGCGGTAACATTTAGAATAACATAACATTCATTTCTCATTAAAAAATACATTATTGTACTGTTATTAGTAGTATTTTGTAATTATCTATGAAATATAAGTAAATGGCCATTAGTATATCAGTCAGTCAGTTAAGTGTGATACATGCTTGGGCGATCATGTCCCGAAAGGGACATGACTCACTGGGCAGATGATTATTCCGCAGTAGGTTGCCGTTACTTTCTGTGGTAGACTGGTTGCTAGCCAAGGCTACTGAAACCAATCTGTCCTGTTATTTGACTCATAGAGGGGAAAGAGATGTATTATATTATTAAATAGTAATTAGTGGGGGATCAGTTTATTACTTCATAACAATATAAAGCTGATCCCCCATCTTATGCTTATTAGAAGCCTTAATCATGTTTCCAATTATTATATTCAGTCAGTCAGTTAAATGCCATATGGGATACATGCTTTGGGCGATCATGTCTTGAAAGGGACATAACTCACTGGGCAGAAGATTATCCCGCAGTAGGTTTCCATTACTTTCTGTGGTAGAATGGTTGCCAACCAAGGCTATAGAACCCAATCTGTCCTGTTTTTTAACCCATAACTGGAGGAAAAAAATGGATTTTCCAAGGGTATTCGCGCGTAAGTGAATGCAAGGAATTCAGCTGGAATTCCAACATGCTGTTTTAAACTGTTTAGATATTGGAAAAGAAGAGGAAGAAAAATCAGTATTCGCTAAGAGATCACGTACGTGATGAAACCTAAACAAAACAATGGCTTCCCTTTTAGGGGACGTGTGTGGGGAAAAATATTATATAGAATTGGTTTTGTTATTTCATTTATTTTGAATTTCTAAGGATACAGTAAGTAAAAACATTTCCAATAACAACGTCTTCATAAAATCAATAAACAGTCGTCTTATACTACAGGTAAAGGATGAATTCATGAAAATTTGCTATATTTTTTGATCTTGTCAAAAGGTCGTCTTGTATGTGGAAATATAGAGCAATTTAAACTCATTGCCCATTTGTATCGATTGATTCTGTAGATGGCAATAAAGTTTTCCCTGTTGGCTTTCATTGACTTTTTCAAACATAAAGTTTCCAGTAAATGATTTTCAAGTGGAAAAACAGATTTGGGAAGAGAGTTGAGAAGTGCAACTTGAGTAGCATTCATAACCAGTTGAAATCATTTACGACTGAATAGTGAGTTTGATCCTCACTGGTGTTCCATACTTTTGGCCTTGTGCCACGTCTAAGCTATGCCTAGAAAATCCCCATAATCAGTTGGAATTCAGGATGGAGGTGAGGGCAAATCTGATTGATTCTACACTACAGTGTACAATGTGTTTCAATGTCTGGTAATCTTAATTTTTGTGTTTATAAATTCTCATTCCCTCTCGCTCAGGGCAGTCTTGTGCTCACTCTCCCTGTAGGTGCAGCCCTGTGTGTGTCTCACTCTCAATGGAGCCCCATATGTATAACTCTCTCTCTAGTTTTGTCTTTGTAGTCCTGTATGTTTGTGTGTCCCTCACTGTCAAAGCAGACACTTTGTGTGTGTGTGTGTGTGTGTCTCTCTCTCTTCTATCTATCTATCTATCTATCTGTACATTCGTGTGTCTCCTTCTTTCAATGTTATTGCAGCCTCTGTGTTTGTGTGTGTCTGTCTCTCTCTGTCTCAAGGCAGCTCCGTGTGTGTTTGTATATATCTCTCTCTATCAATGCAATTCTCCACTCTCTCCCTGGCGTCTCTATCTCTTTGTTGTTTTTTTAATAATACCCGATTTTTTTCCCCCCGAATTTCTTTGTCATATCATCATTAACAGTAACACCATTTGTTTGTCTCAATGATCTCATAAAAATGATTAAAGAAAGATTAAATGATGTAAAAAAGGACCCTTACTCGGGCACGCAACAAATAATTGAAATTAAAATACCTACTTTTTTTTTGTTATTTATTTATTTAGTAAACTAAAAGCATTTAAAATTTTTTTTTTTCGAAGTCTGTGATGTTTTTGTTCAACTCCCGCGCCCAACATTCCCACGTCTCTGTCCCTAACCAATCCTGCCAACTCGACAACCCACCTCCTCAATCCCAGCTTAGAGAAAATGATTACGTGTCTCTTTACTGTTGAGTGTTGATAAGTTCACTTGGAAAGTAACACGTGCAATTATTAACCCCGATTGTTTTGTTTTTTTTGCCTTTTTTTCTTAATACTAACTTAATAATAGTAATACTCAATACAGGTTGACAACTCACACTCACACATACAATGTTACTGTTCTCTAAATAGACTTCTTTTTTTTTCTTTTTTTAAAGCATAAGTACTAAATATTTAAGTACTCCTTACTGGAATTAAGAATTTAAATTTTTAAAAGAATAATTAAAGAATTATTTTTAAAGAATTATGATTTTTAAAGTTTAAAAATCTTGTTGGTGTTTGTTGTCTCTTCTAAAAAGAGCATTATCAGTTAGGATATCCCCCCTCCCCCCCAAAAAAGTCTTTTCTTTTTCGAATTAAGCTTAGTTTAGTCTGGCAACAGGCTAAAAATTTTGAGCGCTTAGCTTGCATGATTACTCACAGTTAATAATAATAATAATGATAAAGTTGTACGAATATCTTTTTTTTTCATATTTAGGGTCGCGAAAAAAAAAAATTACAAAAGTTAGGGGATCTAGTTTGCTAATACTGTCCCCCACCCCCAGGGCTGCCCTAAATGGGTGCCGATTGAAACTAAAACAAAATTTGAAAATATGCCCACACCACATGATTTCTTAAAGTTAAATAAATGTAAAATAAAAATAAATTTTGAAATTCGTGATCTGTTGTTCTGTTTTCATATATTATCGATTTAATCACAATCGTCGTCTTAATTAAGGTTAGTTAGCTCTGTAAATAATTCAGTGTATTTCTTCATCTTTGTGAAGACAAACCTAATTCTAGTGTTGATTCAATGAAAACATTTATTTTCGAAATTATTATTCATTGTATTTATTTTTTTTTTTAGCATTGAGTAGTAGTTGTGTTTAAAATGTAACATCCATTCGTAATTTTAAGTTAAAAAACATTTTTTAAAAAATTGTATTTTCTATTGATTTGATTTTTTTTTTTTGCAACTATTTGTGATTTTCGGTGAGAATTTTTAGAATTATTAACGTTGATTTTTACAACCAACTAAGGAATGATTGGTGCAAAGATTATGTGGGTAAACAAACAGGGTCAAGGACTCTGACAACAAGCACACAAACTAGAATTGCAGAAGATAAAAAGAACTGATATGGTTTTCCTATTAAAACTATATTTCAATGGGTGCGTACTCATAAACACACACACACACACACGCGCGCGCGCATCTATCTATCTATCTATCTATCTATCTATCTATCTATCTATCTATCTATGTCTGTTCATATCTATCTATCTATCTATCTATGTCTGTTCATATCTATCTATCTATCTATCTATGTCTGTTCATATCTATCTATCTATCTATCTATCTATCTATCTATCTATCTATCTATCTCAGTCTGTTAATATCTATCTATCTATCTATCTATCTATCTATCTATCTATCTATCTATCTATCTCTGTCTGTTCATATCTATCTATCTATCTCAGTCTGTTCCTGCTTATCTATCTATCTATCTATCCGTCTGTTCATATCTATCTATCTATCTATCTATCCAGTCTGTTCATATCTATCTATCTATCTATCTCAGTCTGTTCATATCTATCTATCTATCTATCTCAGTCTGTTCCTTATCTATCTATCTATCTATCTGTTCATATCTATCTATCTATCTATCTCAGTCTGTTCTATCTATCTATCTATCTATCTATCTATCTATCTATCTATCTATCTATCTATCTGTCTGTTCTTATCTATCTATCTATCTATCTATCAGTCTGTTCATATCTATCTATCTATCTCCGTCTGTTTCTATCTATCTATCTATCTATCTATCTATCTATCTATCTATCTATCTATCTCAGTCTGTTCTATCTATCTATCTATCTATCTATCTATCTATCTATCTCCGTCTGTTCATATCTATCTATCTATCTATCTATCTATCTATCTCAGTCTGTTCATATCTATCTATCTATCTATCTATCTATCCATCTATCAGTCTGTTCCTTATCTATCTATCTATCATTCATTCATCTATCTATCTATCTATCTAGATCTGTTCCTTTCTATCTATCTATCTATCTCAGTCTGTTCATATCTATCTATCTATCTATCTCAGTCTGTTCATATCTATCTATCTATCTATCTATCTCAGTCATTCATATCTATCTATCTATCTATCTATCTATCTCCGTCTGTTCATATCTATCCATCTATCTATCTCAGTCCTGTTCTATCTATCTATCTATCCATCTCAGTCTGTTCATCTATCTATCTATCTATCTCAGTCTGTTCTATCTATCTATCTATCTCTCGATCTCATTCATATCTATCTATCTATCTCTCGTCTGTTCTCCATCTATCATCTCTCTCTCTGTCTGTTCATATCTATCTATCTATCTATCTATCTATCTATCTATCTATCTATCTCAGTCTGTTCATATCTATCTATCTATCTGTCTGTTTCTATCTATCTATCTATCTATCTATCTATCTATCTATCTATCTATCTATCTTTCTTTCTCTCTCTCTCTCTCTATCTATCTATCTATCTATCTAGATATATATATCTATCTATCTATCTATCTATCTATCTTTTTTTTTTTTAATCATATCACCCCGAGCAAGGCGATAACGCCACTGATGCGCAGGGGCCTACGTAAGAGAAAAGAGAAAGCCGGAAATCACATCCTAAACAGGAAACAAGGGATGAGCCTCTTCACCTGTTCAATAGACGAGGGTGGGGTGTGAACCGGGCGATAGTTTAGTTTATCTACTCCAATTGAAAAAAAAATAAAAAATAAAGAAAAGAGTGAAAAGATTGGAAAAGAGAAAACCGGAAACTGCATCCTAAACAGGAAACAAGGGATGAGCCTCTTCACCTATTCAATAGACGTGGGTGGAGTGTGAACCGGGCGATCTATCTATCTATCTATCTATTTATCTATGTCGGTTCATATCTATCTATCTATCTATGTCGGTTCATATCTATCTATCTATCTATCTATGTCAGCTCATATCTCTCTCTCTCTCTATATATATATATATATATATAAATTATTTATTTATTTATACTATGTATTAATACATTTGTTGGCTTTTAAGATACTTTAAAATATAGTTTCCAATAATTTAATTTCAAAATATATGTTTATTTTTTTACTTTCTTTAATTATTCCATTGGCTATCTCCATTGTCAGCTGGGAACATAGTACTTTTGTTTTTGTGTATATATGTGGTGATTTACTGAGTGGGTGCAGAAAAGTTTTAGCAGTTATAGACTTCAAAACATCCCAACGAGAGATAGGCATTTGTTTTAAATATTGTGAGCAATATTGTATTGCTGTAAAAGAGTACATTTTTTTTAATAAGAGCTTTGATGCTCAAGGCCAGTTGATGTTAATTTCACTGTTTGGTGGGAAAGGAAAAAATACAATGTCTATTTAAATATGAGTCTTCACAAAAATATTTATGATGATAATACAGGGTCATATTATCCTTGAGGCTGGTATAGCCCACAGCCTAGGGCCTAGGGCCCATGGCCAGATTATCCTTGAGGCTAGTGTACGTTGCAGCATAGGGCCTATGGCTGGATTATTATTTAGGCTAGTATAGGCTGCAGTCTAGGACCTGTGGCTGGATTATCCTTTAGGCTAGTATAGGCTGTAGCCTAGGGCCCCTCAAGCTTTTATAAAACTGATTTTAATTTTCTAGATGTTATAACTTCTAAGATTATCCATTAGTAGGTTGCCATTACTTTCTGCAGTAGACTGGTTGCCAGCCATGGCTATAGAACCCAATCTGTCCTGTTATTTGACTCATAGTGTGAGGGAGAAGAGATGTATTATATATTATTAAGTAGTAATTAGTGGGGGATCAGTTTATTAATTCATAACAATATAAAACTGATCCCCCACTTTATGCTCAGTAGAAGCCTTAATCATGTTTTCAACTATTATATTCAGTCAGTTAAGTGCCATATGTGATACATGCTTTGGGCGATCATGTCTTGAAAGAGACATCACTGACTGGGCAGATGATTATTCTACAGTAGGTTGCCATTGCTTTCTACGGTAGACTGGTTGCCAGCCAAGGCTATAGAACCCAATCTATCCTGTTATTAACCCATAACTTGAGAGAAGAGATGGATTAATACCTTTTCCAAGGGTATTTGTGCGTAAGTGAATACAAGAAATTCAACTGGAATTCTAACTCGGCTCCCTGATTTCTTGTTCCAAGCTGCTATCCACTGCACCACAACGCACATCCTAATCAGTTCAGTGCCATATGTGATATACGATTAGGCATCCGTGTCTCGAAAGAGACATGACTAACTGGGCAGAAGATTTTCCTGCAGTAGGTTGCCATTTCTTTCTGCGGTAGACTGGTTGCTAGTCAAGGCTAATAGACCTCAATCTATCCTGTTATTTAACCCATAACTTGAGGGAAGAGACGGATTAATACCTTTCCCAATGGTATTTGTGCAAAAGTGAATGCAAGGAATTCAATTGGAATTTGAACTCGGCTCCCCGATTTCTTGTCCCGAGTCAATATCCACTACACCACAGTGTATATCCTCAATAGAGCAGTGGGCATTTTTAGCAATGGATTGTATATATCAGTTCCACTTGAGATATGAGCTGAACTTGTGTCTCAAGAGATATGCAAGGCAAGGAGCCTCATTTAGTGTATAACCGTTCGTTGTGATTGGAGAAAAAATTTAGAGTGTGTTTAGTGATGATGGAATGTTTTATGTTTTGAGAACTATTGAGTTCTATTGATCCAGTTTTTTTTCCTTATTGATCTATTATAGTTAGGTCAGAGGGGAGTGATCAGTTGCCAGCGATTTATTAACAGGAGAATAAAGCAGAAGAAAAAACTTGTTTGAATTAATTGCTTGCTTGCGCTTTGCTGCTGATGACCCCCTCCCCACCTCAATGCTTACATTATGATTTGGAGAGCTATACAGGTCAACTGATAAAGACTTTGGTTGGAATATTTGCCTGGTGTAGCAGACCTGGAGAAAAACATAGAAGAATGATAATCCTTTCAAATAACGGTAATGGGGGTGAGGAAATGGGGTTAGCCAAACAGATTTATAGAAGCAATTAAACTCTTCCCGCTAACAACAACTGTTCAAAAGATCATCCAGCATTTATTCTGCAGATATGTAGTAGTGGGAGTGGTTGGACTAACAGTTAGAAAATGGCTCTCTGTCCTTTTGCTGGTAGAAAATGGCTTTCTGTTCTTTTGTTGGTAGAAAACAGTTCTCTGCCCTTTTACTGGTAGAAAATGGCTCTGTGTTCTTTTGCTGGTAGAAAACAGCTCTCTGCTCTTTTGCTGGTAGAAAATGGCTCTCTGCTCTTTTGCCGGTAGAAAACGTCTCTCTGTCTCTTTGCTTGTAGAAAATGGTTTTCTGTTCTTTTGCTGGTAGAAAATGACTCTTTGTTCTTTTGCTATAGAAAACAACTCTCTGTCCATTTGTTGGTAGAAAACGGCTCCCTGCTCTTTTGTTGGTAGAAAACGGCTCCCTGCTCTTTTGCTGGTAGAAAACGGCTCCCTGCTCTTTTGCTGGTAGAAAACGGCTCCCTGCTCTTTTTCTTGTAGAAAACGGCTCCCTGCTCTTTTGTTGGTAGAAAACGGCTCCCTGCTCGTTTGCTGGTAGAAAACGGCTCTCTGTTCTTTTGCTGGCAGAAAATTTTTCAGTAGAAGAAATTATAGGTCACTTCATGACTGCTGTAGTTAAAATACCAAAACTGATATTTACATTTGTTTCTATTTTGCAAACTGATTGAAAATGTTTTGTTTAATATTTTATGAAAAGAAGTACAAAATGATATATTTCACAAAAACTTTTTGTACAACAAAAATTAATTTGTCATATTAAATAAAAAAAAATTGCATTTTGGCCTCTAGCAATGTCAAATGTAATATATTAATTTTTTTCCTTTTTTCTCTCTTGAACAGCACATTCAGTTCCAAGCCCATCATCCTGCCACCAATGCCGCCTCGCAAATTTTTTCCATTCAGCTCTCCTGTCTTGGAGTTTCCCTTTGGCCGTGTGGCACCACTATTGGAACTCACCATACAGGACGAGATTACATTTGTCATGTACTATGCTCCTTGGTGCACAAGATCCATGGCTGTGCGATGGGAGTTTCATAAAGCTGCCAAATTTATGCAAAATCGGGTAAGTATATTTTTATTTATTTTTTTTTTAATAATAACCAACGTAGGTGTATTTCTTTCTTAGATGAAGTTGTTCAGAAAGTTCCTAACCATTTTGAAAATCTCGAGAGCTGGTTGTGTTGCCTTGATGTACCTTGCACTTAGTGTGCATGTGTGAACTTATACTCTCTTGTGGGGTTATGCAGTTTGAGATTGTGTACTGTTTGCCTGTTGATTTCATCAAGATAATATACCTGCTTATTCTTCATACAGGAATGTTAGTAGAACATCATCTCATTACGGTCACCCTCAATGTATGCAACTGATGGTGATCCTGAAAGCAAAATTCACAGGTCATTTTGATAATTGTATTCTTCAGGCGACAAAAAGAAAATAGTGAATACCAAGTTGACTTTTCTTTAATTTTTGGTATTTATTCAGATTTCTTTGGACTTATGACCATATCACATTAAAAAAAACCAAAGTTAAGCAACATTGACCCTGGTCAGTACCTAGATGAGTGACCATTTGGGAATATTAAATGCTGTAAGCTTTGATGTGCAGGTGGTGTAATGGATAATTGCTCAGAAAGTTGTTAATTAGAGAGCCAAGTTCCAATATCAGTTGTGTTTGTTATTTTCACTTATGTACAAATACCCTGTTCTCTCCCCAGCTATGGGTTAATTAATAAGACTACTTGTTACTGAATCATTATCATCTTCAAAATTTTTATCCATGACTGACTAGGCAGATGCTGTTCCTGCAGTAGGTTGTTATTTCTTTCTACGGTAGAGTCATTGCCAACCAAGGTTATAGAACCCAATCTGTTCTGCTATTCAACCCATAGCTGGGGGAGAAGAGATGGATTAATACTTTTCCTAAGAGATTTGCATGTAAGTCAATGCAACGAATTTGACTGGAATTCAAACCCAGCTTTTCAACTTCTCATTCCGAGCTGATATCCATTGCACCACAATGCACATTTGCCAGTCAGGCAAGTGTCATATTTGATACATGCTTGGGTGATCATGTCTTGAAAGAGACATGACTGACTGGGCAGAAGATTTTCCCTACAATAGATTGCCATTACTTTCTGTGGTAGACTGGTTGCCAACCAAGGCTATAGAACCCAGTCTGTCCTGCTATTTAACCCATAGTTGGAGGGAGAAGCAACAGATTCATACCTTTCTCAAGAGTATTTGCATGGATGTGAATTTAAGTGGCATTTAAACTTGTTCCTCTGAATTTTTTCATTCTGATCTAATATCCACTGCCCCACAACGCACATCCTCTCTAATGCCAATCTAGTACTGCTCGTAAATTCATGAAGTCTAGATATCATAGCAGAAAGGCCTTCAGATTAATTATCATGAAAATATTTATAGAAAAGGCAGAGGGAAGTGACGTTATGTTGGTGGAAAAGTGATGGAAGCTGGGATGAGCAATAACATTGCATATATGTAAAAAAAAATATTTTTTATTGTTTTTTGAATAAGTTCTGAAAGTTATTAAAATCTGACAATTACCTGGTTTTTGTAAAAATTTCCAAATCAATGAGTTTTTCACCACAAAAGATGCTCAAATTTACAAATTTATGGTCTGTTGTTGATGAAAAACATTTTTTAATTAACATTTCCTAGGTTCAAAAATAGGATAACAATTTTTATAGCAAAAGATTTTGATAAAATTCTGTTTTTATTTCATTTTGGGCATTTTTAGCCTATTTGCTCTTTCTCAGCTAATTTTTTGATTAAAAAAAAACAAAAAAAAAAAATTAAAAAAAAGAGGTATACAGCAAATTTGACATGTCTTTAGCCCTTAAAGTAATCCCTATTGGCATCCAGAACCTTTCACCAACATGACTGTTGCTGCTCAATGCCCTGGCAGTAAAAAATCAGGTATCTTGGATGCAAAGTAGTCTGTAAGTGTCTGTCACAGGTCTGCCTCATTTGCACAGGATTTCCCACAAAGGTGGTTGTCCAGAGAATGGTAGAGATGATCTGTTGGTGCAAATTGCCATGTGATATCCCGGGTCACTCATGCCACGTGAGGCCTGGCATTGTCATAAAGAAACTATGTACCTTTGCAATTAACAAATGCTGGCCCCTTCTGCTTCAGTGTCTATTGCATACATTCCAACTGCTGCATGTACAGGTCTGCAATGATAGTTTGGCCTGTTGGTAGCAGCTCATAGTACACCACATGTCGACTAGTCCACCAGATACAGAGGTGTAGAGGTGGTTTTGTGGTGTGAGGCACAGGGTTCTATGGTGACAACACTTGAGAGCGTCATAGAGGACCTGTTTTTTGTCATTGGTCAGGACTCTATCAAATATGGTTATGATTGGCTGCTGAGAAAGAAACGATAAAAAAGCTGTCATTTGTTGTTGCTTGTTGGTTTCTGACAGTGTATTAGATATCTGCTTGCTCAACTTGTATGCCTTTGTATGAGGTGCAGGGGAAGCCTGTCTGATTTCATTAGAAACCTAGAAGCGTTCGGCAAGCTCACCACAGGTTTGGCTGTTATCCTCGCCTATGGCTGCCTTCAAGTCCTTATCATCCAGGACCTGTGGTCGGCCACTTTGGAATTTAATAATAAAGGGACATACCTCCCAACCTGGAGAACCTCGAGGTGATGTAATGCTTAGCAAGCTTTTCTTGCTAGAATCATTACAATTGAGTAGTGAATTCGGTCCTCACTGGGATGCTCTTAATTTTGGCTTTGTGCCACTTTTAAGTTATGCTTAGAAAATCACCATACCTCCTGACCTGAACTTTTGAAACCAATTCTTGGCAGTATAATCATTCATAGCATTATCTCCAAAAACTAGATGCATTCAGTGACTTGATTAAGTTGGAGACAACTTAGTCATAAAGTAGACAAACCTGAATAAGCTGCTTCAACACTGCCATGTTTCCTCATTTCTGCTCAAGCTATGATCTGTGTGTAAACGATGAACCTGAATTGTTCAAGAGCAATGCTCTTACTTTTAGTGATTCTCTGGCACTTTTGTATGAACCCAAAATGTATTTTCTAAGGTGTATACATCTGCACATTATTTCAGACCTTTCATTTAATCACCTTTCTCATTCTGGAAATGATACTACAGCCAACTTTTCTTGGCACAATCTGCAGACATCACCGCCACTGTAAGGTTTGGTCTTTCTCAATATACTCCAGCTCAAATTAGGATTTTTGTCATTTTATTCTTTTAATTTCCACACATGGTTGGCTAGTTTGGGACACAATTCCTAAAGCTTTCTGGCTTGAAGGATGATTTTTTAAAATTGCCTTTAGTACACCCCACATATATTTTGTTTTGTTCATTTATATTTTGAACTTCTGCTTTGTAAATAAATCCTTTGGTTTCACAAACTCCATCAAGTTGACATTTACTTCGGTCTCTACAGTTACATTTTTTATTAACGATATGATGCTTCATGATATCTTTGAAATATCTGGCATTTTGTCTTGTGAAAATTGCATAAAAAAACAAAATGTTAAGAATACATTTTGGGTTCGTACAAACCCAGTTGAAAGTAGGTACAATATTATTTCGCTAGTCTTGATTAACTCTTCTCCCTTATTTTAAACTTCTTATGTGTTTATAAAATTCCTGTTGTTGCTTCAAAATAAAGTTCAGAAATTCAGTTAATTTTAACACTTGTCGATATCAATAGGTTGTAGCATAATCAACTGATTTTACTATATACATATATACATATATATATAGCCTTTGAGATTTCACTTGCCTGATCGATTCAGTTGATTAAAAACTTAATTGGGTGATTAAAGTTTATTTGCTTTACTCGCCCATGGTTGATTAAAATTCTTACAATGAAACATGTCCCTTCAAAATAGAAAAAGGAAATCTGATTCCTTTTACAATCCAAAAGTATGCCATTGAAGATTCACAAGTTACTTAGAATGACCTACAATGACATTATTGAATTCTTTGATCTTATGCATAGCACCTGATTTATGTCGAAATGTGTGGTTAAACAAAAGACAGTGACATCCTGCAATCATCAAAGCAAGATCTGACAAATGGAATTTAGATTGACAAGCTCCTGTCTCACTTTTATCATCCCGGTCAGTGTAAGCATTTGTTTAATTAATGCTTCCAGAGTGGAGCCAAAATGTTTCTGTTGCCCAGATTAAAGACACTCACAGATGTTTAGAAACTCATTTGGAAAAATATTATCTTTGACTCAACATCTATATTTCCTCCCTGCTTAAGAAAAGTAAAAATGAACATTTGAAAGAAAGAAAAATAAATACGCATACTTCTTTCAGCCATGTGCTGAAAAACAAATTATACAAGTAATTTTTTTATAGAAAATCGCTGAGAAAATCATATTTGTTATTTTTTTATCATCTTTAAGATGGAAGTTGTAGTCAAACAGAAGAAAGAAACTACAAATTTAGGTAACGCCACTCAATTGCCAAAAAAACCCAAAAAAAACAGCATGTTAAAAGGGCTCAAACTTAATAAA
>JBBBDQ010000963.1:250000-425000 GCA_037127315.1 Ascarosepion bandense | reverse complement strand
CCCAAATTTCAATCTCATTCACTTATTTTCTGTATATTTCTATGCTTGTCGGTTGGAATACGGTTTTATATTTGTAAGAGTTATTAATATCCATTAATGTCGATCATAAAATCCAGTGTTATACAGGGTGATTGATAAGTAACACATCACTCAATAAGTCCTGAGCCTGACGTATAGATTGCACCATTAATAAAAAATCCATATCATTTTTATGAAGTACTAACCTTCAATTGGCACTTGATAAAATTTGGGCCCAATTGGATTATTAGTTTACAAATTAATGTTATTTAAGTGAAGCTACTGTTACAAATTTTCAAAACAATGGAAAAATCTGAATTTTGTGTGTTGATAAAGCATTGCTTTCTGATGGGGGGAAAAATACTGTTCAAGCAATGGGTTGATAAGTGTTATTTGAACTCTGCTCCATCAGAAACAACAGTTAACAGGTGATATGCTGACTTTAAATGCAGATGTGCATTGTGGTACAGTGGATATCGGCTCGGAATGAGAAACCGGGTAGCCGAGTTCGAATTCCAGTTGAATCCATTGTATTCACTTACACGCAAATACTCTTGGGAAAGGTATTAATCCGTCTCTTCCTTCCAGTTATGGGTTAAATAGCAGGACAGATTGGGTTCTATAGCCTTGGTTGGCAACCAGTCTACCGCAGAAAGCAATGGCAACCTACTGCGGGATAATCTTCTGCCCAGTCAGTCATGTCTCTTTCGAGACATGATCGCCCAAGCATGTATCACGAATGGCACTTAACTGACTGACTGTACAGACACAAATGATGAATGCTCAGTTTGCCCAAAATTGGGAGTTGTCCCAGAAAACATAAAAAAATCTACAAACTCGTTTTAGCTGATTGTAAATTGAAGTTGTGTTAGATAGCAGAGGAGTTGAGCATATCAGAAGGCAGTGTATTCATCATTTTGCATGAACATTTGTCAGTGAGAAGGCTGTGTTCAAAGTGGCTGCCATGTTTGCTCACATTCAATCAAAAACAACATGTTGACGATTCAGAGAATTGTTTGCAAGTGTTTTAACGCAACAAGGAGTTTTTGCATAAATATGTGACAAGGGATGAAACATGGATCCACCACTTCACTCCAGAGTCAAATCAGCTGTCAGCTTAGTGGACAGCAGTAGATGAAAGCCGTCCAAAGCGACCAAATATGCAAACATCAGCAGGCAAGGTTTCAGCCTCTGTACTTTGGGATACGCAAGGTATTCTGTTCACTGATTACCTTGAGAAAGGAAGAACCATCAATAGTAAATATTATATAGCATTATTAGTGCATTTGGAGAAAGAAATCACCAAAACATGGCCATAAATTAAGAAAAATAAAGTGATCTTTCACCAAACAATACACCATGTTACAAGTCAATCACAACAGTGGAAAAACTACATGGATTGCACTTCGAATTGCTTCTGCATCCACCCTATTCTCCAGATCTGGCCTCTCAGCGACTATTGGCTGTTTGCAGACCTCAAAAGAATGCTCCAGGGAAAGAGAATTGGCTCCAATGAAGAAGTGATAATCGAAACTGAGGCGTATTTTGAGGCCAAAGACAAATTGTTCTACAAAAAAGGTATCGAATTGTTAGAGAAGCATTGGAATCACTGTATCACCCTAGAAATGAGACTATGTTGATGAATAAAGTTGAATTTTGCCTAAAAGTTGTTGTTTTATTAGTTAGGTCTGGGATTTATTGAGTGATGTATTAAATCCCTATTTTATGTGTAGCCATCCAGGAGTCCTGACTTAACGCCCTGTGACTTTTTTCTTTAGGGTTTCTTAAAGGAGCAAGTATACTAAACCAACCCAAAGAATTTGGAAGGACTTGAAGGGCAAATACAAGAAATTATGTTTTCCATACCACAAAAGTTCCTAGTGAAATCATTTGACACAATTCCTGAATGGCTCAAGAAGAAGCTGGTAGCAGATTCTGGTGGCCATATCAAATTTTAAATAAAACCTCATGCTTAACCCTCATATCCATTTCTTATAAAAACTGTAGTTGTAAATAATTATAAATATTTATAAAATTATTTGATAATATAAAATATTTATAATTATAGTTATAAATAATTATCATCATCATCATTTCATACTGTTTCTGTAACAAACTGTTTTTTATGGGGCAGGGTTGTTAGTCCTGCACCCAACCCCTAAACCTGGAGGACCATTCTTGATCCTTACATTTACAGCACCTGGTATTCCCAAATGGTCACCCATCTAAGTACTGACCAGGCTCGATGTTGTTTAACTTCTGTGATCGAATGAGAACCGGTGTATTCAACATGATATAGCCCTAGACTATAAATAATTATAAATATTTATAAAATTATTTGATAATGTAAAATGTTTATAATTATACTTATAAATAATTATTTATATTTATATAAGTATTTTAAAATGGGGAGTTACTTTTCAATCACTCTGTTGTTTTCAAAAAAAAAAAAAAAAAATTTGGTATTTACAGGTTTCTATTTATAACCGTGAATGCAATGAATTCAACTGGAATTCGAACTTGGTTCTTTGATTTCTCGTGGGTATTGGCTTGGAATGAGAAATTAAAAAATTGGGTTCAAATTTCAGTTGAATTTGTTGCATTCACATATGCACAAAAACCCTTTGGAAAGGTATAACTCTGTTGCTTCTCCCTCCAGATATGGGTTAAGCAGCAGGACAGATTGGGTGCTATAGCCTTGTTGGCAGCCAGTCTACCACAGAAAGTAATGGCAAACTACTGTGGGAAAATCCTCTCTCCAGTCAATATGTCTCTTTCGAGACATAATCACCTAAGTGTGTATCACATATGGCACAATTGACTGACTTATAACCAATTAAAGCTCACCATCCCAAAAATGGGATTGTGAACATTAATAAGTTTAATAAAAGATAACAAACAAATCTTCATCTTCTATGTGCTGTTTCCTTTCAGGACTTAGGTGATCATGGCCCTCCACATCTCCCTGTCCCTTGTAGCTCTTAACACCCTTTCTCTTGTTACCCCTGCCAAACCCAGCTCTGCCGATCATTTGCTCAAGCCAATCAAGTATATCATGTGTTGCTTTCCCTTATCTCTTTTTCCCTAGCTGAGGTAACTTTGGGATAAAGTCTAACACAGTGGTTCTCACCCATTATTCATATGGACATTATTGAAGTCTATATAATCATGTCTCTCATTTACTATCAAAAGTTTGTAAGAGACATGACATTGTAAAAATGGCTGATCTTTGAATATCATTGACAGCAATAGAGCCAAATATAAAAAAGAACTTGCAGAACAGCTCCAACCACAGTGACCTCATTTTTTTAAACTCATTTACTCACTTATTTCAAAATGGTTTTTATGAGTTATTTTACTAGTGTATATAAATGTTCTATAGAAATTAGTCGTTAAATACAAATTTATTTTTATTAAATTAGTTTTACCTCAAGGTAAAGCATATACATTTACTATTTTTTTATCTATTAGTGAAAGATAATTTTTTTTTCATTTAAATGGTTTTGGGAGTCCATCAAAAAAAAAAAAAATTAAGAATGAAAGTGGTTCATGGATAAAAAAAATGGTTGAGAACCACTGGTTTCACTCAGGCTTGATCATCTTTTGATAGTTAAGCAATTTTAAACCTAGTGTTTTGAATGTTTTTGGTATGAAATAAAAGATTGCCAAAATTCTTGTAAAATTGATTCTTTGGGATTTATTTATTATAATACTAATGTGTACCTATGCTGTGAAAAATGACAGTGATTGTTAGACAAGTTGATCACTCAATATACAAAGGTATCTGAATGTCTCGCATGAAAGGCTTGAACAAATATGACTGCAATTGAAGAAATGTAGAAGGAAAGGAATTGATTAGTTAAACGGTTCATTTTGCTTGGGAACTAGTTTTGTCTAAATGTAGATAAATATTTTATTTGTATAGATTATTGAAATGACTAAGTGAAGTGATCGCTCATAAGTTTACTAACTAAAGTTGATTTACCTTCCTTTTCATTAAAGATTGGACAAGAAATATATAAATAAATCCATGCATTATATGGTTTGATATCCTAAAAATTTTCTTAGCTTTTATAATCTGCTTTGGTTGTAAAATCTAGAAGATATGATTAAGATTAATTCACATATATAATATAAATCTGGATTTAGTTGTAGTAAGATTATCTGAGTTGGGCACTCAATGTAGAGCATTGAGAGAAAATTGAACTCTTTGCATCAAAAATCGTCTATTGTTTAGCACTTGCCAAATGAAGAACAGTAGATGATGTGACGTAAACCCTGGAAAATCAAAATTTAAAAAAAAAATCTAGTTTTTTGGGTGTTTTACATTGACCTGATATCAGTAAGAAATATGCAACTAACTCAACCGCCAAGCAGCCTTTATAACACAGATAACTGCTAAGTCGATCATTGTCTGACATTAATTCAGTGGATCAGAGAAAATTGGGAGTAAGATGGTATAACTTGTTAGAATTTTAGAGATGAGGAATTATCATTATTGTATTCGAATCTAGATGACTGACTTGATATTGTTGAAAATAAGGATAAGGCCGAAGAGGAATATTCATTCATATTTGACTGGAGATAAACTTAATGCTTTTATTCCACCCAACAGTCCGGCCATTGCAAATTGTCTTCATGAAAATAAGAAAATGTATTTCCATTAGCATGTATAGGTTTTTTAGTGAATCCCCCAATATTTTCTCTACTTTTGTCTACCAAATACAATTACTAATCTGATGAAATTATCTCCTTTAATCTTGTGTTTAGTTGGTGTGATGCATCTATTATTTTTCAAATAATTTTCTCTACAGCATGATTATTTGTTCCGTATTTATTAAAAATATGCAACCCCCCCCCCCCAAAAAAAAAAACCATTAGGTGGAATGTTTATTTGAACCTGCATGTTTATTTTATAAGTTGAAACCTTCCCACCCGCATGAGTATTCTATACAGTGCTTGTATTTAGTAGAGTATTATTCAGATATCTTAAAAAGTTCATCGGAATAATATGAAAGTAATTATAGAAAAGGCAGAGGGAAGCTACAGTACAACAATCTGCAAAGGAAATAAAAAAAAAAGAATATTAAAAATGAATGATTATTTTACGGTAAGTATTGAAACAGTACCTTCGTTATGATCATATTAAAGAGAAGATGGCATGCTTTCTAACCTAATATGAATCTTGCTTATTGTTTCAATTGGAAAATTAAAATGCCATCATGTCAATTGAAGTCATGGACAAGTTACAGCCTGCTGGCCACATATGACCCAATTGGTCTGAATGGCGCACCTAATTTTATGAGGAAAATAACATCTATTAAAATGTTGTTTGTTTTCCTTTCGTTCTCATACATGATCAGACACACATAAACAACGATGAACTACGATGTTTCTTGAATTTTGTAACTTTTTGTTGAAGGTGATATTGTCAGTATTTTAAACCATTGGCAATTTTCACTAAGGAAGATCATAAGTGTAAACATCTTTTGCTTCAGAAACAAAAAAACATCAGAGATAATTATTTCTTCTCCAGAGAATAAATATAATTTTTTTTACAAATATTTTTCTGTACTCAAATAAATAAAATTGTAGTGAACAAAACAAGTTCTAGATTTAAAAATTCAAATGCTAAGCACTGACTCATTGATTTTGTTAGAAATAAATGAATTTTCTCGAATTTAAAAAACTTTGCTTAGCACACACACAAAAGCGAATCCAAAATGAAACTCATGAAATTTCACACCTCGATACGAAATGTTTTTTGGCCAATAGAAAACTGGGAAGCATTTTAAAAAAAAAATTCAAATAATCTTAAGTTATCGGAAACAAATTATTTTGCAGACTGGACTCTTTTTGCGAGCCGACATGAAGTTTATCATTCAATGGAAAGGCCAGAATCATATCGGAGAGCGAATTCCCAAATAACTTTTTTGAGCCCCACAACCGAAATAAAAGCCAAGTCGACTGTCGCCAGAAAGAAAGGAGACGAGTGTAATTAACACATACCCTTGACAGACATCAAGCAGTCATTATTATTATCTTTTTCTTTTTCCCTAACTGTTTTATTCTCACGGTTTACCCATCTGCCTTTTCTTATACTTGATAACTGCACAGAACCCTTTAAGACTAAGTGAATACTTCAAAGACACTCCTCCCCAACTATAATGCTCATACATACATACTCACATATGTTCCTGCCTGCCTACACATAAACTCTTGCAAGGACTACTACAAACATTTTAATGACCTTGTACCAACCAAATTACATCAATTTTGGGGAGAAAAAAACCTTAATTAACTTATATGTATATAAATTGTTTTTTTCAATTTACAATTTGATTTTCTTGTTTTGTACCCCTCTTATAGTGGGTTATCTAACTTCTTCTTTTATGTGCCATGTCCTTTCAGCACGTAGGCGATCATGGCTTTCCACATCTCCTTGTCCCTGGTGGCTCTTAGCACGCTTTCTCCTGTTACACCATGCAACCCTCGTTCTGTCATCCACCTGATCAGGTCCTTCAAATATGTTATCTACTGCTTTCCTCTGTCTCTTTTTCCCTCTATCTGGCCTGTTAGTAACAAATTCTCTAAGCTCTCCTTCCTCAATGCACGTCCCAGGAACTTTAGTTGTCTCTTCCTGATGCTCAGTATTAATTTCCTTTCCAAAACCTTGTCATTGCTCGCATGCTCAGTCCATGATATCCGCAGCATCCTTCTGTGGAACCACATTTCAGCTGCTTCAAGTTTTTCCTTCATCTTCGAAAATATTGTCCAACATTCACTGCCATATTGAAGAACTGACATCACATAGCAATCCAGTACTCTCCTTTTGTTTCTAGTGAAATTGTCCTGTTTCTTAATACTTTACTCAACTTCTGGAATGCTTCTTTTGCCATGCCAATTCACCTTCGGATCTCAGTGTCGCACTTTCCATCTTCTGTTAGAACACTTCCTAGGTATTTAAATTTCTGTACCTGCTTGATTTTAGAGTCCCTCACCTGTAATTGGCATTTTGAGCTACCCTTTTTACTGATGACCCTGCATTTGGATTTGTTTCAACACACCTACACCTCACTATATCGGATAACCCACTATAAAATAAGAAACAAATCATACACACAGCAGTGAGTGTTAATCACTTTGTCGTCAATGATATTATTATGCCAATAGTTGAATTATTATGCCAATAATTAAATTTTTTATCTATAGAAGGAATCTTTTCTCCAAGTAAAACAAATCTAATTTTCTCCATTACTAAAGCAGATACTGATGTGAAATTTTTTTGTTGGAAAAATGGATTTGGTATCTTTAAGGAAAAATTACATTGATTTTTTTTTTTTTTCTAGTAGTACGGCCCACCTTTTGATGTACTGTACCTTATACAGCCAACTTGAAAGAAGTTTTCCCATTCCTGATTGAGTGTTATCAAGAGGCTATAAATTTTTCCATGTTCTACTAATGTGGATTTGTAGTGAAATATCTCGCCATAATAAAACGAAAATATAATTAGTGTTAATTGTTGGTAAGTTTGTTATCTGATAATGCTTCAACAGATTTGATGGAACAGTTTCTTTAAAATTGGTTTTTGAATCTGAAGCTAAATTTAAAATTTATCATCTGTAAAATGAAATTACTAAGAATGAATAAAAACTCACTTCTAAGATCATCTCATCTTACCAGAGAAGTTCCTCCTCCTCTCCCTGCATGGTCCTAGGTATTGACAGTAAACTGCATCTGGCAGCAAGGCCTCTGATTGGGAAGTTGTGAGGATCATGGAACCCCCTCTTAATTGCTGTTGTTTCCAGGTCAACCTTGATTCGAAGTGGTAGCACCTGTTATGGTCCCAGCTATGGGCAAATAGTTAACTTCCAAACTGCGGTCAAAACAATATGAAAGTATGAAAATGCACTTTTATAGAAATATATACACAAAAATAGACTTTTATAGAAAAATATACATTTTTGAATGAAAAATATTACCAGCAATACATTTTTGAAGAAAAAAAATTATCACCATCACATATTTTTGAAAAAAAAAAAATTATTGCCATAATACATTTTTGAATACAAAACTAGAAGACATCTTCAGTTTTCTGAAATCAAAAATCTGACTAAATCAACCTTCTTACTATAACTGAACATTAAATAAAAATATCTTAGATATCCTACCTTTTTGGCATTAAATAACCCACAGAGGTATTGATATGCTGTTAAACAAAACTCAAACCAAACTGGGGTCAAAACACCATGAAAGTATAAAAATACATTTTTATAGAAATATATACATAAAAATAGACTTTTAATTGAAAGATATACATATACATTTTTAAAGAAAAAAAAATTATTCTCAACAAAACATTTTTGAATACAAAACTAGAAGACATTTTTAGTTTTCTAAAATAAAAAGAATAAAAACAAAAAATTTTCATTAAAATCTGACTAAATCAACTTTTTCACTATAACGGAACATTAAAAAACATAGCTTAAAACCCCACCTTTTTAGTATTAAATAATTTCAGAGGTGTTGATATGCAGTTAAAAATATATTAAAAAATAATAAAGAAAAACTTTATCTTAAAAAGTTCAGTTTTTTGTTCACTTTGTGTGGCTTTTAGAAGGCATCTTTTGCATCTTTTTGCATCTTTTGCAATCACAATGTGCCTTCAGATTTTGGTATCATATTTTCCATCTGAGATATTTGAGATGTTTAATTTTGACAGCTCCAATTTGTAATTGGAATATTTGGCTGTCCCTTTTGCTAACAGGATGTACGTTGTGGTCCAGTGGATATCAACTCGGAACGAGAAATCGGAGAGCTGAGTTCGAATTCCATTTGAATTTGTTGCAATTATATATGCGCAAATACCCTTGGGAAAGGTGTTAATCCGTCTCTTCCCTCCAGCTATGGGTCAAATAACAGGACAGATTGGGTTCTGTAGCCTTGGTTGGCAACCAGTCTACCGCAGAAAGCAATGGCAATCTACTGCGGGATAACCTTCTGCCCAGTCAGTCATGTCTCTTTCAAGACATGATCGCCCAAGCATGTATCACATATGGCGCTTAACTGACTGACTGAATATAATAGTTGGAAACATGATTAATGCTTCTACTGGGCATAAAATGGGGGATCAGTTTTATATTGTTATGAAGTAATAAACTGATCCCCCACTAATTACTACTCAATAATATAATACATCACTTATCCCTCTAGCTATGAGTCAAATAATAGGACAGATTGGGTTCTATAGTCTTGGCTGGCAACTAGTCCAACGCAGAAAGCAATGGCAACCTACTGCGGGATAATCTTCTGCCCAGTCAGTCATGTCTCTTTCAGGACATGATCGTCCAAGCATGTATCACGTATGGCACTTAACTGACTGACTTTTGCTAACAAACATCCATTCTGTTTTCTTTCATTATCAAGTCCTTCCTTTCTTTTCACTGTTTTCGACTTTCTATCGAAGTTCCTCTATTTTCTTTTTGATGTCTGCTTATCAATGATGTGTCTTTGCATATCTAATCATAAGTTTGTGGCTGCCAATAATGAATCCTGGTAGGACATCTAATTTTCTTAGGATTGCTTCAAAAACATTGCTAAGTGTTGCAAAGGATTGGATGTTATGAAGAGCTACGGTTTTGATGTCATTAAGAGACACAACACATAAAATAATAACTAATACCATCAAACTTCTGCGTTTTTGCATCGATTTGTGGGAAGTCCCAGGATGGTTCCACTTGCTTGCCTGACTTTTTTTTTTCTTTCCTCTTCTGCTGTTTGCAGACAACAAGAAGAAAGCTGTCAGCTGCCCATTGAACCTTCATCTGGTGTCGAAGATGTGGAGAAATCGGCCATCCCAGTCCTTGTCAGACAGATTAGCGACACCAGGGCAAACATATCTAAGCTACTTGAAATTTTTTTCCTTTCTTTTCCACCTTCCCTTCCTACTGACTTGAGATTTCTGTGAAACAACCTTCTTTCTTTCAATTCATAATATTGTTTTTGAACTTAAAATCTGGGTTGCTGTGGTGGGGGGAATAAAAAAGAAAAAAAAATCTTTTACTTAGCACTTTTTTCAGCTTACTTTTCATCTCACCCAATTCTTTTGTAAGAATCAGAAATAAGTCCATGCCTTTAATTATATATATATATATATATATATATATTCTTGTTTGATACTTAATTTTTGGTCATAATAGGGTTAGACCAGTGCACATTTGTATTAAAAAGTGTTCAATACAATTATATTGTAGAACTTTTGAATATTTTCCATTTTTAAATTATTAATTTAAGTTATTACGCTACCTAGGTTTCTATCATGAGTGGTGTCTTCAGACAATTTTTAATAATATATATTTTATTATTGGTATTTATAATAAAAGTGTTTCGGTACTATCAAGAGTACTTCATTAGGCAATTTTCAAAATCACCTGGTAAGGTACTATTGTAGGTACCTCCACTAAATTGCTAAAAAAACAGGATAGTATGAATAAAAAGGCCCCAAATTTAATAAAAACGAACTTTTTCCACCAAATTGTTTATATTACTATTAAGAGAAAAGATCAAAGTATTTTTTAATTATTTCAAAAAAAAATTTTTAATCCCTTCTAACACGTTCAAAATTTTGATAAAATATCTTGTTTTGATTTGAGTTAGTGGGTAACCAAATCGTTACAAGAGCTTATAATTTAACAGGTTAAGAGGCTCATCCCTTGTTCCCTGTTTAGGATGTGGTTTCTGGCTTTCTCTTTTCCAATCTTCTCACTTTGTTTTTTTTTCAATTGGAGTAGATAGATCTATCTATTGCCCGGTTCACACTCCACCCACGTCTATTGAACAGGTTAAGAGGCTCATCCCTTATTCTCTGTTTAGGATGTGGTTTCCGACTTTCTCTTTTCCAATCTTTTCACTATTACGTAGCCCCCTGCACATCAGTGGCATTACTGCCTTGCTTGGGGTGATACGATTTAAAAAAAAAACCCAAAAAACAATTGAAAACGTAATATTACATAACTCAGTTTTTTCCAGTGACAAAAACATTAATTTGAAAATTCTTGCAAAAATTAAATAATTGTTAGATTTTAATGAAACTTTCAGAATTTATTCACAAATAAATGAAATTATTTTTGAATTATTATTTAAAAAAGATCTTAGTAAAAATATTTTTTTTACAGTCGTTTTTCCGCCCTCTCTAAATTCATGAAATTTTAAGAAATGAAATTTTGTTGTGATAAATGGTTTTATTAGTTAAATGCAGGACTCATTGGGGAATGTATATCATCTATTATTTTCTTCAAATATTTGGCCTTTATTTCTGAAAATCTGCTCCCAATAGTAAAATAAAAAATGCAACAAAACTATGACATTAATTTGATAAGCTTTTAATTGCTTTAATAAATAATATATATTAAGGATATTATAGTCTGAAGAAAAAATGTTTTTCAATTGATAATAAAATTTTAAAAGAAGTGTTTTCATTATTTTTTTTAATTATGATAGTTTATAAAGTTTTAAAAATATTTTAAAGATTTATTGGCATTTGGTTATTAAGTGAAAACTATATTTACTAATTGAAAATTTACTAATTTACAAATTGTCGTACCCTCATTTTTAAAATAATTTTTAATTTTTCTTTTTTTTGTGTATTTGAAATTTTCTTTTTGTATGGTAATTTCCATGTATACATTAAAAGGTCATGTGTTTCACAGTTTCTTCCCCTTACAGGAAAAAAGGTTGACAATTTTGTCAATTCTTGTCACCATACACTTATCTTATTTCACCCCTGTCTGGTTGTCATCAGACAGTTTAGTGCCTCACTTGGGCTATCATGTCTCGAAAGAGACATGACAGACTGGTTGCCATCCAAGCTATAGAACCCAATGTGTCCTGCCATTTAACTCATAGATGGAGGGAGAAGAGATGTATTATTTTATTAAGTAGTAATTAGTGGGGGATCAGTTTATTACTTTATAACAATATAAAATTGATCCCTCACTATACCCAGTAGAAGCATTAATCATGTTTTCAACTATTATATTCAGTCAGTTAAGTGCCAAACATGATACACGCTTTAGGCGATCATGTCTCGAAAGAGACATGACTGACTGGACAGAAGATATACCCTGCAGTAGCTTGCCATTACTTTCTGTGGTAAACTATTTGCCAGCCAAGGCTATGGAACCCAATCTGTCCTGTTATTTAACCCATAACTGGAGGGAAGAGACAAATTAATACCTATCCCAAAGGTATTTGCGCATAAGTGAATGCAAGGAATTCAACTGGAGTTTGAACTTGGATCCCTGATTTTTCTTTCCGAGCCAATATCCACTGCACCACAACACACATGTCAAAAATACAAGGAAAGGTTAGAATGATCAACACACCAACACACTGTGTTTAGGAAAAAGTTTTATTCTAAATTTCATGCTATAAATAAGTACTATTTTGTAAATCAGATTAATTTAACTTTAAATTTAATTTATTAAAAATAACGTGTCACAGATATATATTTTATTTTTGCAAATTTTCTAAAAACCAAGAATTAACTTTTGTTTACAAATCTATTGATCATTTAAAAATGGCTGAAAAATTGAAAATAAATCTTAAAATTTTAGAATCCAATCAATTTAATTTCTGTTTGAAATACACCATAGTATTTTGCTTACTAGAAATTGTATATTTAATCATTTAGTTTTCAATTAAAACTACAATCAGCTTCAAGAAAACTATTTTATTTTTAAAAATTCAATTTAAAAGTGTGTGTGTGTACCTGTACAAGTACACACACACACACACACACTCACATACTCACTACAATTAACGACAGCAGTAGCAGTGAAAGAGGACCATTCATTTAAAGGCACGGTCCAACAGCAGATGTGAAATCAAGCTCTCCTATCATTCTGAAGATGAGATTCTGATCTCAAAATATTAATGAATAATAAATAGGTAATACCCAACACCTTCTTTACCTTCCTTTATTATACTAAACGCATTGTGATAGCCTTCAAATATCTACCCATACACCATATATATATATATATATATATATATATGGGTTTGTTTCATATATATGAATATATTCATATATATATATATATATATATATATATATATGTGTGTATTTGTTTTATGTATGTGCATGTGTCTATATATTTGTTTTATATATGTAATTGAAGTGTGGAATGGCATGTTTACCTGCATGGAATACAGAATCTGTGAGTTCAAATTTTAGCCAAGGCATCTTCTTGCTGACTTTGCACTGTGAAGCTATGGGGAAAGGCATGAATCCATTTTTTTCTGTTCTCTGTCTTCTTGCCAAGATACCTTGATATTGGTACGCCAGGATGGTTGGTATAGAAGAGAGACTAAGTGATCGAGCCCACGGTAGAAGATACTCTACCCACCCCTTTGCAAAAAAATGGTTTCCTGGGCGAATGGTCTCACTTGTCTGAATTCTCTAATATCACATTGTATATTGACTTGTATCTTTTTTACTGAAAAGAAAAAATCAGTTTTATAAACATTTATTGTTCATGGTGTTGTTAAAAACAGATTAGAGATTATCAAACGAAAACGTTCTTTTTTGCTTTCAGGTAAAATTTGTGGCCATTAACTGTTGGTGGAACGAAGGTGAATGCCGTCGGAAATACAAATTTATGTCCTATCCTGTATTATATGTCTATCACACCATTCTCGATGGCTATCAATACTCAGGTAAAGACTTCAGTTTTGATGTTTGGGTGAAGCGGATTTGTTCTGAAAAGTTCAACATTCTATATATTCATGAAAACAAAAAAAATACAGCCAATCCATTCATTATGGTACAGTGGATATTGAATCAAAATGAGAAAGCAGAGAACCGAACTTGAATTTATTGCATTCACTTGTGTGCAAATACCCTTGGGAAATGTATTAATCTGTCACTTCTCCCTCCAGCTATAGGTTAAATAGCAAGACAGATTGGTTGATTGGTTTGCAAGCAGTCTACTGCAGAAAATAATGGCAACCTACTGTAGGAAAATCTTCTGCCCAGTCAGTCTCTTTCCAGACATGATCGCCCAATCATGTTGCACGTATGGCACTTAATTGATTGAGGTATTCCTTAAGCTAGGCCAGTACAAAATAGATCCAGTGGGCCACATGCAGCCTGTGAAACTACTCAGTGTGGTCCATGATCATAATCATGAGTTCCATAACCCATTTAGTTCCATGGAGGCACCACATGTACTGCAGCTGTGGCAGAAGTGATGTTTCTTGGATCAGTTCACACTTGTTGCTGATCTTTTGAACTGCAGTTGAGGTTTATCCCTTGTTTCCAGGTTTGAAGTGGGATTCCAGTTATTTCTTTCTTTCCTAGTATTACCTTGCATCTTAGTGGTGTTATCACCTTCCTTGGTGGAAATTGATTAAAAAAAGCTAGCCAGCCTGGCAGTGCCCAAATGTCTTCAGGCTTGTTTGAATTTAGAGTTTGCTCTCTTTTGGGCTGGTTACCAAATCAAAGCTATAGAGCCCAGTCTGTCCTGCTATTTAACCATAGCTGGAGGTAGAAGAGATGGACTTAAACCTTTTCCAAGGGTATTTGTGTATAACGGAAATGTAACAAACTTCTAACTTGACTCTGAGATTTCTGATTATGAGCCAATATCCATCACATCAGCTGCTCTTCCACTTCGGTATGTTTTCAAAATACTGAATTTTTTGTGATCATCAAAATATATTTGATGACTAATTGCATACAAAAATACAGTTTTGTGTCTGTGTGATTTTATTCAGCCAATGTTTGTTTTTTATTAAAGGCATAGTTCCTTGGTGGTACTTTAGTGCAACTGTTTCATTTTTTTTTTCATTTTGTATTTTACTCTTGTGACCCATGATTAATTTTCTGCAAACTAATTGGCCCTTTATAAGTTTTTTATTGTGATGTCCTGGCTTAAGCCAACAGGTCTGATCCCAGTCTTTTAAGAGACATCGGCCATAGAGGTAGGTCTAGCAGATTAAATACTCAAGTGATTGTAACACCTTTCAACACCTGAGTGTCCGACATTTATCATTTCATTTTGGAAGAAAATGATCTTGTTAAATGTCTACTACTGTCATTTATTAACCAGGTCTAACATGTTATATATCTTCATCACCCATAAGAAACTTTGATGAAAGAAGAATCATAAGCTAACATGTTATTTTGAGGATACATCCTGTTTTTGAATTACAAAATTGAAAAAATAATTTAAAGTACATTTTTAAGTTCTGTCACTCACCTGTTCATATATATATATATATATATATATATATATATATTATTATTATTACTATTATTTTTATTTATTTATTATTTTGAAGGTTCTGAGAAAATTAAACCAAATGAAATCGTGGTCAGAAGAGATGGCTATACGCCCCTGTTGAAATAAATTATAGTTTATAATTTACATGGTGTATTGAATTTTCCTTTATGTGTATCATATTGCTCTGGATAATATCCATTGAGTTTTCTGTACAGATCTATCGCTTAATATTTTATATTAAATAGATCTTTTAGGATTATCCTTTCTGTTTATGGACCTGGAATCATTATCTATCTATCTATCTATCTATCTATGTAAACTTATCGCTATACTTGTTTCGAAAAACCATCCGGGCACATAGGCGGAAGGAAAAAATGGTAATAAAAAAAGAACGAGCTTAGCACTTGAACATCAGTCAAAGTACACAGCCCAAAGAAAAAAACCCGAGACTTGTAACCTAAAACGAAAAGCGCTCAATACGCAAGTAGAGCAAACAAAGTAAATAACTACCAAGAGAGCCAACGAACCTACCAAGGTTTCACCAAATTGGATCTTCAGGGAAGGTTGTGTGTGTATCTATATATATATATATATATATACACACACACACACACACACACACACACTGTTAATTGAGTTTTAGCATTGATTTTATTTATTTCTCAGGATGGTCAATTGACATTTATTTGCATTCTATTATCAATTTGGTTTCAAAATTCATTTGAGAGATAGAAAAAGAAATGATTTTGAACATGAGAAAATATCTAAATCTGGAATTAGGGGGCAGAACCAAAATCCTAGATGGTATGAATACCATCAGACTTTTGAAGAAATTTCATGGTATCAGCACCATTCTGTAAATTTGAGATTTTCATACACTTGCACTTAAAATATTTTGGATTTATTTTAGTGAAATTTTAATTGGTTGCATTCTGCTGTCCGATCTGTCTGCATTATGAGGATGTACTTGGTGTACTTGGGATGACAACCTTTTAAGCAAATAAGTACAGGCTCAGTGGGGTACCAAATAAAGTACCACACCCATGGTTTGTTGGGGCTGTCAGCTTGGTTTTAGAAGTTTGGTAATTACTTGGATACTAAATTGGGTTTTCAAAAAATGTCTTCACCTAAATTGACTCAGTACCTATATACAACGTTCCTGGTCAGTCAGTTAAGTGCCATACGTGATACACACTTTGTGCGATCATGTTTCTAAAGAGACATAACTGACTGGGCAGAAGATTATCCCACAGTAGGTTTCCGTTGCCAGCCAAGGCTATAGAACCCAATCTGTTCTGTTATTTAACCCATAACTGGAGGGAAGAGATGGATTAATACCTTTCCCAAGGGTATTTGTGCTTAAGTTAATGCAAGGAATTCAACTGGAATTTGAACTCTGCCTGGTACCCGTTTTAAATTTTGATTAAGTTCTTGTATCAGAGGAGTCACTTCAAAAGTACCTGGCATGTTGCTGAAGTGGTGGCTCTTTTTATACTTTTCACCAAAAGTATAGAGGGTACTTTCTTTCAAATAATTTTCTGCATCTTGTAAGAGGTAGAGAAAATTTAGTACTTACATTTCAAAAAGATCAATTTCATATGGGATTTTAATTTTTAAAGTCAAATAACAAAAACAAGAGCAGGTGTGTTTGTAGAATAACAGTGCAGCTGTGAGCCCCTGACCAGGTTCCTTCATATTGCTCAGTTGTGTGCAAATGACTGAGTCCTTGTGAATTGATGTTGTCAGCCCATTTTTCCACTGTCTGCCTCTTCTTTTTATCTAAAGTAGAACATTGGCACAAAACAGTAGAAAGATTGCCAGCTCTTATGACGAGGTCATCCCATTACAAATTTCTCGTCTTTATGGTGGTTATGAGGTCCTCCAATGCTCTTATTCCTCAGTTGATGCCATTTTGCATTCTGACTTCTGTGATGTGGTCTACACAAGAGATGCTGAGGAAGATTCTGTAGCATTTCATTTTGAAAGAGGTGTTTAATAAAACATTTATTTGTATCAAATGTATGAGTGAATGTTTGATGAGGCAAACATCATGGTGGCGGACACAAAAATGGCAGTGCGTGCGCGCGACCAGACTGAGAGCGAGGCTGAGGCCATATTCATTTGCATAAGCATGCTGAGAGTTTGTGAGGGTAAGGTTAGTTTTCAGTTTTGCAAAACTCACACGTGTTGTTCGTGTTTGGTGTTGTTCGTGTTTGGTGTTGAAAGAAGCAGAAGAAGACTATAGAGAAGAAGATGGTTCAGATAAAGACTACAGTAATTTCATTACAGAAAGATTACATTATTAAAAAGAAGAAAACTACCATTTATTCTTTAAATGAATATGTTTTATTGAATAAACAAGAAAGCAGAAAATTCTACAATTTTTGAAAGCTATACGATTCTCTTTTTATAGTTGTTTGTGAAAGTTTCACACTAAATTAGGAATATTAACCCTGATTTTGAGCTTTTTATGAAGTTATGAAATTTGTTTACACTATTTACATTGTTTGGATTATTGTCCCCAATTTTTTTGCCATATTCATAACATTTTTAGCTGAAGAAGGCCTGAGTGTACAATGACCAAAATGTCATTAATAGGACAATAAAGATGAGGACAACAGTCCAAATAATGTAAATAGTGTAAATACAATACCTTATCTCAGAAATATAGACAGATATTACGAGATTTATCTTTTTTTTTATTTTTGGTTTATAAAACTGAACTATTGTCTTGTGAATTGTCAACCGTCTCAACTCTTTTTGACAGTTGTATGAATCAGAGCAAACATTTTGTTGATAATAATAATAGTTTTTATGAGCCCAACAGAATTGTAATTAGAACTTGTTATCTTGTCTAATTGTTTGGTGTACAAAAGAGAATTTAATTTCTAATACTTCAATTCTTTGCTGTTAATGTCCAAAACTTGCAGGCAGACAGAAAGATTGATAAGGCCCATATATATACAATGATCTGATTGCTACTCTTTCACTATTTCTCTGAAAAGTGTTCAGACAAAAGCTATGTTCCTTAGTTCCACCAGTTCTAACCATCACAGCTAAAACATCATAGTATGCACATTGATTTTTTTTATTGTTTTTTCTTCTCATTAAAGTCATCTTATTCTCTTTCACTCTCAGTAACCCCTTGTGTCTTAGTAGCATTATTACTTTGCTTGGTTTGAAATGATTGAAAAAAAAAAAAGATTCCAGGTAAGTTAAATTCACAGCATTGTCTATTGCTTTTTATTGTGATTAAAATCAAATTGATTCTTGCTATAAAAGACAATTTTTTTTTCTCCAGGTGTGCACACTGCAGAACATTTTGTAAAATTTCTTGAAGACATTATCTATCCCCTCACATACCTTCATGATGAGAATGAAGTGAAAAAGTTTGTCTCCTT
Source organism: Ascarosepion bandense (assembly GCA_037127315.1). Classification (NCBI taxonomy): domain Eukaryota; kingdom Metazoa; phylum Mollusca; class Cephalopoda; order Sepiida; family Sepiidae; genus Ascarosepion; species Ascarosepion bandense. The sequence continues at coordinate 406,297 of JBBBDQ010000963.1, read as the reverse complement.
AAATGATGTAAGTAGTGTAGACATTTTCATATCTTTAACTTCATATCTTTACTTTACACACACACACACACACACACACACATATATATATGTAAAAATTAAGACAGGCACGTTATTCCATGGTTAAGTGGATGTAAAGGACTATTTCAGGCGAATCATCTTCAGCTTCCGTCTTTATTGTACAGAAGATTCGTGTAAAATCTTCTGTGCAATAAAGACAGAAGCTGAAGATGGTTCACCTGAAATAGTCCTTTACATCCACTTAACCATGGAATAACGTGCCTGTCTTAATTTTTACATATATTTGCTCTATATGTATTTATATACATATATATTTAGAGCTCTCCTCGAGAGTTATCCTACCACTTTATGTGCAGGATACTCCTTTGGCTTCTTCTATATCTACACTGCATATATATATATATATATATATATACTATTTTAAAAACAAGGAATTTATTGGCACATACTATAATCTCCACTAGATGTTGAGCTATAGCCGATTTCATATTTATAGCTACGGCTCAACATCTAGTAGAGAATATAGCATGTGCCAAGCCCTACAAGAAAGAGTGGTTCAAAATGATACATAGATGCTTGTTCCAATAATCATTTAAAGATTTTGGAATCAATCTCTATATCATGGAAACCTTCTCTCTGCCAGCAGAAGGATTTTGTAAAGTCTCTGAATTTGTTAGGGATATTTTATTTTAACTGTCTCTTGCTAGTTATTTACATGTGAATTCCTCTCCCCTCGTTATAAATATTTATATTCATATTTATATTTTATCATGATTCCCTCTTTTTTTGCTCTTCATTTTTGTCGTTACTGTTCTTTTCATTTAATTCATTTTTCAACGATTTTTCTTCTAATGAGATGTTGGACAAAAGGCCTTTGAGACTAACAATAAATTCTTTGTTTTTAAAATAGTATACCAATTTTCTACCTTTTAAACATTTGTTTTTATATATATATATATATATAGGAAAATGATATATTGATTTTTATGTATTAAGAACAATTATAGGATAATGTATGACAAAGTGGATAAGTTTTTGTGTGATGTAATTGCATTCTTTAGGATTTCATCAGACTAAAGTGATGTTTATGTTGAAGGTGACGACACCTGTGCACAAAGAAGAGGAGATTTTTTTTTATTTAAAATTCTCAGTCCTTTCTTTTTCATGGGCAGGTGTCGGCACATTCAACACAAGCATCACTTTAGTCTGATGAAATCTGTTGCACAAAAAATTTTCCCACTTTGTCATAGGTTTTCCTTATATGCATGTATATATTGGGTTTTTGAAAAATTCAAGCCAGTTTTTAAGGCAAATGAAAACACAAAACAGAATTATGCCATTAAATATTTATTCTGGTCCTGGGTATGACCGTAAACTGTATTCAGCAGCAAGGCCTCTGATTATGAGGTTGTGAGAAGCATGGAACCACCTCTTAATTGCTGTTGTTCCCAAGTCCACCCTGACCTAGAGTGGTAGCACCTGTTAGGGTCCAAGGTGTGGGCAAATAGTTTATCTCCTAACTGGGGTCAAAGCACTATGAAAATATAAAAATACTTTTGTAGAAATATATAGATATATTGAATGAGAAATATTACCAACAATACATTTTTGAAGGGAGAAAAAAACTATTGCCATAATACATTTTTAAAGGAAAGAAATTATTGCAATAATACATTACTGAAGGAAGATGTTTATACAACAAATCATAGATATGTGGTTCAAAAAATTTTTTCACTCAGGTCATGTGCTGTGAGTACCCAGGCTTTAGTAAGTGCTCATGGATGGTTGATTTTGATAAATTTAGTTTTTCTGCCAATTCCTGTGTTGTGTATTAACAGATTTTTCTCAGTCAATGTTTTGATTTGGTTGTCATCTGTAGTTTGGTGGGGGTCTGCCTGAGTGTTCTTCATCAATAAGGCTTCAATCACTTAATGAACCACTTTTGTACAGTTTGTTCAGCTAATACACCTTCACTGTACACAAACATTTTTGCCCTTATGGTAATAAAAAAGTATCAAGTGTATAAATTGCACCTTATAATCTTCCATTTTCATAGGGATGCAAAATTGACACATATTAAGTAATTTTAAACTTATTAAAAAAAGCATCAAGTATCTAAAATGCACCTTATAATCTTCCATTTTTATAGGGATACAAAATTGACACGAATGAAATAATTTTAAACTTTATTTCACACAAAATAATTTGAAGTGCGCTCTAATCAGAAATGTAAGCATATTATATCTGTTGATAAATTTGACATGTTGTAATGTGTTGGAACATGAATGACTAAAATTTGGTATGAACTTTCTGGACAAACCAATATATAGTTGCATATTTATGATGTCACTTTGAACTTATTCCAATTTCAGCAATCTAAAAAATGGCAGCATGTAGCCAACATTGCCTAACAGACTGGCAACACCCAGTTCTGAGTAATGACTGAGATAGCCACAAAAAGAAAGACAGAAAAACACAAACTTTTATTCATAATTTCTGGTTTGGTATACATTATCTTATTCAAAAAGTGAATAAATATAGTAAAACAATTAAATATTCAGACCTTGTTGGTTGTATCTGACAAAACATCATATATATATATATATATATATATGATATAATATGAGACAGAGGATGGACGTTTTTGAAAAATTCGCAAAATCATTAATTTTAACTTCAAAAAATATTTTATTGACATCAATGTGTTCGTATTGAATTAATATTTTACAAAATCAAGTGTGAAAAATGGCATCCCTCATGTCTGTTTTTTTTTCTTTTTTTTTTTAAGTTGTTCTTGGAAGTTGGCTTCCACTCTTTCTCGCATTGGTCTGACAATTTGGGAGACTTCCTAGCGAATGGCTTCTTTGAAATCATATAATGTGTGGGGCTTATGCTTACACACATGTGCCTTGAGGTTTCTCCATGAGAAATAATGATACATGGAAAAAAAACAGGGTACTAAGGGTGTGGCCAATGAGTGTCATCAAACTGCTATAGGTGAATATGTGGTACTCTATCATCCACAGATCCATGGCTTCATTTGAAAAAAAATAAAATGCTAAGACACACCACGCAGTGACCGGAAGTTGTTGGACATATATTTCTCCACCTGGGGCTGAGTAATTAGCCAGTAAGTTAGTGCCATATGTGATACATGCTTGGGCGATCATGTCTCAAAAAAGACATGACTAACTGGGCAAGAAGATTATCTTGAAGTAGGTTGCCATTACTTTCTGCAGTAGACTGGTTGCCAGCCAAGGCTATAGAACCCAATCTGTCCTATTATTTGACTCATAGCTAGAGGGAGAAGAAATGTATTAAATTATTGAGTAGTAATTAGTGGGGGATCAGTTTATTACTACATAACAATATTAAACTGATCCCTCAATTTATTAATCATGTTTTCAACTATTATATTCAGTCAGTAAGTTAAGTGCCATATGTGATACATGCTTGGGTGATCATGTCTTGAAAGAGACATGACTAACTGGGCAGAAGATTATCTTGCAGTAGGTTGCCATTAATTTCTGCGGTAGACTGGTTGTCAGCCAAGGCTATAGAACCCAATCTGTTCTGTTATTTAACCCATAAATGAAGGGAAGAGACGGATTAATACCTTTCCCAAGGGTATTTGTGTGTCAGTGAATGCAAGGAATTCAACTGGAATTCGAACTTGGTTTCCCAATTTCTCATTCTGTGTTGATATCCACTGTACCACAACACATATCTGTGTAACTGACTGGCTGAGTAATTAGCTATTTTAAAAACAACTGTCATGTCTGCTTCATTCTGTATATTAGTCAACTTATGATTTCAGAAAGACTATATTGGAAGGAGTTACCAGAAATGATACCTTTCATGGAACTTAACTAATAAGTTACATGTCATATGTGATACACACTTGGGCGATCATGTCTCGAAAAAGACATGACTAACTGGGCAGAAGATTTTCCTGCAGTAGGTTGCCATTACTTTCTGTGGTAGCCTGGTTCCCAACCAAGGCTATAAAACCCAAATGTCCTGCTATTTAACCCATAGCTGAAAGAAGAAGAGACGGATTAATATCTTTCCCAAATATATTTGTGTGTAATTGAATGCGACGAATTCAACTAGAAATCAAACTTGGCTCTCTGATTTCTCATTCTGAGCTGATATCCCCTGAACCACAACACACATTAACAGAACAGCCTGGGCTCTATAGCCTTGGTTGGCAACCAGTCTACCACAGAAAGTAATGGCAACCTACTGCCAGAAAATCTGCCCAATCAGTCATGTCTCTTTTGAGACATGATTGCCCAAGTGAATATCATGTATGGCACTTAGCTAATACATTGCATAAAATAAATCTTTTCTTGTGTTGGTTACTTAAATGTCATTGATGATGTGATTGTATATTTTTTCACTGATTTTAATTGCTTATTCAGACTATGCCTCTACAATTGAGATCAATGAATTAATTGAAACAGTCACTTCCAGTTATCTGATTATTTTTGCATGTTTACCTCAAGAATTGGCCAATCATCTCGGGAATTGAAGGAAGAAAAAGTAGTAATGTCTGCTAAATCCTTTTCTGTTCCCATGAGGAATTAACCAAATTGTGGTCTCTTTCTGGTGGATCTATGTTATGTCTGAAAATACTTATCTAGCATTTCCATTTTGCTTTTATTCTTAAAGACCAATTTTATCTTTCTAGACTTTTGTTTTGTATATGAGGACATTACTGAAAGTTTTGAGCCCAACATTCTTGATGACGGCATGTTGCTTCATTTTTTGGCAAGCATTTATTTTTCAACAGCGATTGCTTCCACAGGATCTCCTTACTGTGCTTCATCTTCAAGGGATCTCTTTCCTTGTTGCATCCGGCAACAAGGCATCTGATTGGGAGGTTGTGAAGAGCATAGAACCACCTCTTAATTGCAGCTGTTCCCAGGTCCACCCTCACCTGGAGTGGTAGCACCTGTTAGGGTTCAAGCTATAGGCAAATAGTTAACCCCAAAACTGGGATCAAAGCACTATGAAAGTATAAAAATACTTTTATAGAAATATGTGAAAATAGACTTTATAGAAAAAAATATACATTTTTGAAGGAAAAACAAATTTTATTGCCATAATACATTTTTGAAGGAAAAAAATATTACCAGCATTACATTTTTGAATACAAAACTAGAAGATATCTTCAGTTTTGTAAAATACAAAAAAATAAAAAAAATTTTTTTCATCAAAATCTAATTAAATCAACCTTCTCACCGTAACTGAACATTAAAAAAAATACCTTAACCCCCCCCCCCCCACCTTTTTGGCATTAAATAACCCACAGAGGTGTTGATATGCCGTTAAACAAAACACAAACATCTTTCCTTGTTGAATACAAAACTAGAAGATATCTTCAGTTTTGTAAAATACAAAAAAATAAAAAAAAATTTTTTTCATCAAAATCTAATTAAATCAACCTTCTCACCGTAACTGAACATTAAAAAAAATACCTTAACCCCCCAACCTTTTTGGCATTAAATAACCCACAGAGGTGTTGATATGCCGTTAAACAAAACACAAACATCTTTCCTTGTTGAATACAAAACTAGAAGATATCTTCAGTTTTGTAAAATACAAAAAAATAAAAAAAATTTTTTTCATCAAAATCTAATTAAATCAACCTTCTCACCGTAACTGAACATTAAAAAAAATACCTTAAACCCCCCCCCCCACCTTTTATTCAGTTGCCCAATGTTTGAGAATTGCATATGAAAGGCAGTCTTCATGGTAGAGATTTTGCTTCAGAGTGAATAATTCAGTAACAGAATGCTTCAACTTCTGATTCTGAATTTTATTTGTCGTTATCCAATAGCTTTGATTTTTATTTATTTCTTTTAAAATGTAGATCATGAGAAAATGTAAACCCATAACCGAATAGTTAATGTTAATATGTTAATCATGAGATCTATGTTCAAATCTCACCATGGTTGATCATTCATGAAGTTGACTTATTGTTTTATATACTTGTGTATTACCCAGCACAGGAATTGAACTCACAACCACCGGCTAATGGGAACTAATGCTTTGTTGTTGAATTGGTCTGTCTCACCTGTTCTTTGTCGTGTGATCTGCCATGGAGCTCAATATAAGCCCTTGGTATTTCTTCCAGAGTGTACATTCATTTGCTCGGTGAATCATTGACAGACCACTTCAACATTGATTTCTTGATAATACTTTTTTTGAAGAGCTGATCCCAGCATGCGGCACATTTGAGGAGTACCTGAAAACCATACCGTGGGTTGACCCAAGCATTTGGGAGTAAAATCTGGCAGATGAAACTGTTTGGAAGCCTTTGATGGTTGCCCTAATGGTTAGGGGGATACTCTTTAGCCTTGGTTGGTAATGTATCTAAAGATGGTGACTTGATAAAAGCACCCATTTCTCAACAGTTGGGGCCACTCGTGGGGATAACTGAAATGAAGTCAGGTACAATCTGCCATAGACAGAATTTTGTTTTTTTTAATTCTAACAAGAACATATTTACAGCAATAAAAATATCCTCTATATAAAAATAGTGTATTTATGTAATCAAGTAATAATTTTGAATCACTGTAGGAGTGATTAAATTCAACCTTGGAACTTTTGCTACACCTCAAGTACTTGAGCACTTTAATTTCTTTGTGATCATCAGTTAATTGCTCATATGATTTGCTGTTATTTCACTTCATTAAATATTAATTAGGGCAACCAATTAGCTAGTCTTTCATTTCTTGAAAAGTTTATTGAAATCATTTTTTCCTCCCAGAATGCAGTTATAGGTTATTTTGACTTCAATTCTTCACCTCAACCTCCTGGCTATTTACAATTCTACTACGCATCTATGAGGTCTGTGGAGAAAGGTGAGATGTTTTTTCTTTCTTTCTCTCTCTTAATTTTTTCTCTTCTTTCTTTCTCTCTCTTAATTTTTTCTCTTCTTTCTTTCTCTCTTTTAATTTTTTCTCTTCTTTCTTTCTCTCTCTTAATTTTTTCTCTGCTTTCTCTCTCTCTCTCTCTCATCTTTTTTCTCACTTCTCTTGTCATTCTCAATCTGTCTCCTTTCTCTTTCTCAATCTGTCTCTCTCCTTTCTCTTTCTCAGTCTGTCTCTCTCCTTTCTCTTTCTCAGTCTGTCTCTCTCCTTTCTCTTTCTCAGTCTGTCTCTCTCCTTTCTCTTTCTCAGTCTGTCTCTCTCCTTTCTCTTTCTCAGTCTGTCTCTCTCCTTTCTCTTTCTCAGTCTGTCTCTCTCCTTTCTCTTTCTCAGTCTGTCTCTCTCTTTTTCCTTTTTCTTTCTCAATCTGTCTCCTTTCTCAATCTCTTTTTTATCTATTCTTTCTCTCTTTAATGATATATCTCTCCCTTCTCTCTCTCTAATGATATCTTTCTCTTTATCCCTTTAATGATATCTTTCTTTCTTCTTTCTCTCTCACCTTTCATGATATCCCTCTACCTCTCTCTTCTTCTCTCTCTCTTTTCTTAATGATACCTTTCTCTCTCTTTATTCTCTTTTAATGATGTCTTTCTCTCTTTAATGATATCTTTCTTTTTGTCTCTTTGATGATATCTTTCTCTCTATTTGAATGTATCCATTTTTAACAGAAGATTTTAAATGTTGGCTAAGGTTTTGCTGTCTTCCATGTTGTAATCATTTGGTTGTCAATGAACATAACCCCTTTTGATATCAGTGTGTCAGTACCGGTTGATTGATTTAGACACAAACATTGGCCAAGAATAGACTTGGTTTCATTTCTGATTTGAATGACAATGGCTTCTTGTTTGTTCTTTCAGAATATTTGTATTGATTTATCAGGGTACTAGCAGTATAGCCCGGCGTTGCTTGGGTGTAATGAAAGCTTTAAAACTAATCCATGGTCCTGGAGCTCAGACTCTTTGGATGTTGGCATGAAAGACTAAAAAAAAGCAATAGTTGTTTCCAGTTAAAGCGAAACTGTAGACTGAAAGAAAAATGAATGGTTGTAAGTCAAATTTTGATTTCCTGGTATCGATATCAAATTTTCTGCACTATTGTGAGAACTGCAACCTTGAAACTTCTGAATATCGTTTCTTATGTCTTTGTCTATGAGTGTATCAAATTTGATTAAAATCGGACCACTCCTTCTAAAACCCGATTTTTTCGATTATTTATTTTCGATATTTATCGGGTGTACCTCAACACAAAACCTATCTAAGAACACTCACAGAGACTTATAGTACAACTGTGTAAATTTTCAAGAAAATCGGTTCAGCCGTTTCGGAGTCTGTAGGTAACGGATACACAGACACACACACACACACAATTTCATGTATAAATAAGTTTAGATTTCAGTGATTTATTTTCTGTGTGTGTGTGTGTATATATATATATATATATATTTTCTAAACATATACTGTTAAATATAAGAGACATTGAATGTCTATTATGTTTAATCATGAGCCGTTCTAAACATCATATTTTGGTTTTAATTTCAGGTGAAAATACAAAAATTCTCCAACATTTGGATAATTTTTTATTAAGTTGGTTCTAAACTTTTGGCTAACATGAGCCATCGTCAGAGAGGTGACGTTAACGTAAAGACATCCACCATCAAAGATGATTTTATCTTGTGTTGACATAAAACGTTGCTAAGCAATGACAACAGTCACCAAATAACAAACGCAGCTTGTAAATCTGTAATGTGGTTCTATGACGTCACACTGCGCGAGAGCCCGAAATGATAACAGAACCATATATTTAAATGCAATGTAATGTGTTATGACCAGATTTAAATGTGATTTTATTAAGTGTGGCTTGTTTTAATTTAATGTAGATGGCCTTCAATATCTTAATAAAAAATTATCCAAATGTTGGTTAATTTTTGTCTTTATTTTCACCTGAAATTAAAGCCAAAATACAATGTTTAGAACAGCTCATGATTAAACATAATAGACATTCGTTGAAAATTATCTGCTGCCCCGATACACTATATATATATATATATATATATATATATATATATGTAATTTTGTTATTATAATGGTTTATAAAATCATAATATCACTACACAAAAATTTTCATGTTTCCATACAGAACTGTTCCTCTTCAGGTGATATGTTAAAATAAATGGTAAAAACGACGATCATGTTATATTTTCAAAAATAAATTGTTTTCATCATTTATTTTAACATATCATCTGAAGGGGAACAATTCTGTTCTGAAACATGATAATTTTTGTATAGTGATATTAATGCTTTTATAAACCATTGTAATAACAAAATTACAATATTAAGCTCTCCTCTGTATTGAGCACTCTTTATAGAAGTAAATGCTTGAACAATGGGTTTTTAATTTACATGTTCTTTCACTTTCTTGTAATATATATATATATATATATATATACATACACACACACACACACACACACACATATCTTATATGATAAATTCAGCTTGTGTATACATCTTTGTGTGTTTATGTAATATATATCATATTTTATGAAATTTAAGGGGTGCTTTTAAAAAATTGCCCTGTGGCGGCCTCACTTGGCTAATTATATCCCCAATGCTTGCTAGTGTTGGCTATAGTTCTAACCCCTGACTTCATGATATTATCTACTCATAGGACATTAATATTTCCATTTTTTTCTGATTTGCTGTTTGATAAATTCCGTTACCATGTCTTTTACTTTGAGATCGAAGGTAAAGGAAGGTAAATTTTTGATTTAGCACCTGAAGGCCTTTATCCCTTCAAATTTTTCCTAAACAACCTTATTTCCGTGCAAATGTATATGCTGAACTCAAATTGATAATTATTTATTGAAGAAACCTACCTTTATTGATGTTCACGACCAGAAAAAAATCGAACTTCTCGCTCTCACTCCAAACCACCATTCTCATATTTAATTCAGTGCTGAATGACTTTATGCATAGGAAGCTAATTTCAGCCTATTTACTTACTTTTTGTACAATTACTACGTGATTTATTTTGTTTCCGAACTCAATTTCAGCAGAAAGTTGTGTGTATTTATGTGTTTTTTTTCTCCTTTGGGGTATAGAATTTTTTTTAAGAAAGTTAACTTTCAAATGTATGAAAATAAGTGTAGTTTAATTAACCTTCAAATACATTTTGTGTATTTGCGTGATTTTTCTTTTTTTTTTAATTTCAGAAAAAAGTTAACTTTCAAATATATGAAAATAAGTGACAACTGTAGTTTTACTTAATTTTTTCCGACGGAACTTAACTTTCAAATATATAAAAATATAAAATTTTTTGAAGAAAGTAAACTTTCAAATATATGAAAATAAGTGACGAGTATAGTTTAATTAACCTTCAAATATATAAGTACCAAAAAAAATGCAAAAAAATACACGCAATAACTTTAACCCAACCCCTAACCCTAACCCAATTATCACTTATTTTCATATATTTGAAAGTTAACTTTCTTCTCAAATTAAGTACACGCAACTTTCTTAAATTCATTACCAAGAACAAAAAAAAAGGAAAAAAAATACACGCAATAACCCTAATCCTAACCCGAAATTTCTTTTTGAATGTTAACTTTTCAAAAAAAAGTTTTACTCACCCAAAAAAGGAGGAGAAAAAAAAACACACACAAATACACGCAAAATTGAGTTCTGAAACAAAACAAATCGTGTAGTAATTGCACGAAGGAATTAAATAGGCTGAAATTAGCATCCTACGCCTAAAGTCATTCAGCACTGAATGACATATTTCAAAGGTGGTTGAGTGTGAGATAAAGAGCGAGAAGAAGTTCGATTTTCTGGTCGGTAACATAAAAAAAGGTAGGTTTCTTCATTATCTATTTGTTGAATTGAGTTCAGCGTATACATTTGCACGGAAATAAGGATGTTTAGGAAAAATTTGAAGGGATAAAGGCCTTCGGGTGCTAAATCAAAAATTTACCTAAAGGTCCTCTGTTAAACTTATTCAGCATATCAAATATGAAACAAGTTTTTCTGAGTGGTGCTCATGAGCACAATCTATTGCATCTCGGTTCACAAGGGATTTTCTGGGATCTTTTTAATGTATGTACGAGAATTATTTTATTATATTTGTGCTTGTCTCACCCTTTGTTACTTTGCATGGTCGTTATGCTCTGCCAATATTTCATCAATAATGGATTATTTCATTTCATTTGATTCATCTGAAAAATCAAATAAAAATAACGTGAAATTTTCCTGTTTAAAATTAATTACACTGGTCAACAAAAAAATCTTTGAAATATTGTTGAGACAACAAAAATCTTTCTTATCAAATTTGAGGGCATTGAATCTGAAAATGTGCATTGTTGTGAAGTTGATATCAGCTGGGAACGAGAAATCAAAGAGCTGAGTTTGAATTCCTGTTGAGTTCCTTGCATTCACTTACATGCAAATACTCTGGGAAAAGATATTAATCCATTTCTTCTCCCTTCAGCTATGGGTCCAGTAGCAGGAAGGATTGGGCTCTATAGCTTTTGTTGGAAACCAGTCTACTACAGAAAGTTATAGCAATCTGATGTGGGAAAATCTTCTGCTCAGTCAGTCATGTCTTTTTCGAGACCTGGTCCTGGGTATGACGGTAAGCTGCATTCTGTAGCAAGGCCTCTGTTTGGGAGGTTGTGAGAAGCATGGACCCACTTCTTAATTGCTGTTGTTCCCAGGTCCACTCTGACCTGGAGTGGTAGCACCTGTTAGGGTCCCAGGTATGGGCAAATAGTTAGCCCCTAAACTGGGGTCTAAACACTAAGAAAGTATAAAAATAGACTTTTATAACAATACATACATTTTTGAAAGAAAACATTGCCAACAATACATTTTTGAAGAAAAATAAAAAAGTCTATCTTTGCAAAGTGGTATGAGAGCCTCTTTTCAGAGATGTCTCTGATAACAAAGATGTTCATTGGACTTGCTTTCTAACCAGTAAAGTGTTGTCGGTGTTTAGATAACCTTCCAAAGTTGATATGCCATAAAACTCACCCAAACTCTTTCGGGGCATGATCGCCCAATCGTGTATCACGTATGGCTATGCCACTTAACTGACTGACTGAATCTGAAAATAACCTTACTTTTTCTTGGTTCGCTACTGTTTTTGCCATACAGAAATGCCTCGTTGTTGGAAAAAAAACATTTTTCATTTGTTTTCTGTGTATATATATATATATATATATATATATATATATACTATTGATCGATGGTAATATTTCTCATAGTAAATTTACAGAAACTTCTCAGTTCATATTTAAACCAACAAACATTGGTTTGCTTATTGAGAAGTATTACTTTTTTTATAACAATTAAACCCTTAGTCTTTAAAAATAACATGATTGAATATATCAAGATTAACAAATATTTTCATTAAATTATTTAATAAACTAACAGCAGAAATAAGACCTTCGTGAACATAAGAACTATGGTAAAATTTTTCTCTTTTTTGATTGTCAGTGTTTAATGTTATTTAAATCCCTTTTGATACACCAGCAGTAGTCAGCCATTCTTTGTCTCACCATTCCTGGTAGTGCTTTCCCATTGTTTTGATATCCTGATAGAATTGTTTTCTTTGCTCATCACTCACATTGCTGCAATTATGCAGATGCCCGTGTAAAAAAAAAAAAAAAAAAAAAAAAAAAAAAATGAACCTTAATACTCATATTAATGTATTACTGATAAAGTTTTTCAGTTAATTTGAATTTTGGCATTAAACTGGAAAAATTCTGTACTTCTATTTTAAAATTTTTGAATCAAAAACACTTTTTTTTTTTATAAAAATAGTTTGTTTCATGTGGCTGACTTAAATTGTGTGGATTACCTGAAAATTGATGGGTTTCTATGACTTTTATTAACTAAATGTTGCGATCAACCAAGGTCGTAAATTGATCTTTTTTCCAAAAATGAGTATTTTCAGTACAGCAGAAACAGTAACTAACCATGAAAATCTAATTTCGATTTTGGAATCAGCCTTCATCAGATTAGCTGCAAAATGTGTTTTGTTTCATGGCACTAAAAATTGTGTTGACCAATGTTATTATTAATACTGTAAAAGGAAATCATAAGAAATTATTGGTGGTATTTGTTAGTACCAAGTGATCCTTTATTGGTGGTATTTGTTAGTACCAAGTGATCCTTTATTGGTGGTATTTGTTAGTACCAAGTGATCCTTTACACCTAAATCTGCTATAATAATTTTTTTTTTTAATCATATCACCCCAAGCAAGGTGGTAATGCCACTGATGCGCAGGGGGCTACTTAAGAGTGAAAAGATTGGAAAAGAGAAAGCAGGAAACCACATCCTAAACAAGAAACAAGGGATGAGCCTCTTCACCTGTTCAATAGACGTGGGTGGAGTGTGAACCGGGCGATAGTTTAGTCTATCTACTAGAATTGAAAAAAATAAAAGAGTGAAAAGATTGGAAAAGAGAAAGCCGGAAACCACATCCTAAACAGGGAACAAGGGCTGAGCCTCTTCACCTGTTCAAAGGAAGGAGCTTGAAACAAAAATTGTCGTTACTTATTTCTCTACTCCCCAAATGACGGCTTTTAAAATGTCTACTTTGTAAAATCTGACTAAGGAAGAGGAACAAATAAGAAATGTTCATAAATTTAAGATTTTTCACTTGCAATTTCACCAGTGAATGAAATATGGAGAACAAAAAGCAAATTCTATTTCAAATTTTTTTATTGCTTGTTTTTCATTGGTTAAGCAGACCTCATGTGCATCTGTCCTGTCAAACAGTGTTTGTGTATATAATTCGTGTGTGTGTGTATAGTGATGATCCACGTATACTGTTTTAATATGTATAGTAAAAACTACTAAAAAGTTGTAAGTTTAAAATGTATTTTTTTGACAGTATTTATTTATTTCTGTTATTATATTTGATATTTCATACTCACGCAGAAAGAAAGAAAAGCACTGGATTTTAAAATTAAATACATACAGGCTAGGGTTAAATAGGGACTTAGGTGTTTTGAATCTTTATAAATATTTCAATAGCTAAACATTTTTTTGATACACTTAAAAAATTTTCTCTAAAACAAAATTTATAAGTATTATTAAAGATAGGTTTGCGTTTACAAAAATTAAAAAAATCTGTCGCTTTCTGCGTCACGTGATGTAAAGAATCTCTTGGACGAACGCTCTCGCGAAATACGTTTCTAATTTAAATTTTAAAATCATTTGTTTCTGATGAAAGGCCGAGGATGGTCTGAAATATCAAGTATAAAAATAGAAATAAATAAATACTGTCAAAAAAATACATTTTTAAACTTACAACTTTTTAGTAGTTTTTCCTATATATATATATATATAATTTTAGTTTGTCTGTGTGGGATTTGGATGATTATGTATCTGTTCATTTTGGACATAGTAAATATTGATAATGTTGTTTAAATTATTTCTTGAAAAAACAAATCTTTTGAAATTATAAAATGTAAGGAATATTTGTGTTTTTGTAATATGAGAATGAAAAAAATGTCTTGAAAAATGATTAATTCTCTTATCCAGATTGGAAAGCAAGTGATTAATATTTTAACAATGCATTGTTTTATATTTATTTTGTAGACCCGCTGCAAGTACTCAAATTTGGGATTGTCACTTCCCCTTTAATTGCAAGCTCATTAAGTATGGGGCCAAATCATGGAGAGGTTGTTATGGTAAAACATAAAAATATTTTGGTAGGTTACATTTTACTTTTATGAATTTAGTATTATTTTTGACTTTGTTATTTAAAATTATTTTTGACTATTATTTTCATTATACTTTTCTTAGATTACTTTATTTGTTATTGCTTTTGATTTTTATTTTATTTTTTAAATTACTTTGCTTCTATGTAATGTTGGTGTTTTATTTATTTTATAAATAAATTTTTGGTGGACCTGAAGGAGAATACCACCACCTTTCAATTTGCTGTTTTTCATTTTTTATTTTTTTACTTTTTTCAGTGCAGTTTTATTGATTATTACATAAAGTTTCCGATTATCAAAAATAATTTTGAAAAATTTTAATATTTAAACAGTTTTTTTTTTGGCGGGGGGGGGGGGGGGGGGCTCAATTTCTCATACAACGTTATAGTAAATCGATCCTCCATTTTGGAACCACTTGCGTTGGGGTTGCTTTGTTTTGTATTTTTTGTTTTTTTTGGGGACGAGTTGTTGCTTTTGTTTTTGTCTTTTTCAAGTTTTCTTTAGTTCTTACGATGACATCTTCCTCAAAAACTCCAAGAATGGCTTTATTAAAAAATTTTGCAAAGGATTCAGTTTTTGTCAATTGAAAAGTTTAGTGTGTAACCGATAAGATTGCACTGAAAAAAGTAAAAAAAAAAATTGATAATCAACAAATTTACAGATGGTGCTAATGTCGTACTGGCGAGTGGTTCCAAAATGGAGGATCGATTTACTATAACATTGTATGAAAAACTGAGCCTCCCTCCCCTAAAATTGTTTAAATATTGAAATGTTTCCGCATTTATTTTGTCAGTCGGAAATTTTAGGGTGTAATCGATAAGATTGCATTAAAAAAGAAAAAAAAAATGAAAAACAACAAATTGAAAGGTGGTGGTAGTCTCCTTCAGGTCCACCAAAATTTTTTTAGAAATAAATTTTACTGATTTGAAATGAGTAAAAATATAATGGAGTTAGTGAAACTCAGATATTGTATTTGGTTCATAAGGATCCCCCAAAAAGTTGAAGCTGACAAAAAAGGAAATATGATACTTGGGAAATTGAATCAGCTAATTGGTCACGGAGACTTAGTTGGTGATATAATTTGTATGCCTCAGCTGAACCCTTTGTTAGTACTGCAAAGGTCATTGTCATGGTATTTGTAGTGAAACTTTCAAACACAAAATGACAATATCATTTAACTTTTAATTATCTTATTATCTGTTGCCTTTAGTGTTCTCTCTGTTTTCTTTATTTTTACAGGATAAACAAAAAATAAAAAAAACAAAGTTTTTACTTTGAAAAATAAAATTAAAATGCTAATATTAAAATAAAAAGACAAAAAAACATTTGTGACTTTTAAAAATGTAAAATATCCAAAAATAGGCTCAAATTTTGAGTCAGTTTAATTTACTTGACACTATATTGTTAGAAGATGCATGAAACCTTATTCTTACAGCTATTGATTAAATAGCAAGGTAGACAGGACTCTATAGCCTTTGTAGAGGCAATTAGTCAAGACTAGTGGTTCTCAACCTTTTTTGTCTAACACATCCATTCCAATGTCAGAATGTTATCACCCCTAACTTCCAAGATTTTCTGTCTTAAAGGGGCATTCCAAGTAATACGCACATATTGAAAAATCATTCTTTTCCGTATTAGTACAGATACATTTACATGGATTATTTTTATAGAGAACTTTTTTACACTCCTGATTGGCTCCAAATTCTGTAAAAAAACAAAAATGTTGAGAACCTCTGGTGAAGGACAACTTTTTTGAAAGCTGTAGAGAGGTGGGCTTTGTTTTTTCCTAGACTGACTCATTGCTGCTATGGCTGGGGTACCTGTGGTGACCCTATGACTCTCATGGGTTATAGGATTTGGGATCATGAAAACCTGTTTGAAGAATGCAAAAATAATTTTGAAAACAAGTTGGAAATATCAATAAAATTTTGTTTGAAGGATGGGTGTTCGGCATAATCTTTCTGATAGCATGAAAAAAATGGATTGATTTGTTCTCAAAATTGAGCACCTAATGAATGGTAAGAAATACAAGTCTGAAGGTATTTCAAGAGGTAAAATGAATTACAGATGACAGAGATAATTGCAGACAGGAAATTGGAAATAGTTTTAAGGCAGCTCGGAGCGGGACTCTCCAGAAATAAACTATATTAAAGCCAAGATAAAGAAGACAAAGTCTCTCTCACTTATGTAGAGATGTGACTGTTTATCAATTTATCAAATGCAGAAAATTTAATGGAGTTCAAAAGTAGACTTGATTGAATAGAGAAGGTGATTCACTGGGAATTATGCAAATGAATGAGATTTGACCATACAATGCATTGGTATATATACAAACCAGGAATTCTCTTAGAGATTGGAAGAAACAAAATTCTTCGGAATTTTGAAATTAAAATAAATTGCCAAATCAGCCATCCGTCCATACATGGAGTACTGCTGCCATATATGGTCAGGCGCCCCTGCTGTTCATCTCAGTGTTCTTGACAGGCTCCAAAGAATAATCAGTAATGTGATAGTTACCGACTTGGCAGCTTGACTCCAGCCACATTCCCACTGACGGGATGTGGCTTCCTTCTGTCTGTTCTATAAATACTTTCATGGCTTCTGCTCCATTGAACTTAAGTCACTGGTGCCCCTGCAACAGGTGTTTACTCGTGCAACCAGACTGGTAACTGGGTCCCACCCATTCACAGTTAGATCAACCAAATGCAGATGACAATTCTACTCCTGCAGCTTCTTTTCTCACACTTCCCGCCTGTGAAACTCGCTTTCATATTTTTACTTTCCTGATGGCTACAACCTCAAGAAATTGAAATGCAATGTCAATACCCATCCCTTAACCACTTGACTCTAGTTCTTTCTACACCACCCTGTATATCTTTTCCTTTCTCTCCACCTTTGCAACTGTCATCACACCTGTATTCCCATCCTTAACTAGTTCGTCTTTCTCTTTACTCTCCTCCTATCTAATTTTTTTTACTCTTATGTAGCTCCCTGCACATCAGTGGCGTTACCGCCTTGCTCGGGGTGATATGATTAAAAAAAAGAAAAAAAAAGAAGTCCAAGCCAGGAGACCAGATCTAATCTTTGTAAACAGAATAAAATTTGTCCAGGGTTAGGGTTATCTGTATTCCAATGGAAAAAATTGTAAAACCTGAAACTAACAAGGCTTGGTTTGCCTTAAGGTGTATAAAAAATTTTCAGGCAACTAATGGTGTATTTTGTAGTATAATATGCATATTGTGATGGGTAAATTGTTCTCATTTTATATTTTTTAACTTTAAATGTGTTGTTTTTCATGCTGTCGAATAGTAAGGTCAGTTGGGCACCAAAAAAGAGTACCATAATGCTCAGTTAGAAATTTGGAAACAACATGCTGCACTGCTTGGCATTTGTTCTGGAAGCTCTAAACCATAACACTTCAGAGTGTTTGGGTGTCAATCTGAATACAGTGCAGAAAATTCAGAAAGAGTTGGATGAGTCTAATGGTGATTAAGAAGATGTTTCGAGTGATCACTAGTGATAGTGACATTATGCATCCATTCATCTTTCCACATGGCCTCAGACTCAACATAGAGGCCAACAACAAATGCCTTGAGGAGGTGGTGCTATAAGTGTGTCAAGAGGGTGGCTGCTGGATGACCCTATGTCAGGCAACAGTATTCTGCACCATGTCACACAAGTAGGAGAACCCAGTCATGACTGTCAGAATATTTCAGCGACCACAACACTCCTTATATCTGGCCGCCTAACTCCCCAGACTGCAATTCCTTTCATTATTATGTGTGGGGTGCAGTTAAGCTAGAGACCAACAAAACTCCTTGTAATACCAAAGATGAACTGAAAACAAGGATTATGGCAGTATTCACCAGTTTAAACAAAAAAGAACATCAAAAAGAGTTGCAGATTTTGAATTTATCTGGTGAATACAGTTGAAGCCAATAATGATTTTATTGAATAAATGTACTCTTTAGTATTTCAAGATTTTTTTGTGTAATTTTGGTAAATATATCTGTTAAAATGAGATGTCAGTATTATTTTCATTTTTGTGTAATTTAGATGACAATTTATCCATCGCACCCTGTAGAGCATTTATAGATATAGACATTGAGGACATAGGAATCAGTACTGCATGGTTTAAGCTAATGGTGATTTTATTGAATAAATGTACTCTTTAGTATTTCAAGATTTTTTTGTGTAATTTTGGTAAATATATCCGTTAAAATGAGATGTCAATGTTATTTTCATTTTTGTGTCATTTAGACGACAATTCATCCATCGCACCCTGTAGAGCATTTATAGATATAGACATTGAGGACATAGGAATCAGTACTGCATGGTTTAAGCCAATGGTGATTTTATTGAATAAATTTACTCTTTAGTATTTCAAGATATTTTTGTGTAATTTTGTTAAATATATCTGTTAAAATGAGATGTCAGTGTTATTTTCTTTTTAGTGTTGTTTAAATTATAATTTATCGAATCCTGTGTTGGTAAACAAACGTTATGCTTTGCATTAGACTCTAAATGGTAGACATGGGTTATGGTTTGTATAAGAGCATGAAAGGCTGACATAAGTTTTCATAGTTATGGTAAACAGGTGTCTTCTTTTTATTAGACTTGGGAGTTATTCATATGCATGTTGATGCTTATAGTGTAAAAAACTGACAAATGTTACAATCCTTATGAATGACTTTGGAAAGGTCTAAATCATATTACAAAGAAGTTGGAAGAATTTAAACCCTATTAATAGTTGGACTCAGATCAGCAACAATTTTAAGAAGACTTGTTGTCACTTGGTCTCTCATAAAAGACACCAGTTACTGTTGGTGTGCAAGTTCAACATGTATTAATAATAACAAATTGTACTTTTATACTTTTTCCTTCTGTTATAACCAAAATTTCCAGATGGTCCTATTGTAACACTGTAAGTGTTCCTTATGCACACACATTAAACCAAGCATCGACGGACCCTGGATTTGAACCCTGGAATAGATATTTGAAGAATATCTCTTTGTGTATATTTTTTTTTCCTTAGGAAGGACTAAGAAAGAGAGGAAGAAAGAAATAACCGCTGAGGTGGCTGAGAGATAGGAGAGAGGTGAAACACAAGGCATTCATGAAAATGGCATCGACTGATATGATAACAAGTTAACAAAGACCAGCTGGCCCTGTGAGGGGAGAGAATTCTGTTTCTTTCTTCTTTAGTTATTCACTTCTGTCCCTTTCTCTCTCTCTCTCTCGGAGAAGGAAATAAAGGATCAACCAAAAGTGGAATTATTGGTTGGTTTTGATAAAAACCTCCCATGTAAGAATGAAACTGTAATTAACACTGACAGGTGCATGCATGAAGTCAACAGAATCTTGTCTCCAGACTTCCAGAATGGCAGACATCAGTGTGAAAACCGAAATGAGTGATTTAAGCCAAATACACAAAGTTGACATTAGATTTTTATGGAGAAACATTCTGATCACTTACTACCCCACGCTATATTGAAACGGTTTTAACAAAAAGACAACGGATTTGAAAATCAAGTCAGAACAGAGAATGTCAGTCAGAGATGAGAGAGAGACCTGTTCGGAACACATGGAGTGAAGATGTGGAAAGATTCTCTCTCTCTCACCACGCTAGTAACATGTATATCACTTCTAAGTAGAACCCAAAAGGGAGGGGAGCATAAAGTCTGTATTTTCTTGAATGACAAGTAGATATAGTAGCAGCAATTAATTTGTGGAATCTGAAAAAAGTTGGATTGTATTTTCTTTTAATTCTATTTTTTTACTCTCTCGCTTTTGCTGTACAAAGAATTGCAATATAATCATTGGTCCACATAGACTGGCCTTCACTACTGTCTTGTTATTGTTTTTTGTTCTTGTCTGTTTCCCTTATTTTTGCATTATGTACCCTACCGCCTCTTGATTATCAGTTGTTGAGGAATGCAGCATGAAGACGACCGCCCCCTTTTCTTCAGGTTCTTAACTTTCTCTGAGATCAGAAACCACAACGTGGTAGAAGATGAGAAAGATTTCGACTGATCATTTGACATCTTTGATCCCCTGGAGGTGAAACGGAAGTGAACACCTGTAGACTCAGGTGTGACTAACTTATGGCCAGTTAACGCACCCAACATACACCATCATACTATATTTGAAAGCTCTATACTATGATTATAAATTGACATTTTATTACTAACACAAATTCAAGTTATTTTCAAAGTAGCATCCAAGACAATCTTGGTTATGATATGTGGGTAAGTGTTTTTCTTAAATTCAATAAAATATGCCCTCATCCATTGAGTTTTTTTGAGAAGATTAAATTTTCTTTCTTTCGATTAATATTCAAATTGTGTTATGTTCACTTTCAGAAAAATCCCTCAGCAAAGAATTTCACAAGTTCTGAACTGGTAAAGTGGGCCTTTGAGGTCAGACATCAAGTAAGTTGGTGACAGAAAGAATTTGAATTTCTCTTTGCAAAAAAAAATAACTGCAGATTCATTTGTATTTTTAAAAAGAAAAAATGATGAAATGATAAATAAAATCAATGAAGAACCAAAATTAAGAAATAAATTATATATATATAAATGATGCCAATTCGTAAACGGAGAGGAAAATCCAAAAAGATCTATTTAATAGAGAACTCAACGGCTATTAACCAGAGCAATATGATATAAGAGGATCATTCAATAAATAAGGTGAATTTTTCGGTATAAGGACTTCTAATACAGATAGAAGCTTACTTTTTTTTTTTTTTTTTCAACGTAGTCTTCCAGCAGTGTCACACACTTTTCTCATCTGTGCAGAAGCTTTCCTATTCCCTCAGTGTAAAAATCTTTGGACTGATGTCTCAGCCAATCACTCACAGTACTTTTGACTTCATCATCACTTTCAAACTTCGTGCCTATTGTGAACGCTGTCAAGGGACCAAACAGGTGAAAGTCTGAAGGAGCAAAGTCTGGGCTGTAAGGGGGATGAGGGAGCAGTTCCCAGCCCAGCTTGTTGATGGTCTGCACCGTTTGGCACCCACTGGCAGATGACCTTCGAGTAGGCAAGATCATCATGGACAATTTTGCGTGCTGTTCCAACGGATAGGCTCAAAGTCCTTGCAATGTCATCCACTGTCACCTTTCTGTGAGACTGAATGAGGTCATTGACTGATTCGATCACCTCAGGAGACCACTTCTGTAGGCCTCCCAAGTATGTCTTCATCCTGTGCTGTCCTTCTTTAAACAATTTAGCCCACTTGTAGATATTTTTTGGCTGAAACATGAGGCACTGTACACAGTTGACATTCTTCTATGAATTTCAACTGGTTTGCACCCTTCAACAACCAAAAACTTGATAATTGACCTCTGTTCAATCCTGGAGCATGCTTCTTGGTCGGCCATCTTTGTTAATCTCCAAAACTCTTAAAAGTTTTTTTTCAATCTGCAAAAAAAAAAAAATTAAATCCCTTTGAAAAAGAAGTAAAGGAAAAAACATTAAAAACATGTAAGCTTCTATCTGTATTAGAAGTCCTTATACTGAAAAATTCACCTGATTCATTGAATGACCCTCGTACATAAAGGAAAACTCAAAATATCATCTGAAGTGGTTATAAACTATAATTTATTTTGATGGGTGTATAAACCCATCTCTTCAGACCAGGATTTCATTTGGTTTAACTTTTCTCAGAACATTCAAAAAATTTTTCAAATTTTCCTCTTTTACCCTTATGACCCTACCATGATAACACTAAAGATTTCTATTCTGTGTCATATTACTTGGATTCGCCCTTTTTTAAAAATTTGTTTTGGATGATTTTGAAAGTTGGGGGCTTGGCATAAATAATGACAAAATATTTTTTCTTAAGTTATTAGAAAAAAAAAAAACAAAAACCAAGGTACAGATGCATTATTACTAAACCCTAAATCTAGACTGATGGTTCATGGCTCTATTTTTGTTCTTTCGGTTGATGATGAAGCAAGAGGAAAATCAATAAACACGGCTCAAAAGAGGTGGGAGGGTAAGAAAATGCAGGTCGCCTGGACTTGCATCACTGGAAGGCCTGTGGCCTTCTGAAGAGAAAAGGCAAAATCATGCGTAATTATGCATTTTGATGACCAAGAATAGGATCAACTTTGAATATTTTTTTGTCTTCTCAATAAATAAGATGCTGTATCTAGTTTTGGTCTTCAACATCTGCATTTGGCAAAAATATGGAAGCCAATTATTTAATGAAAAGGCATTTTCTATTGGTTAATTCATAAATATAAGTGTTCTTTTCATTAGCTCTTGAAAAGGTATAGGTGTGTGTAAAGCTGGATTTATTAAGCACTGAAATATTGAGTAATTTGACATGCTATGTTGCAAATACGGTTACTGTAATATACTCTCTTTTTATCGTCCTTGCCTGATAACTGTGTGTGTGATATGCAATGAAAATTTAGATTCTTTTCATTTATTATTTCAGCCTCTGGTTAAAATCTTGTCTCCTTCAGGAATGAAAAGTCTTCAGCTGTCAACCGAGATAGCGAAAGGTGCAACTGTGATAATGTTTTATATTCACAATCCCTTATTTGATACTAATCAATACTATCATTTGGTGAGTTCTTTTCCATTAATATTCTCCATTTAATATATTTTGATTTCTAGGGTTGTGCGTGAGGGAAGAAGACGTTGAAGTTCAAAATAGAAAAATGGAATTGAAAGGAAGAAACGAAAAATCCTAATCCTAAACCCTAACCCTAAACTTGAATCATGAATTTACAAAATGGACTGCAAGAACAGTCCCAAGAAATACATCGATGAAACTGGGGTGGGGGTTGGGGGAATTTAAAGAAAATTAAAACTCTAAAACTTTTTCATTATGCACATGTTCAGTCCATCGCATGCTGAATAAACCATTTGGCACTAAGATGACCTAAAGAGGTTGATGTGCTGTTGAAAAAGAAACAAATTTAGCTTGCTTGTCTCTTGCTCACAAATTCTTGGCATAGCCGCAGTGATCAGAGTAAGTCTATTTTTTCTAATTTTGGCAAAGCACATTCTGGAGAGCATTCAAGCTGTATATATGTCTTTCCAGAAAGAAAGTGACATTAGAGGAAGCCATAATGCTTTTTTTATGTGTTGTATCAGGGAATGAAGAGATACACAGTGAAATGTAGATAAACTACTTTATTACCAGAGTGGTACAACCAAGAGGTATATACAATATGTACAGTCTTTTGCAGTAGTAGGTATTACTTCACGAAGTCCATGATAATGACAACCCCTGTGCTAAACACACGTTGTCTTTTATACATCTGGGCGACCGAATGTCACATGGTTCAAGCCGCGACACAACAGTATGTAATGCCTGTTTCATTAACATGGTATTTTTATTACTAAGAAATATCACTCAGTTGCCATATGTTATACATGCTTGGGTGATCATGTCTGAAAAGAAACATGACTGACTGGGCTGAAGATTCTCCTGCAGTAGGTTGCCATTACTTTCTGTAGTAGACTGGTTGCCAACTAAGGCTATAGAACCCAATCTGTCCTGCTATTTAACCCATAGCTGGAGGGAGAAGCAACGGATTCATACCTTTCCCAAGGGTATTTGTGTGTATGTGAATGCAACGAATTCAACTAGAATTTGAACTTGGCTCTACAATTTTCATTCCAACTTGATATCCACTGCACCACAACACACTTCTGTCCAATAAGAAATATGTCAGCCCAGAATGATTAGTTTCAGTCATAAAAATCTGTAAACTGTAAGTTCTATGCTAATAGTTTCTTCTTTTTTATTTCTTGCTTGTGGAACTCTTTCTGGCTTCCTACTTTCCTGTCACCTATTATCTTCAAAAAGTTAAATGCAATGTCAGTTGTCATCTGTTTTTGTGAATTCTGTTCTTTCATTGTCTTTTATTTGTTTCTTTCACTCTCAGTAACCCCTTGCTTAGGGTGAAATGATTAAAATCAAAACTGGTGGAATTTTCACTGCTCCCATTCTATATGATTAAAGAAAATATATGTCATAAGATTTATTTGAGAAATTATTATAATGCAATAGGAAGGAATGCCTCTTGGGTCTTAAACTCAACCCAAACCTCAAGTGAAACTTTTAGATCACTAAAAATGCAGGAAATCTCCAGTTGCTATCCTCTACCTTTGTCTATGGCTATATCGTGTTGAATACACCGGTTCCCATCTGATCACTGAAGTTAAGCAACATCGAGCTTGGTCAGTACTTAAATGTAAATGTAAGGACCAAGAATGGTCCACCGGTCCTCCAGATTTGGGGATTGGGCGCAGGGCTAACAACCTTGCCCCGTAAAAAATCAGTTTGTTACAGAAACAGCAACAAAATGTTGCTGCCCTATGCACTATTTGGGTGTGACGGATAAATGATGATATCCTCTATCTTTACAAGAGCCAGGTCATATTTGGGCAGAAGCCACACTTTCCAGTCTCGATAGAATCCAAAAGTGTCTCCATGACTTTGTGGCTAACAAATTATTTTGCACCTTTCAATTCCTCTTTCACTGCCCTACCGTTACTTCCATGGAAAATGCTTTGGATGAACTGCATTCCTTAGTTCCATTAGTTCTAACCACGAAGTCTATGACCCACCATGCTATGCGCACTGTAGTGAACCACCCTCATTGTTGGACTTTTTGGTACTTATATGTTTACTGTGCAGACCCCCATTGGTCAGCCCATTTTATAGTCCACCAATAGAAGGCTTAACCAATCAGAAAGCTCAAAATATTCAATGCAATGTGTATAAAAGGCGGCTATATTTTTCCAAGTCTTGGAGATCAAATCTGATTCGAGAGAGTGTCTTATCCGGGAGTGATGATCTTTGACGTTGTTTCATTGAACAGATTAGGTGCTGCGAGGTTACTCTATATCCATAACCTATGACGGACATGGTCAACAGATGCCAAGAAGATACTCTGTATCCAGGAACCTTGTCAACATTACCTTCAATCCCTTAATTTGTGACCATCATGAACTGTCGTTGCTATATAATATACCTTTCGGAGATTGATTCTCTATTATAATCAAGACATAAACTGATCCCTGACTTTGTGACCACCATTGACTGTTGTTGCTATATAATATACATTCGGGAGATTGATTCTCTATTATAATCAATACATAAACTGTGCTTTATCCATAAATTATAGCGAATTTTACCAACACTCATTTCCTCCCTTATTCCATTGGTGAGAAGTAAGTTCTGACTCACAAGAGGATATTTACCTGATTTCTACAATCTTAACCTGTTCAAGTCAAAGGTGAACTGTTATCTTTCTTATATATCAGCATAAATTATGCCTTTCTCTGTAACCTTTTATCTTGTATCTTGTACAGGCTGAAGATCACTGTAAAAAAACAAACAAAAAAACAATGACTGTATAGGTATTTAATGAACACTTAGAATGTATCCCTCTTAAAATGTAAAAACAATACAGGTATATCTTGGATTACATCATTTTGAGTAAAGTGGTTCTCAATTATACGTTGTTTGTCAAAAAAATATATATGGAAAATAAAAATCAAGACATTTTATTTGACTTTACGTCTGTCCACCAATGATATTGAAGTCATAATATCACTAGAAAATGTTAAAAGCACATAAAATCATGTTACTGTTTAATAAATGAGAACAAAGATATGTAAAATCATATTAAAATATGTACGTAAAATTGAATTGGTAAATTTAACATAAATTGGTTTTTCTACTATCCCAAAATAATTGTAATAATTGTATTTATTTAACCATAGAAAATCATTTTATTTTATAATGACTTAGAGCAAACCATATTCCCAAATAAAGAGTCCATGATGTACTTTAAAGATCACCAAATTGTAAACATCTTCATTTACAAGTATGTATGTACATGTATTCGTAAATTTAGGTTACTTTTTTCTTTATTTTATATAAAAATATAATTTATTTGTTTCTAAGGCTTACAGCTTATCACTTTGAATACACCGGTTCTCGCTCAATCACCGAAGTTAAGCAATGTTGAGCCTGGTCAGTACTTAGATGGGTGATCGCTTGGGAATACCAGGTGCTGTAAGTGTATAGTGACAGATGTGCATTGTGGTGCAGTGGATATTGGCTCGGAAAGAGAAATCGGTGAGCCGAGTTCGAATTCCAGTTGAATACCCTGCATTCACTTAAGCACTGGTACCCTTGGGAAAGGTATTAATCCATCCCTTCCCTCCAGTTATGGGTTAAATAACAAGGGTAGGACTTGGGGACCCTACTCTTAAAAAACAAATCCCAATGAATCTTGATACTCGAAAAGAAAAAAGTTGTAAAAATAAAATAACCTTACCCAAAATCATTGGTTATGACCTTAAATGATCCCATAAGGATTGATAAGTTTGTTAAACCTCGAAACAAACTAACAAATTATTTGTTTCTAAGCTTAAAATAGATTCTTATTGACCATATATTATTAAAAATGCATTTATAAATAAAATACTGAACTGAAATGTTTTTTTGTGGTTTAGCCTAGAGACGAGTAAATTTGACTTAAGTCACCTCAGTCAGTTACGTGCCATACGTGTTACACGCTTGGGCGATCATGTCTCGAAAGAGACATGACTGACTGGGCAGAAGATTATCCCGCAGTAGGTTGCCATTTCTTTCTGTGGTAGACTGGTTGCCGACCAAGGCTATAGAACCCAATCTGTCCTGCTATTTAACCCATAACTGGAAGGAAGAGACGGATTAATACCTTTCCCAAGGGTATTTGCGCATAAGTGACTACAATGGATTCAAGTGAAATTCGAACTCAGCTCCCCGGCTTCTCATTCCGAGCCGCTATCCACTGTACCACCTGGAACAAATTGCAGACATAAGATGGGCTATACCTGAATATCAGGTGTCATCCTATCAACTGTAGAATTTCTCTGGGTCCAGTTCGTATTAAAAATATATATATATATATATATATATATATATATATATACTATATTTATAAATGGAACTTTGTCTGTGTGTGTGTCCGTTACCTACAGACTCCGAAACTGCTGAACTGATTTTCTTGAAAATTTACACAGTTGTACTATAAGCGTCTGCGAGTGTTCTTAGCTAGGTTTTGTGTCGAGGTACCCACGACAAATATCGAAAATTGATAATTGAAAAAATCGAGTTATAGAAGGAGTGGTCCAATTTAATCAAATTTGATACACTCATAGACAAAGACATAAGAAACGATATTCAGAAGTTTCCAGGTTGCAGTTCTTACAATAGAGCAGAAAATTGATAAGATATATATATATATATATATATATATATATATATAAAAGGCAAGATATTTGTTTGTGTGTCTGTTTATTTGTCTGTATGTCCTTTATACAAATCTACAATTTCTGATTCTCACCAAACTTCACACAAATATTCTTTAGGCTGAGTCTGAGCTCCAGGACAATGGATAAGTTTTAAAGCTTTCATTACACCCGAGCAATGCCGGGCTATACTGCTAGTATACTAAATAACATATTTGCTCCTAAAATCTTTTTTATTTTCGTTTCTCTTGTAGTTACGTGAAGTAGCATTGGACTACATCAGATGTACAAAAGATCAGTCTTTTAATGAAATGATTTTCTCCAGCTTCAACCATAGACTTTCTTCCATGAAGAAGATAAAAGAGACTGTCGAAATCTGTCGGAAATCACACCTTCTATACCAACTACAACAAAAGCAAAACCGTGTTTCTCTATACCCTTCGGATTACCCCCAGCCTTCAAGCTCGTCAGAAACACTGGGTATGAACAGTATGTCTCCGCCCTCTCCTATGTGTCGGTGTTGTGTCAGTGTTCTACACAAGCAACTTCTCCAGGGGCACGTCTATCACAATGTCTGTGAGGTGTGTCACAGCCATAATCTTAGTGATGGTGTTTGTCACACATCCCAGTCATGCCCTGGGTCCCTGAGCTATGAGCTGCAGGATACTATGTACAGTACTTTAAGCAACAAGTGCCTGGAAATTTCTCCCAACTACATGCCCCATCAGCACAAGTCTGTGTGCTGCCGTCATGTTCAGAAAACTTGGTTTTCTCCTCTGTTGCCCTTCTCCCCATCTCCTCCCTTGTCGTCATATACCAATTCAACTGCCGAATCTGTCAGGCCCAACAAGTCGACACGAGCCCGGTCGGTGAAACCTCTGATGAACAGGTGGTCAACAACAGACCCTTTTGTTGAAGGGGTATTAAAAGATGGCACACAACGTTTGTGTGATCGGTTGAACTTTCAACTTGTACAGGGTGTCCCACTGGATACCAACCTAAGTTTTGAGACATTACAACCAATTCAAGTGGCTAATTTTACAGGCCTCTCATGCCGCACAAATCGGACGGTTCTTTTTTATGCAATGGATGTAATTAACCATTCAATATTTGCCGAGAGACTAGGCATTAATACCACAGAATTAGCACGCACAAGGAAGCCGGCATTAATCATCATTGACGAGAAGGTGAGTAATTTGATTAATTTATCATCTCTGATTTATTTTAATTATTTGACACTTTTTCACTATTGCATAAGGACTTAGTCCATTAATTCCCTACCCTCCATCCGTAAAATGGGACTGTGTGGGCATTAATGGATTACAACTAGAAGCCTATAATATCAGACTTTAGTTTTTCTTTTATTGAAATTATAATTAAGACCACATTTCTTTTGTTTATTTCTTTAAAAACCTATGATTAATATTGATTTTTTTATAGAAAATTATAATCAATATCAAATTTTTTAAAGTGTTATTGTTGTGGTCCTGTTTAAGGGATCACAATTATAAGGTGAAAGAGTCCTGTGTTCACTGTGAGCGGTTAAACTACAAGTGTACTCCTCAGTATTTACCAACCTTCCCACGCAAGGCTAGATGTGACACAAGGTCTTTTTATTGTGAGTCTTCCCGGCCATATAGCCAGGCCAAAAATATCTGTCTATTTTTCCCCAGTCATGATTCTACTCTTCGGCGGAACCATGACTGGGTTATTGCTCTCTGCTCTGAAGGCAGAGAGCTGACAGTGTCATAGTAGAGTACAACAAGTGTACTCCTCTGCTTGAAGGTAGAAATGTCTGGCATTATATAAACCAGACGAATCCATATTGTCCATGGATATAGGGGTGTTAACTACCCCAGAACAGTTATGTAGCTTGAAAATGTGTGAATGAGTAAGGGAATTTGATTTTAAGTTATGTGTGTTATATGCTGTCACTTCTCCTTATTGCTTGTTTGGTCTAGAAATGTTGCTTATATAATCTTCAAAGGAATCACAAAGCATGTTTTATTGTTGCCAGGAACATGACCCATTGGTTGAAAAATGTTAGATATTTATTTTCAAAGGATTAATTTATTAACCAGAAGGATGTCCATCCAAATCCTTTGACTCAGAAGCCATTTTTTTGTCATTTGATGATTGAAAATCTGAGTGTTTATTTCCATGTTTGTGCCACAAACGACATAAACTCTTTCATGCTTTTAGATTAGAAATTTGCTAAAAGTGGAGTTATCTCCCATTACGCTCTCATGCCCTGATTGAGCACCCCTAGAAGAAAGGTAGACTTTGAAAAAACAGTAGCCACTCTAGCATGTACGCATCGCTCATTCAGTAAAAATGAATTTGAGCACTCTAGCTATTGGGCGCGTTAAATGATATGCGCTAAAAAGACTGCCTTCTTCCACCGAACGCCCCGTGGCCCAGGGGTAGAGTCGCCGACTGACGCCAAATCGGTCGGGTTTCGAGCCTGGGTTATGTAGCAGTCCGAGTCTAACCGTACTGATGAGCTGTGATACAGTGAAACAGATCTGTCTGCAGATGACAAAATATATATATAACCTATAATATAATTATAGATTATTAACTGTTGTATCTTTTGGGTCTGAGGAGCAGCTTTTTTCCTGCTGCAAAATACGTATAACCCATAAAATTGTAGAATATCTAAATTTTTTTCTAGATTATATTACTCTTAAATTAAATAAATAAATTTGACATTGAGTTCTTTTGAGTTCCTCTCTATCGGAATTTACCTGACTTATATACCAAGTATTCTATGTTATATATATATATATATATATATATATATACCAAGTATTCTATGTTATATATATATATATATACACCAAGTATTCTATGTTATATATATATATATACACCAAGTATTCTATGTTATATATATATATATACACCAAGTATTCTATGTTATATATATATATATATATATATATATATACCAAGTATTCTGTTATATATATATATATATATATATATATATATATATATATATACCAAGTATTCTATGTTATATATATATATATGTGTGTGTGTGTGTGTGTGTATACACTGCTTATATAGAACACGTTAAAATTTCCCTTCTCTGATTCCATGCGCCTATGGCTTAGGTAGTAGCGACCGTGACTGACTTCAAATCGGTCAAGATGAGCTGTGATACAGCAAAACAGGCTTGTATGTGGATTACTAATATATTATGCTGTACGATTGAGCTCTCTAGAGAAGAAAATTTTAAAAACAGTTTCCACTTCTGCGATATAAGTGTGACTCTTCAGAAATGAATTGAGTTCTTTCGATGACTGGTGTGTGTATATACACTGCTTATATACAACGCGTTAAAATTTCCTTTCTCTGATTCCATGTGCCTACTGCTGAGGCAGTAGCGACTCTGACTGACACCAAGTCGATTGACTTTCGATTCTGGCCAGAAGCAAGTGGATGTGTCTAGCCACACTGATGAGCTGTGATACAGCAAAACAGGCTTGTATGTGGATGACTAATATATATATATATATATATATATATATATATATGCGCACACACACACACACACACAGTGGAACTTGCCTTATGCAACCACCCCTACTGCCATTAAAAACTGGTTGCATCCGGCAGGTGGTTGCTCACTAAAGGCTCATAGTCATGACTTATTTGCGCCAGGAACTTATATTCCACTCACCAGAATGTACATATTAAAATTTTACCATGTAATCTGGTAATAAATAAATGAGAACATAAGAAAAGCCTAACTTTAAAGAAATTTGTTCAGCATAATTCATTTAAAAATTTTAAAAGACATTTAAAATGGTCAACAAGAGACCAAAATATTTATTCACAAAAATATTTATTAAATGGACTTAAAAAAAAGTATACGATTTCATTTTTTTTTCTTAGAAGTGAGTGATAGCAAAAGGGAATCTGTGATAATACATGGAAAAAAAAAACAAACAAACAAAACACAAAAAACTGGTGAGTGGGGGTAGAGATGATATACCCTTATAGAAATAGAGTAGTTAGATACACAAAAAAAAAAAATAAAGGAATGAAAGAGATAGACATTTGAGAAAGGGACATTTTCCCAATCCCTGAATTTATCCAAGTCAGTACAGAGACTGTGATAAATCCCTTGAACATGTCAAATGCAATACATGTACAAAACAGCCAATGTTTGATCAGGTGAACTTGGGCAATGTACATTTCAACAAGAAATAACAGGTTGATGCAACACTACAATAACAAGCTTAGATCAAATCAAAATGAAATATATTACTCATTTAGTTTCACCTAATTTGGAAGTTAGCAGTGAATGAACAAAATGGATCTTTTTTTTAAGCTGTTGCTTGATCAGTGATTTTCACTGTTGATATTAGTTACTGGTCCGGTAGGTCAATTAACATTAGCAAATTGTCCATGCATAGAAAAACGGTCTTTAACAACAGGTGGTCGCTGACAAAGAGGGTTGCATACTGCAGGCCACTATATATATTGATTGTTTAATACTTAGTTTTTGGTCATAATAGGTTGAGACCAGTACACATTTGTATTGAAAAGTGTTTGATACAATTGTATTGTAGAACTTTTGAATATGAAAGAAATGAAAGAACGGAAATTATGACTAAATGCATCCACACTAAGAAATACCTCTTCGGTTCATACAACCATGGATGAAAACACCATAATTTGTTTTAATTTAAAAATTCCGTGTTCATAAATTCCCTGCCACGTAAATGTTCAAATAAAACACCGTTACAAGAGCGTCCTTAAAAAGAAAAACGGTAAACGGTAAAATCAGTTATTAAAAATCACCTGAAGACACCACTCATGGTAGAAACCTGGGTAACGAAATAACTTGTTTAAAAATGGAAAATATATATATATATATATATATATATATATATATATATATATATATATATATATTAAAGAAATAAAAGTGTGTAGCTTGATGTTACACATTGTAAATGATATTAAAAAGCGAAGCAACCGGTTTCGCTCCCGCTCTTCACGTCTCTACAGGAGATTTTAATCAGAATTAAAAAAAAGATTAAAAAAGTGTCATGTAATTTATCAATATAAATGTAGTTTCGGAGTTGATTACACTACATAGGAAGAACAACTCAGCTTCTCGACATGAGAATTAAACAACATGTCCCAACTAAAATAAGAAATCACACCTTGCCTCGAAATGGATCTGTTCCTAATACCTACTGTTCCGCTATTTGCAAGCACCTTGTAAAGAATAGAAAGTCTGCTGCTAATTTTAGTGATGATCGGTTCACTGTCCCTTGCACTCTTCATTTCATCTTAAGGTTTTGGAAGCTTTGTATATCAGGTCTCGAAAACCTTCGCTCAACAAAACAACATAAAAAACACACACATCGTAAAACATACGGAAACACGCATACATATACACACAGATAGACAAGCCACATAAATACACACACACCAATCTCAAAAGCAAATTCAAATCATACAAACGAAATAAATGAAAAAACACCCACACACACAAACAGACATAAACAAAAGAGGCACACACAGACACGAATATCGCCAAACCTATAAAGATGATAAGGGGCGCCAGAATACCTTAACAAAACACTTGACTCTTTCATCTGTTTATTTATTTATCTGTTTATCCATTAGGACACATGCTGATATAGAAAGAGACCATTCAACATGCCAGCATTCAACTCACATTATTTTGATGTTTTTACTGTTTTTATTTATTTATTTTCACATTCTTCCTATTAACTTTAAACAGAATGATCAGATATTCGAAGAAACCCAAACATAAAACCACAAATTTGTTTGCCTGAAGAGAGTCAATTTTAGGCTCAAAACACGTGTAGCACATCATGAACAATTAATACATCATAACATGTATAAATACCAAAACAATAAACATACACTTTAAAGAAAACGTTCACGGCTTCTCACACTTTTTATTCTATATATATATATATATATATATTATTATTTATTCATAAATTATAACATGGATATGTTACAATATCACTACAAAAGTAGCCATTAATAATTACCATAATATTTTGGTTGATCCGGCCTTTTTTGAGTGTTTGGTACAAGACTTCAACTTATTTGGAGTCTTTTTGCAGTAAAGAAAATAATTCCAGTAAAGAAATACCAGGAAATAGATAAACCAAACATTTTTGAAATGAGAGAAATTTCATAATCCTTAAATAATTCTTCAGTGACTTTGAAAGTTAGGATGTTGAATATGTTTGCCTTAGCCCCAAAACTATTTTAGTCATCTGGTACACTAATATCGTTGCTCATGTAGATCGAGGCCGTTTAAGTGTTGCTTAGTAGAGACTTAAAAAGGTGATAAAATAAGGTCTTGATTTGAATTATAGAAAGTGTTGAGATTTTTTTTTTTGTTACTGTTAGTTCACCCAATACAAGGCCTAAGGGCGAGTTTGTTGTGAGGGAGGAGGAGGTAGAGGAATTAAGATGTATTTGAGGATGTGTCAGGTGATCCGAGACTTAAAAAGACCAAGATTGTAGTTGTCAAGGAAGCATTCTCTCAGGAGTTTCTTACATAAAGTAACAGTTCTTGGTAGAAAGTTGTTTGAGTCGAATTTACTCCTATCAAAGGCATACGAAGGGAATGAGAATAATTTACCACTTTAAACATGACATGGTAGATCCAAGGTTTGAAGGTCTGAATTTTGATTTTCTAAGCACTGCATAAATGTGGCACAAGGCTGAAAGTATAGTGTGCCCAGCAAGAATCGAACTCACTACTCAGTTGTTTGGTTTGGTTTGAGTTTAATGACTCATCAACCATTTTGGTCATTTAAGGGTTAGCTTTTCTATTTTGGGATCATATTTATTTTGAAGTTGTTGCACGCATTAGAGTGGTTGTACAAATTAGATTGTATACATTTTTATTTTAATTAAATTTTAATGTATAGTCCTATTTTCTTTAAATATGCCATTAATTTTTTTTTAATCATACCCCCCCCCACCCGGAGCAAGGCGGTAACACCAATGATGTGCAGGGGCAACGTAAGAGTAAAAGGATTAGAGGAGAATGAGGAGAAGGACGGTCCAGTTAGAAAGGAGCAAGAGAAGGATGGGAATCCAGGTGTGATGAGAGTTGCGAAGGTGAGAGAAAGGAAAGGGATCTACAGGACAGTGTGGAAAGAAGTAGGGTCAAGTAGTTAAGAGATGAGAATTGACCTTGCATTTAAATTCCTGGAGGTTGTAGCCATCAGGAAATCAAGAATAAGGAAGTGAGTTCCACAGGCGGGAAGTGCGGAAAAAGAAGCTGCAGGAGTAGAATTGTCGTCTGCATTTGGCTGATCTAACTGTGAATGGGTGGGACCTTGTTGCCAGTCTGGAAATGGTCTATCTTGGTGTGTTCAAATAGTTCTTTTGTTGTTTTTGTGTTGTAATACTTTTTTTTTCGTATAGATGAAAAGTCAACGCAGTCTATCATGGAGTGTCTTACAGTGTAAGGGGCATGACAAGCTGTGCACCATGGCGGTTCCTTTTTTTCCAGTATGAATAGATTAATTATTTCAGTATGTCCAATACGGAGTCAAGAAAGGATAACTTCTTCCCTTCATGATTCCCTGTAACCCTGTATCCATTCACCTAGAGTCGGTTTTATTGTTAGTAATTTATTTGAATTGCAGTTGTTCCAGTGGATTATTTTGGATATATGATTGTATTTTTACTTTTAAATCTGTTTATGAGATTTTATATATTTGGTCAACGGGCTCTTTATCTGCATTTTTGGCCGCTGTGTCAGCCTTATCATTTCCTCGGATTCCCACATGGCTTCGAATCCAACAAAGGATAATTTCTTTTGTATCTGACAATGATGTTAATTTGCACAATAGTTTTATGATCAGTGGGTTTTCTAATTTTTTAAGGTTTTAGTGAGACAAGCTTGTTAACCATTACATCGCATCAAGGTTTGAAGAACTAAACTGGTGGAACTAAAGATTGTAACTTGTACAGATTTCTGTCATTGTGATTAAGTAGGGAGAGGCTAGCAGTCTTTTGTCTATGAGATTCGGCATTAATAGCTTTTGAATTCTGTCAAGTCTGGATGGATATGGCAGCAATACTCCATTGTTGTTCTGATCTGATTCTTATGATGGTCCTGAGCATGACAGTATTCAGCAGCAAGGCCTCTGATTAGGAGGTTGTGAGGAGCATTGAACCACCTCTTAATTATTGTGGTTTCCAGGTCCACCCTAACCTGGAGTGGTAGTACCTGTTAGGGTCCCAGCTATGGGCAAATAGTTAACTTACAAACTGGGGTGAAAACACTATGAAAGGATAAAGATATACTTTTATAGAAATATATAGATAAAAATATACTTTCATAGAAAAATATACATTTTTGAAGGAAAAAAATATTCTCAGCAAAACATTTTTGAATACAAAATTAGAAAACATTTTCAGTTTTTTAAAATAAAA
Organism: Ascarosepion bandense; assembly: GCA_037127315.1. Taxonomy (NCBI): domain Eukaryota; kingdom Metazoa; phylum Mollusca; class Cephalopoda; order Sepiida; family Sepiidae; genus Ascarosepion; species Ascarosepion bandense. The sequence goes on along the minus strand of JBBBDQ010000963.1, from coordinate 369,879 downwards.
AAAGAATAAAAACAAAAAATTTTCATTAAAATCTGATCAAATCAACCTTCTCACTATAACCAAACATTAAAAGAAATATCTCAAAACCCTACCTTTTTGGCATTAAATAACCCACAGAGGTTGATATGTCGTCAAACAAAACTCAAACCGACTTTTATGGAGATAGACCATAGCAGTAGGAGTTAGGTGTTGTCTGGAGCAATACAAGGAACTGTTCAGTTTTCAAGCTTCTTTTACGATGGCACAAGTATGTTCCATTCAAGGTCGGTGGTGGGTTTTAGACCAAGTAGACATTGCTTTGTGATTGAGACTGGGCAGTGCAGGCCCAGATATGACTGCAATACTCCATTCTTGGTCTGAGCTGACTCTTATGAAGATATAGCATATCGGCATGAGTTAGGTATTGCCTGGTGTGATACGAGGAACTGACCAGTCTTCAAGCATCTTTTGCAATAGGATGATTGTATGCATTGCATTTGAGGTCAGAAGTGATTGAAGATACAATCACAGTATAAAGTGCAAAGAAAACAAAATAATCTTTTTACAGAATGCTGAACAGAAAATGGATGTGCGTTGTGATGCAGTAGATATCGACTCTGAATGACAAATTGGGGTGCCGAGTTCGAATTTTAGTTCAATTCATGGCATTCACTTACGCACAAATACCCTTGGGTAACATATTAATCCTTCTCTTCCCTCCAGTTATGGGTTAAATAACAGGACAGATTGGGTTCTATAGCCTTGGCTGGCAACCAGTCTATCGCAGAAAACAATGGCAACCTACTGCGGGGATAATCTTCTGCCCAGTCAGTCATGTCTCTTTCGAGACATATTCGCTCAAGCGTGTATCACGTATGGCACTTAACTGACTGACTGAATATAATAGTTAAAATCATGATTAAGGCTTCTACTGGGTATAAAGTGGGGGATTAGTTTTATATTGTTATGAAGTAATAAGCTGATCCCCCCACTAATTACTACTTAATAATATAATACCTCTTCCCCCTCTAGCTATGAGTTAAATAACAGCACAGATTGGGTTCTATAGCCTTGGCTGGCAATGAGTCTATCGCAGAAAGCAATGGTAACCTACTGATAATCTTCTGCCCAGTCAGTCATGTCTCGAAAGAGATGTGATCGCCCAGGTCATGTATCATATGAGATATAACTTGTGCATTTTTATTAGTATTTTCTCTGACACATTTCATTTGTTTTGTTTTTGTATTCCTTAAATCTTGTCACAGTAGACTTGTATGACTTAAAAGTACATTTTATAATTTATCCTACAAACTTCCCTTAGCAAGAAAACCTAGTTTCCATATATATATATTTATATATATATCAATTATATATATATATATATATATATATATATATATATATCAATTATTTATATATATATATATCAATTATAACATGAATAAGTTATAATATCACTACAAAAGTAGCTATTTTGTTTCAACACTATTTGTCTCTTATCAAGTGATGAGGTTTATTTCAAGTTGAAGCGGCTTAAAAGGTTAAAAACAAGTCAAACCCCTTTAATCAGGGAGGCATTTTTGCACATATATATATAAATATATATGTGCAAAATATATATTAAAAAAAAAAAGACATGACTGACTGAGCAGAAGGTTATACCACAGTAGGTTGCCATTGCTTTCTGTGGTAGACTGGTTGCCAGCCAAGGCTATAGAACCCAATCTGCCCTGTTATTTGACTCATAGCTAGAGAGGGAAGAGATGTATTATATTATTAAGTAGTAATTAGTAGGGGATCAGTTTATTACTTCATAACAATATAAAACTGATCCCCGCTTTATGCCCAGTAGAAGCCTAAATCATGTTTCAAACAATTATATTCAATCAGTCAGTTAAGTGCCATATGTGATACACGCTTGGGCGATCATGTCTCGAAAGAGACATGACTGACTGGGCAGAAGATTATCCCGCAGTAGGTTGCCATTGCTTTCTGCGGTAGACTGGTGGCCGACCAAGGCTATAGAAACCAATCTGTCCTACTTTTTGACTCATATCTAGAGGGGGTAGAGATGTATTATATTATTAAGTAGTAATTAGTGGGGGATCAGTTTATTACTTCATAACAATATAAAAATATCTATCTATCTATCTATCTATCTATCTATCTATCTCAGTGTGTTCATATCTATCTATCTATCTATCTATCTATCTATCTATCTATCTCAGTGTGTTCATATCTATCTATCTATCTATCTATCTATCTATCTATCTATCTCAGTGTGTTCATATCTATCTATCTATCTATCTATCTATCTATCTATCTCTGTCTGCTCATATCTATCTATCTATCTATCTATCTATCTATCTATCTCAGTCTGCTCTATCTATCTATCTATCTATCTATCTATCTATCTATCTATCTCAGTCTGCTCATATCTATCTATCTATCTATCTATCTATCTCAGTCTGTCATTCATATCTATCTATCTATCTATCTATCTATCTCATCTGTCTATATCTATCTATCTATCTATCTATCTATCTATCTATCTATCTCAGTCTGTTCATATCTATCTATCTATCTCAGTCTGTCATATCTATCTATCTATCTATCTATCTATCTATCTATCTATCTAGTCTATCTATCTATCTATCTATCTATCTATCTATCTATCTATCTCAGTCTGTCATATCTATCTATCTATCTATCTATCTATCTCAGTTTGCTCATATCTATCTATCTATCTATCTATCTCAGTCTGTTCATATCTATCTATCTATCTATCTATCTATCTATCTCACTCTATTCATATCTATTTATCTATCTATCTATCTATCTCAGTCTGTTTCTATCTGTCTATCTCAGTCTGCTCATATCTATCTATCTATCTATCTATCTATCTATCTATCTATCCTAGCTCCAGTGCTGCATTCTGATCAACATCTATACATGTGATACTATGGACACTCATGTAGAAGAAAATGTGGTTTCACAAGTGTTTCTGCTTAATTTTAAAAGTCTAGTTTTCTAAGTGGTATACACCTTGACTAAAGGAGGAGGTGAGTAGTAAAGGAGTGGATGAGGGGCTTTTCGAGATCAAGTGACAACACAAACGGAAGTAGGGTATATTTGGGTGTTGGTCTATATTAACCTTTGTGCTTGTGATTGGGGAGAGTTTTGGTTTGCCTTTGGTGGGGGGCGGGGGGGGGATTGGATTTGTCCATCCTCTACTTTCCATGCCATCCATTTGTATTGCCAGCCAAACAAAAGGGATGAGTAATTCGGTGAGGATTTGTTAGGAGAAAAGCTGACATAGCAGAAGTTGTTCTCTGTATTACCTACCTATCCACTCGTATCCCTGAATAAAACATTTACATATAATATGGGTTTATGTTCTTATTTCTCTGTGTCTGGTGTTTGCCTTTCATCTTTTGTCTTGTGAGCATGCAACAGGCCCTTGCCTAGCTTTCAGTGGATGCTGATGAGATTCAGAATTGAAATGCAACGTCGGGGTAATCATTGTCCAGTTTGGGCATTCGTTTTTCTTAATATTTTTATCTTTTTGTTTCTTTTTAGGATGAAAAAAGTTACTTTTTAAAAAAAACCTTCACAAAATCTTTAGTAGGTAAGTAAAAGTCCTCTTTTTATTTTTGTAAAAATATTTTTGCTTTGAAAGAGTTGGTATATTTGAACTTAGTTTCCCATTTCTAACAAATAGATTTTTTGATACTTAATCTGTTTGGGGAAACACATTATTATTATTTTTGGGAAACACATTAGGAAACACAGTCAGAGATTATTGAGTATTGTTAGGTAATGAACAGCATTAATGGAAGGTTGGTTTCATGCCTATGCTAATGGCTGCAGTACACATTATTGCTCGACTTTAAGGTGTTTTAAGAATAAAAGAAACTTATGGCACAAATCCAATGTAAATTAAGCATGACAATTTTATCCTAATATTCAATCTTTGACTTTTTTAATGGATTTAAACAACATAAACTTCAATTTAGAGGCACAGTAGTGTCATGGTTAGTGGCTTGAATTGGATTGGAGTGTCAAGTTCAGATTCCACTGAAGTTCATTACATTCACTTATGTGGGGAAAGGTGTGAATCCAGCTCTTCTCTCCCAGCTATGGATAAATAGCAGGACAGACTGGGCCTTGTAGCCTTGGGTGGCAACTGGTCTAGGAGAATGACAACTGAATTCAAACCACCTGCTACCTTGTAGATTTTGCCTCTTTAACTTAAGTGAGATGTGGTACTTCAGCATCTCTGGTACAAGAGAAGCCATCAAGCCGTTGCACTATTCTGCTTTGAATGTCACTGTGAACCCCAATCATGCGATGGAGGTGAGAGGTGACCGCAGTGGCACAAAAATGCACTTATTGAATGAATAAATTGTTTTGGATTTTGAAAATAGTTGTTGTAATGGAATGGTTTTTATTGTTTATTTTATTGAAAATACTTGATATTAGTAATTGTTATATTGTTTTAGATTTATTGTAACTAATTTTAACCAATCAACACCCACACACTTTATTTGAAATTCTCTAACTTTTGTTTGTTTTTTTCCATAAAAGTTATATTACCTTTACAAAATTCTGTGTATGGGAGGTTTATATATATATATATATATATATATATATATATCTTTATTATTCAAAATGTCGACTTTGGGTAGATGGAGCTCGATGGCCCAGGTCAAAGAAAACCCTGATTTTTAAACCTCTGCTGCTTTAAGGTCATATCTAAAACTCGGGTAAAGGCTATGGAAATAAATCTAGGTAGAAAACCCACAGTGGAACCCCAACACTGACAATTTTCCAGCAGCTAAGCTAGTCCCAAATGTAATGCCCTGTATTCTTTTGGATCTGATCAGTATGGCTGAGAGGTTAGAGGAATATGTAGTCTGTAGTCTCCATATACTTTTTCACTTGGTGCCCCATACAGTAGGTCTCATGCTATATCTAAGCTATGCTTAGAAAAAATCACTATAACCCGATGCTTCTGGTAGATGCAATTCAGTAGCCCAGGAAGAAAAAGTTGCATCGATATCAAAACTGGGAAAAGGCTATGGAAGTTACTCATGGAAGAAAACCTGGAGTGGGGCCTCAAAAATGATTGGCTGTTAACACTGATGAATTTTTTGCAACTCCTGCAGCCAAGCTGTTCCCCAATGTAATGCCCTGTGTATATACCACTGAATATTGTCAGTACAGCTGAGTGTGTTTGTGTGTGGGGGGGGGGGGGGCATGTACTCTGGGCAGTGCATGGTCTCCGTTTACCATCGCTTGCCTGGGAGAAGGAAAACAAAATTCAAACTACCTGCAGCCTTGTAGATTTTGCCACTTTAACTTCTGAGAGAAAGAATGTGGTTAACTTTAACATTCCCTTGGTACAAGAGAAGCCATCAAGCCATTGCACTATTCTGCTTTGAATGTCACTGTGAACCCCAATCATGCGATGGAGGGGAGAGGTGACCGCAGTGGCACAAAAATGCACTAAATGATGATAAAACTGCAATTGGTTAAATATTGTTTATTTTAATTATTTTTTGAGGTTTTGAGATTGAGAGTTGTTGTTATTGGCTTATTTAATTAGCATTGGCGTGTGGCCGAGTGATTATTTCTGACTATGAGGCCTGGTGTTTTTGATTTGGCAGTTTAATTGGCTTTTGGAAAAAAAAACAAAATCAACAACAATGTGGAGGTTAAAATTTTCAGTTTTTAATTTAGTGACTTCATTTTTAAGAAATTGACTAAATTTTTTATTTACAGAAAATTATTTTCTTAATGGATTTATTTTTAATCTGTCATAATGTTATTTTTAATTCACTGGTTTTCAACCTTTTTTTTACCCTTGAACCACTTTTTTTGGTAGACCCCATAACCATTCGATGAAAAAAAGCTTATTTTATTTTTTACTAATAGATAAGTATAGAAATTGTTTTATAGAAATAGTAAGTGTATATGCTGTTTTTTTTTAAAGTAAAACTACTTTAATGAAAATAAACTTGTGTTTAACAAGTAAATTCTGTGGAACATTTATATGCACAAATAAAATAATTAATACTATAAACCATTTTAAAATGTGTTAGTAATTAATAAATTAAAAAAAAGTACAGTTTTATTCAATGAGATCACTGGGGTTGATACTACTCTGCGAGTTTGTTTCATCGATATCAATGATAGTCAAAGATTAGCCCTGTTCACAATATTGAGTCTATTATGCGCTTTTGATAGTGAAACACATGACTAAAACCTGATTCAACAAGGTAAGATGATAGAAAAGCAATTAACGTAGAGCTGTTCTTTTCCCCAGAGTAGTGAATATTTTTTTAGCAGTGTCATTTGTTTTTTATATGTGATGCTTCCTATGTTTAAATCTTGCATGCAATATATCATTACTATGCAATTGAATGAGGGTTTTATATTCTGCTAGTTTTTGAGTTGTTTTTTATTTTAATATAGCATAGATTACTGTAGAAATTCCAATTCTCAGTTGTAACAAACATTCTGAAGTGAAATTTCTCTATGTGGATCCACAGTAATGTTACATGGATCCCAATTGAGAACCACTGTTTTAAATATTATTTTTACTAGGTATCCATTTTTAAAATAGATGTTTTTTTAAAATTTTAAACAGTGTGTATTACTGTATTACATTTGATTGACACACGCTTAATAATGCTGGAGAGCATAATTTCTTTGTGTGCAGTCCAGACAGATGCAATACACACTGAAGTAAAAAAGAAAAGAAAGTTATTTAAATATAAATTTTGAAAGGTTTCATTTTCAATTATTATTTCTAGACTTTATTTTAGATAATGTTTTAAGATGTCTTTAAAAAAATCCAGTTGTATTTATTTTTTATTTATTCAATAACTGTGTTTAAAAATTTTGGCGGACCTGAAGCAGATTACCATCATGTTTATTTTCGTTGTTTTTCATTTTTTTAATAAATTTTTTCAGTGCAGTCCTATCGATTTTTATTTAAACTTTCCGATTATCAAAAAAAATTTTGAAGAATCACAATATTTAAACAAATTTTTTGCAGGGGGCTCAGTTTCTCATACAACGTTAAAGTAAATCAATCCTCCATTTTCAATACACTCTGGGGTTGCTTTATTTATGTTAATTTTGTTGTTTTACATTTTTTTTTACTTTTTTCAGCCCTGTTCTATCGAGTGTTACTTAAACTTTCCGATTATCAAAAAAAATTGAAAATTTACAATATTTAAACAAATTTTGGTGGGGTCAGTTTCTCATATGACGTTATAGTAAATCAATCCTCCATTTTCAATCCACTATAAGGTTGTATGAGAAACTCGTCCCTCCCCTAAAATCATTTAAATATTTAAATTTTTGCGAATTTTTTTGTCATTCGGAAAGTTTAAGGTGTAAAAGATAATATTGCACTGAAAAAAAGTCCCAAAAATTTGATAATTAACAAATTTACAGGTGTTGGTAATGTGGTACCGGCGACTGGTTTCAAAATGGAGGCTCGATTTACTATAACGTTGTATGAGAAACTGATCCCCCTCATAAAATGTTTAAATATTGAAATTTTTCAAAGCTAAGAGGGTAATTGATAGGACTGCGCTGAAAAAAGTTAAAAAAAAAAATGAAAAACAATGAAATTAAACACGGTGGTAATCTGCTTCATGTCCGCCAAAATTTTAAATTGCCATTTCCAAAGCTTTTTGTTCTCTTGAAAAGGTTAACATTACATAGCAATGATTCGTTATAGTTTTCATTCTTTAAAAAACTTTTATTTCAGCTGAATTCATTGTAAACTACACTACAGGTGACCTAGAACGGGAAATGTTGTCTGCTTCTTCTAGCAACTCTGGTTCTGGCAATGTCAGTCACCAAAACCATAATTCAAGTGATGAAAGTGCAAACAGAGAAAGGGTTGTGCCACCTGATACGGACTTTGCTTCATCATCAAAAACACCCAATATTGTGAGGGTAACAGAAGTTACATCTCGTACTTTCCAACAACTTGTTATAAATACGTCCAATGTAAGTAATAAATAAATATTTCTTAATCAGTTTGAAATTCTTAACCATTGCTTTTTGTGAAGGTATTGTAGGGGAGTTTGATCATTCCTGCGAAAATGTCCTTGAGTCAAACTTTACCAAACTTCGAACAAGAAATCAGATGTGGTTGCAGAGAAATTGAATGATAGAAATCTCACTTCTTTTATGATAATAAGCATGGCTGTATCTGACTACCAGGCATGGGTCCGGGCCGATCCATGCAATCATAGTGAAAATCTGGGCAAGGAAAAATGTCTTTCTCAGAAATCAAACTAAACAATTCATGAAGAAAGAAAGAAAAACGGAGAAAACATCCGAATGAACGCAGTAAAAATCTGTTTGTTTATTTATGAATTTTGGGAGAAAAGACTGGTTATACTCAGAAAGTCCGAACCCGATTTCCTGCTTCGTTCACGTTCTGTGCCTAATTTCCATTGGAATAGCCGAAAAAATCCACAAAAATCATAGTTTCTGGAAACGGATGACACTGATGACGTCATCACCTTGTCAACTAATAAATCCGGGCAATTTTCTCTGTGCCCAGTGCTTTTTTAGCATCAGCTACGGCCCTGATAATAAGATTATATCTTTAGATTTTTGGTTATTTATAAAAATTATAATTGAGTGTGAAAAGTTCTTTTTGCAATATTTTCTATAAGTTCAGTTCTTTTGAGTTTAAGAAAAAATTTTTTTGAAGAAAAGTTTTATTGTTATTTGTTTATGCATGCACAAATAGAAGTAAAACTCTTATGTTGATTTCTTGTTCCTTTCTTTCTTTTTTTTTTAGTTGTAAGGGAGAAAAAATGTTAAGGTGGAAGAGTGATTGCAGTGAGAAATTTCTGTGAAAGACGACCTTTAAATTCTTTCTTTCAGTGCACAAGGAAAGGTGAAAGAGAGAGAAAATATGTGTCGGGCGTCCAGTCAAGACATGTGACTGTCACACATGAATATAAGTATTCTGATGATCAAGAACAGGATCCGCTCTTCCCTGTCTTCTAGTCGGTCAATACATACGGGATGTTGCAGCAAAATCCAACACTTGATAAAAAGAAAATGAAATAGGCAATAAAAACAAAAGTTGTATATGCAGAGACCCAAATATATTTAGCAACAGTTAGTTACATACATTATTTTTCAATGTAATTGCCATTGCTTAGGACGACCATCTCAAGGTGGGAGCGAAATGAGTCACACGCTTTGGCGACCATGTCCTTGTCCATAGCGGTGAACGCCTCCACGATGGCAGCTTTCAGAAAGTTGACTGTGTTGTGGGCATGCCTGTTGGTCTTAGCCTTGATCAATCGCCCTATCAGCCTTCTCCCAATTTTCGGGAAAGTGTTCGAGGCCATTATTAATGCTGAAATAATTCAACATCTTACTGCCCATAAACAATTCTCAGACAAGCAGTATGGCTTTCGCTTTGCCAGGTCCATGGCCGACATGTTAACAACCATCATGGAGTATATGTACCAGGCCCTTGAGAAGTCTGGCGAGGCTTGTGCTGTTGCCGAGGACATCTTCAAAGTTTTTGACAGGGTTTGGCATGCTGGCCTTTTACGCAAGGTACAGGTTTATGGTATCACCGGACACTTGTTTGATCTGATTAAATCTTTCCTATCTAACTGCATAATGAAGGTCATCTTGAATGGGCATGCCTCCACATCCTACTGTACAAACACTGGTGTCCCTCGAGACTCCATCCTAGACCCGACACTCTTCCTTATTTATCTCTTCTCCTGCACATTACCGCCTTGTTTGAGGTTGCAGTCGGGTGAAGAGGGCAGTTACAAGTCCGGTGACCAGTGGTGAGGAATACTGTTGAGCAGCCACGCCTGGTTCATCTTGGCCTTGTGTGCAGGAGCAGAGTCCTGCTGTAGGGTAGTCCAGCGACGATCTCATCCATCCAGGGCTTCAGCATGCTCCTTAGCACCTCCTGGTAGATCTCATCGGTGACTCTCAGGCCCTTCTGAAAGAAGAACAAAGGCATGACGTCCCCTTCGCTGGAGATAACGCCAAGGATCGTGAGCAAAGTGTGGAAACTTCGTATGCTTCATGACAGGAATCTCCTTGATATCTTCACACATCCACCTGTTGTACCCGTTGTTCGTCTGATCCTGGATGAAATCCTTTTCATCAGACAAGAACCTCAGCATTTGGGCAGACCTGTGCTTGAGCTTGTTAAGCAAAGCCCCGTTGACTATTTCTTCTGGGGACGTGATCGAGGCCAAGACCAACAAGCACGCCCACAACACGGTCGACCCTCTGAAAGCTGCTATCATAGAGGCGTTCACTGCTATGGAAAAGGACATGGTCGCCAAAGCGTGTGACTCATTTCGTGCCCACATTGAGATAGTCATTGCTGTCGGCAGCGGTTACATTGAAAAATAATGTAGTATGTAATTCTAACTGTTGCTAAATAAACTGTTGGGTTTCTGCATGTACAACTTTTGTTTTTATTATCTATTTTGTTTTCTTTTTGTTAAGTGTTGGATTTTGCTGCAACACCTTGTATGATTTTGCATCCAGTTTGTTCTGGATGACGTCTACATATGGCAAAATTTGTAAAACCAACTATCTAACAAAAAACGATTATCTGTTAATTAAAAAATGTAACGCTTTTTTTCATTGGTCCCTGAAAACGTACAAGAGTGTGTAAATTTGGATTTATTAAGCAATCAAAATATGGAGAAATCCAACAGTTTATAACTGGGATTTGTTAAATAGTACGGCATATTTACAAAACTAATCTTTGTATGACACCCAACCACAGATAAAAATCTTCCATTGAGGATTGAACATACTATGTTGCCATAATGGTCTGTGAGACTAATTCCTTTTCATTTTCAAGGACTTATTTTCTACTTTAAGGTCTGTAGAGTGCTGGATTGCTATGTGATGTCAGTTCTTCAATACGACAGTGAATGCTGAACAATATCATTGAAAAGAGGACAAAACTCGTGGCAGTGGAAATGTGTTTTACAGAAGGATGCTACGGATATCGTGGACTGAGCATGCGAGCAACGATGAGGTGTTGGAAAGAATGGCAACGAAAAGAAAATTAATAGTGAGCATCAGGAAGAGACAACTGAAGTTCCGGGGACATGCAATGAGGAAGGAGGGCTTGGAGAACCTGATAGTGACAGGCCAGATAGAAGGAAAGAGAGACAGAAGAAGGCAGCGGATAACATATTTGCAGGGCCTGATCAGGTGGATGACAGAACGGGGGTTGCGAGGTGTAACAGGAGCAAACATACTAAGAGCCACAAGGAATAGGGAGATGTGGAGAACCATGATCGCCTACGTCCTGAAGGGACAGGGCACATAGAAAAAGAATTGTCCCACTTGTGACACCCAGCTTATTTATTTAAAAAAAAAAAGGTTTTGTTTCTTTCCTGTTCTTGTTCCAACTGTGTCACACCATGCCCAACCCCAACCTACTTTGTCTTTTTTATTAGTTTTAATATTGTAGACCCACCAAGTTTCAATGATAGTTTTATTGGCCTGGAATGTAGTTAATTCATATTGTTCACTTTTCTTCTTCTTCTTCTTCTATGTGCCCTGTCCCTTCAGGACATAGGCGATCATGGATCTCCACGTCTCCCTATCCCTTGTGGCTCTTAGTATGTTTGCTCCTGTTGCTCCTGGCAACCCCCGTTCCGTCATCCACCTGATCAGACTCTGCAGATATGTTATCCGCTGCCTTCCTCTGTCTCTCCTTCCTTCTATCTGACCAGTCAGTATCAGGTTCTCCAGGCTCTCCTTCCTCATTGCATGTCCCAGGAACTTCAGTTGTCTCTTCCTGATGCTCAGCATCAATTTCCTTTTTGTTGCCATTCTTTCTAACACTTCGTCGTTGCTTGTATGCTCAGTCCACGATATCCGTAGCATCCTTCTGTAGAACCACATTTCGGCCGCTTCCAGTTTTTTCCTCATTTTCGATAATATTGTCCAGCATTCACAGCCGTACTGTAGTGTTTATTTCCCATGACCTTGCACGAGTCATTTAAAATAGCTTATTGAAGCCATTATTTTAAAAGACTATGGTAAAGAAAGAAGTTGTTTAAATATAAATGTTAAAAGAATTTTTTTATGTATTCATTATAAACACTTTTTCAGATAATGCTTTAAGATGTCTTAAAAAAATTCACTTGTAATATTTATTTTTTATTCATTCAGTAGATGTATTTAAAAAATTTTAAATTGTCATTTCTAAAGCATTTTTCTCTTTTAAAGATTAATATTAAATTAAGTATTGAGTATATATTTTACAGAACAACAATACCTTGTAATACTTAACACATTGTCAAATTTTTAACAACATTATCTTTTAATTATTTACATTGTTCAGACTGTTGTCTGCATCACATTCTTGACTTCCTATGGTGTATATTGTTCTTGTTCCATGAGTCATGCCACTTCCAGATATCTGAGTTATCTCCCTTTAACTCAACTCTCTAAGTTATTGTTCACCACTGCTGTAGCCAGGTCTTGAACTCATAATTCTTTAGGTCAGGTCACTGGATCTAACCAATGCTTTTATCTACTGGGCCATATGTTCTTGAGAAGCATAGACAAATATAATCTTTTAGGTATTTCAGCATTTCTCAAAACTTTTTGAGATATCTTGTTGGATGTTGTCCAACCAGGTTAATTTTTCATATTGTTAGTTGGATTATCTGGTTGTGTCATGTTGTATCTCTGAGGTGGCAGGACGATATCAAGAAGATGGGTGCTGAGTATCTACAGCACAATATCCGTGCTAAGAGATATTAATACAAATAAGACAAACACCAGAAGACAAAATAACAAAATAGTAAGAGTGGAGAGGTTAAGTCGTTAGAGTCTCAGAGAGCACAGTCCAATACTAATAGTCATTGACATTCCAAATTTCCAACTGCTATTAGACTTTATTTTTATAGCTACCTCGGTCCACAGATCATTCTATTCTTGAGAGTGCTAAAGGGGTGTTTACTGTTCTACAACACCTCCTCCCTGAAATGTTTCGTCCTCTGGACAAGATATTTTCTTCTTTTTGGATTGATCTTGATCGTTCCCATTGGTCTCCTTTTTCGCTTTCCTAAGCATCTTTGTTGGATGTTTTATAAGGTACATCATGTGGCCAATTCGCTTGTCATTAATGCTTTTTTTCCCATGAATCTTTACCAAGTTTGTAGTTTTTAAAATAAATTCTGTCACTAGGGAAGAAGTGTTTGCTGTCGTAATTTTTTTTTTATTTGGTTTCAGTTTATCAAAAACTAATTTGATCTTCCTTGTGAACATTAATTCTGCTAGAGACATTCCTGTATTCGCATTTGCATTTGCTGTGATGTGGTAGACAGATAAATCCTGTAGCTATTTATATTTCTATTCTTTCCACCCTTCTTATTGCACCATTTAAAAGCGTCTATAAATCGTTCTACCGACCTGTTAGATTTTGGATGGTAGGGCGCAGATGTCAAATGAGTCACTGTATGCATTTTGCAAAATTTGCGAAGTCCCTTGATGAGAATTGTGTCCAAAAATGTCTGGACATTTCTTTAAACATAGTTTCTCCAGGTTGTTTTGGTAGAATATAGTTTTTGTATTTTTCTTGTTCCGAATAACTAAATCTACTTAATTTTAAACAAATTTTCTTGTCATCTGTCCAGTCTTTAACAAATATCTCCTTGTACCTGCAATAATAAGCATCAAATGTAACCTCCTCTTCAGGTTTATATGAAAAATTTTTAATTGATTTAAACACAGCCTCCTGCAAAACTGTATCTGGTTTATGTGGGTTTGTTTCTCTTCTTGAGAAAATTTCCAACAGTATAGCAAATTGATTTTCTTGCCGTTTTTGAGCTAATCCTTGTTTAAAAAATTCAAGGAAGCATTTCTGGAAGTCTGCCATTTTTAAATTTGCTGTTGTTTCTGATAATTTTGAAATTGCTATCAAACTGTTTGTTTTCGTCAGTAAATCTGTACAAATATTTTTTGGGCAAAACTGCTGTCCGAGTTTTTGACGTCAAATCTGTTATTATAGATTTGCTTGTTTGAAATCTAAGTAGCCAAATCTGTTGCATATAGATTTTATTTGTTGATATTTCCATTGTCTATTGTTTCTGGTGAAAATTTTTTTTTCTCAACATACTGGTTTTGCCAGCCATAAACAAAAATCTCTGAAGTGAAGAATTGTCAAATGTAGGAATTTGAAAATTTTCGGTAAATTTTATGTACTCTTACTTTCCAAGATTAAAGCTTAAAAAAATTAATTTGACACTTGGTTTCTAAAGATACTTTTTTACTGTATTTGACAAAAAATAAGAAGGAAAATAAAACTGTAAAATTGACCTTTTTTCCTTTCTTCCTTTTTTCTTCCCTTCCTTCCTCCTTTTTCTTCTTTCTTTCCTTCCACTCTTCCCTCCCCTCTTACCCTTTCACTCTTTTCTCCCCTCTTACCCTTTCGCTCTTTTCTCCCTTCTTACCCTTTCACTCTCTTCTCCCTTCTTACCCTTTCGCTCTTTTCTCCTCTCTTACCCTTTCACTCTTTTCTCCCCTCGTACCCTCTCGCTCTCTTTTCTCCCCTCTTACCCTCTCGCTCTTTTCTCCCCTCTTACCCTCTCGCTCTTTTCTCCCCTCTCACCCTCTTCTCCCCTCTCACCCTCTCGCTCTTTTCTCCCCTCTTACCCTTTCGCTCTTTTCTCCCTTCTTACCCTTTTGCTCTTTTCTCCCCTCTTACCCTCTCGCTCTTTTCTCCCCTCGTACCCTCTCGCTCTTTTCTCCCCTCGTACCCTCTCGCTCTTTTCTCCCCTCTCACCCTCTCGCTCTTTTCTCCCCTCTCACCCTCTCGCTCTTTTCTCCCCTCTCACCCTCTCGCTCTTTTCTCCCCTCTCCCCCTCTCGCTCTTTTCTCCCCTCTCACCCTCTTCTCCCCTCTCACCCTCTCGCTCTTTTCTCCCCTCTTACCCTTTCGCTCTTTTCTCCCCTCTTACCCTCTCGCTCTTTTCTCCCCTCTCACCCTCTTCTCCCCTCTCACCCTCTCGCTCTTTCCTCCCCTCTTAACCTTTCGCTCTTTTCTCCCTTCTTACCCTTTTGCTCTTTTCTTCTCTCTTACCCTTTCACTCTTTTCTCCCCTCTCACCCTCTCGCTCTTTTCTCCCCTCTCACCCTCTCGCTCTTTTCTCCCCTCTCACCCTCTCGCTCTTTTCTCCCCTCTCACCCTCTCGCTCTTTTCTCCCCTCTTACCCTTTCACTCGTTTCTCTCTCCTTATTTTTTCCACTTCTTCTCAATCTCCCCTCTCTCCATATCGTCTTTCTATCTCCATCTACTCTTTGAATTTCTATTCATCAATGTTTTTATTCTACAACAAAATAAGATTAATGCTATTCTACAATAGAATAGCATTAATGTTATCTGGTTAGCCAAATAAGACTTATTTAATCATTAATAATAATAATAATAATAATAATGACAATGAGAAAATGAAGATGAAACTGAGCTTTTTTGCTATTTTCATTTTGAATTGTTTTCTTTTTTCTTTTAGGATGTTTTACTTTTATACTATGCCCCTTGGTGTGGCTTTTGTGCCAGCTTTGCCCACATATATCTTTCCTTGGCCAGGTATTTTCAGCAGGCAAGCAACCTTTTATTTGCAAGGTAAGACACTATTTTCTCTCAAAATGGCTGTTTGTCTGAAGAAGTAATCTTTGACGGCTTTTTATGACCAGTCTACCATAGAAAGTAATGGCAATCTATGGCGGGAAAATCTTCTATGCAGTCAGTCATGTCTCTTTTGAGACATGATCACCCAAATTTGTATGGGACTTAATTGACTGAGAGATATTTTCTTTGTTTCATATTTAGAATTGGATTACCGCTTCTGTTTAAGGTCTTTTTTTCTTCTTTTTCATTTTCACTGGTATTATCAACTTAATTGGGGTAGTGTCTATTTTACTCTGTTCACTCACTACTTTGAGTGGATCTTGAACAGGGTGAACATCATTGGAAAACGTTTAAGCGATTAAAAATACCTAAACCTTTATCTAAACAAGGGGCATAACTCTATAACTTTGTTTTACAGAGTTATCACTCTTGCAGAAGCTGTTTTCATTCAGTTTTACTTTCTTCAGTTAATTTCTAGACGTAATACACGCTTGGGCGATCATGTCTTTTTCGAGACATGACTGACTAGGCAGAAGATTTTCCTGTAGTAGGTTACCATTACTTTCTGCCCACCAAGGCTATAGAACCCTGTCCTGCTAGTTAACCCATTGCTGGGGGGAGGAGAGATGAATCAATAACTTTCTCATGGGTATTTGTGCGTAAGTGAATGCAAATAATTCGACTATAATTCGAAATTGGCTTTCTAATTTCGCATTCCCAGCTAATATCCATTACTTCACAACACACATCCTTTTTTTTCTTACTGGTATTAAATAATTTTCAAATATGAATTGAAATGTATTTTTTAGATTTTTGTTGAAGTTAGGTTTTTAAACAAATTTAAAAAAAATAATCAACAGGTTGGTACTGTCATCAGTTTGGAATATTTTCTTTCTTTTTATGGATTCAGACAGTTGTGTCATATGGGATACACACTTAGGCGATCATGTCTAAAAAAAAAAGCATGACTGACTTTTCTGCAGGAGGTTGCCATTACTTTCTGCAGTAGATTGGTTGCTAACCAAGGCTAAAGAATCCCATCTGTCTTACTAGTTAATTTATAGCTGGAAGGAGAAGAGACGGATTAATACCTTTCCTAAGGGTGTTTGTGTGTAAATGAATTTGTGGAATACACATTCACGCATTTACATATATTCATTATTACACCTACGCTTACTTCTGTCAGGCGTGTACTCATCTTTGAGACACGCAGCTTTCATTTAGCTTTCACGTGATAACCTTACTTTCCCGTGCATTTTGGCGTGGTTATTTTAACAGCCACACATGTGTTATCCATCAGTTAGGTCCGTGATCTTGTCATATGATTGTAGGACATGTATTTCCTAATTCACACACACACATGCACGCACTAATTGCAGGTCACAATTATGTGCATTTTTATTTTTACAGATATGAATGCACATACACACTTTTCCCTTTCCAAACTACTGGGAACTTGTTTTATCATTTCTACATTCCATCTCGGACTTTCTTCAATGAATATTTCAAGTTGGATTCTAGCTGCCAAACGACTCCACGTCACCTCATACTAAATCCTCGTACTAAATCCACTCACATCATGAAACGCACCCACTTATACATACCCACACTGCTTACGGCCATATCACGTTGAATACACCGGTTCTCGTCTGATCACCGAAGTTAAGCAACATTGAGCCTGGACAGTACTTAGATGGGTGACTGCTTGGGAATACCAGGTCCTGTAAGCGTCTATTTATTGGAGTAGATAGACTAAACTATCGCCCGGTTCACACTCCACCCACGTCTATTGAACAGGTGAAGAGGCTCATCCCTTGTTTCCTGTTTAGGATGTGGTTTCCGGTTTTTCTCTTTTCCAATCTTTTCACTCTTTATTTTATTTTTTTTTCAATTGGAGTAGATAGACTAAACTATCGCCCGGTTCACCTCCACCCACATCTATTGAACAGGTGAAGAGGCTCATCCCTTGTTTCCTGTTTAGGATGTGGTTTCCGGCTTTCTCTTTTCCAATCTTTTCACTCTTTATTTTATTTTTTTTTCAATTGGAGTAGATAGACTAAACTATCGCCCGGTTCACCTCCACCCACATCTATTGTTTCCTGTTTAGGATGTGGTATATTCACTCCAATGAATATTACAATTCATTACAAACAAACTTTGTTTCATTCAAGACAAACTTTCATTCAACAAGTTATAATCTGTCTAAGAAACATTTGACTTCAATCAATGGAGGAGGAATTCCTGTTTTCTTATCTTTTGTCAAATATATTGCATGCCTTTTTAATACGTGTTTTATTGTTTTCTACTCTGGTGTTGTTTCTTATTTCCTATGTGGTCTTATGCCGAATCTCCAATTATAAATATCCGCTACAAATGAAAGAAACTCAACTAGAATTCAAACTCCGCTCTCTGGTTTCTTGTTCCAAGCCAATATCCGCTGCATCAGATTTTTTTTTTCTGTTGTTTCCTTTTGATTCCTGGCACTCATTTCACTGTTGCCTTATTGTGTGCGGTCATCACCAACAGTGCCATGACTGTGCAATTCTCTCTTCCCTCGGCCTTTCATTCGAATTTGCTTTTATATTAATAACTACCAGTATAGCCCGGTGTTACTCGGGTGTAATGAAAGCTTTAAAACTATGGTCCTGGAGCTCAGACTCAGCCTAAAGAATATTTGTGTGAAGTTTGGTGAGAATCAGCTAAAAATTGTGGATTTGTATAAAGGACATACAGATGGATAAACAGACACACACAAAAACATCTTGCTTTTTATATATATATATTATCGATTTTCTGCACTATTGTAAGAACTGCAACCTTGAAACTACTGAATATCATTTCTTATGTCTTTGTCTATAAGTGCATCAAATTTGATTAAAATCGGACCACTCCTTCTATAACCCGATTTTTTCGATTTTCGATATTTATCAGGGGTGCCTCGACACAAAACATAGCTAAGAACACTCACAGATGCTTATTGTACAACTGTGTAAATTGTCCAGAAAATCGGTTCAGTCGTTTCGGAGTCTATAGGTAACGGACACACACACAAAGTTCCATTTATAAATAAGTTTAGATAACTAAGGGCACATGGCCCAGTGGATATAGGTGTTAGTTAGTTCCAGTGACTTGACCCAAAGAGTTGTGAGTTCAATACCTGGCTACAGCAGTGGTGAACAAATAGCTTAGAGATTTAAGTTAGAGAGGTGATAACTATATGGCATCCAGAAGTGGCATTGCACATAGAATGAGAATGATATACACCAGTGATCGAAATAAATATACTGAAGAAGGCCGGAGTGCACAATGACAGAAACATTATAAATATGGCAAGATAGATGAGAACAACAGTCTGAACAGTGTAAATAATTTAAATACTACCTCATCTGAAAAGTATAGACAAAGATTTCTCAAATATTCAGGCCAGCAGATGGAAATAAATATACTGTTTAATAAATAAACGGTCGTTACTCAAATATGAGTATCCGCTAAGAATAAGGTGTAAATAATAAAAATATGTCGGATTTAAAAGTAAAATTTATTAATTCTGTAGAAATTGTTTTCTTTACATTTTGGATATGAAACCGAATTTGGGCAGAAGATTATCCCGCAGTAGGTTGCCATTGCTTTCTGTGGTAGACTGGTTGCCAGCCAAGCCTATAGAACCCAATCTGTCCTGTTATTTAACCCATAACTGGAGGGAAGAGATGGATTAATACCTTTCCCAAGGGTATTTGCGCATTAATGCAATGAATTCAACTGGAATTCGAACTCGACTCTCTGATTTCTCGTTCCGAGCCGATATCCACTGCACCACAATGCACATCCATTACTAGCAATAGATTTAAAAAAAAAAATATGGATAGCAATGCATTTTTGACAGAAAGAAATATTACTGGCAATAGATTAAAAATAAAGAAAGTATTACCAGCATTCTGAAGATGAGATTCTAATCTCGAAATATTAATGAATAATAAATAGGTAATACCCAACACCTTCTTTACCTTCCTTTATTATACTAAACGCATTGTGATAGCCTTCTAATACCTATCCAAACACTTTATATACACAATGCTTCAGGCAAATTACAAAACTCTCCTATATTACCAGCAATAGATTTGCCTCTCGACAAAAATCTTTACAAAAATACGCCAATGAAACCTGATTTGCAAATTGATATCTTACAAAGAATACATATTCTATTCCTAAAAATCTTGTTGGCATTAAATAACCATTTGAGGTTGATCTGCCATAAAACAAAAAACAAAAACAAACCAAAACTGAAAAGATATGGCTTTTGAGAAAATCTGAATGAGGAATTGTTCTTTAAGGTAAATAGAACCTTGCTTGATTGTGAAGCACTCCAGATCAGATGGAGGACACGTGTTTGAATCCTAATCCTGCCATATTTTCTTTAAGTTTTCTTGAGTGTGCAGGTCGATAGATGAATTAAACATTGCCCTTTCACCCTCCCCCCCAAAAAAAACAATGTCTACTCAAATATTTGTATCCACTAAAAATAACATTCTGACTTTCATTCTGACCTGAAGAAGCTGAGACCAACAGATGTTGGTGAAACGTGTTGTTTTAAGGCATTCTTCTTTATCTCATCATCTTCACACACACATGCAAACACACTATATATGTGTGTGTGTCTCTCTCTCTATATATATATATATATGCACACACACTATATATGTGTGTGTTTTTATATATATATATATATATATATATATATATATATATATACACACACACACACTACTGGGCATAATTATTAGGCCACCCCAATTTTTAAAAAGAAATGATATATTTTATACTATTTTTAGTATTTATTGCCAAGTGGATAATTCTAAATGAAAATAGAACGGTTCTTTTGTTAATACTGCACAATAACATGTGCATCAAATGAACTGTTCTCATGTCCAGTTTTTTGTGCTCTCTTCCCCATACTAGTCTCTTCTTCTTATTGGCTGGTTGAAGCAAGTCTTCTTGGCTGCCTTGTAAAATTTTGCAAAGTAATAATAACAAAAGAACCATTCTATTTTCATTTAGAAATATCCACTTGGCAATAAATTCTGAAAATAGTATGAAATACATCTTTTTTTTTTTTTAAAAACTGGGGTGGCTTAATTATGGCTGGTAGTGTGTGTGTGTGTGTTTGTATGTATATATATATATATAAATAATAACTAAATAGACTCTGTAAGTATGTAGGCTGTAAATTTATACTAAAATAAACCTTAAAAAAAACCACTAACAAACAGAACCTAATTCCGTTACAATCCGGTGCACTAAGGCGTCGGATAAATGGGGAGAAAAAAAAGAAATCCGCGGAACAAGAACAAAACATTCAATACTCCGCAGCAAAGAAAAAAAAACCCAAGCGGAACCAACCACAAGAAAAAGTGCTCGAGACAAAGTACAAAAGAAAATATACAAAAGTAGAGCAAAGACACACAAAAATCTAAAGTGGGCCAAAACCTACCGCGGTTTCACACTACGGATCGTCAGGGCAAAGGCTTTTGCCCTGACGATCCGTAGTGTGAAACCGCGGTAGGTTTTGGCTCACTTTAGATTTTTGTGTGTGTGTGTGTATATATATATATATATATATATATATATATAAGCATGCAGTGTGGGTATAGAAGAATCCAAAGGAGTGTCCTGTACATACAGTGGTAGGATAACTCTCTAAGAGAGCTCTAAACATATATGCATATAAATACATATAGAGCAAATATAAGAAAAATTAAGGCATCGATGGTTTGCCTGAAATAGGCCTATGCTTCCAATTAACCATGAAATAACGTGTCTTCCCTAATTTTTCTTATATATGCGTACACACACATACGTACACACTCTTTCATTCGGAAGTCAGTTGGTTATGCAACTTTGGTTTCAACCTTTCGGTATCTTTAGGCCTTTTTATATTAACTGATTTTCCAACACTTTTTTAAACACACAACAGGAATTTCAGAATGCACAACTGGAAGTTAAAAATAAGGGTGGGGCCCGTCAAGAATTGTAAATGCTTTCATCCTTGTTTGTATGACCCCAAAATATTTTTTTCAGGTGTTTACATCCAGACATTACTTTAGACTTTTCATTTCGCAACCTTTCTCATTCTGGAAATGGTATTATAGTCACCATTCTTTTTGGCACAATCTGCAGATTTCACTACTGTCGTAAGGTCTGACCTTTTTAAATATGGTCCATGTTATATTGAGTCTTTTGTCATTTTTTCTTCTAATATCTATTTCATATATATATATATATATATATATATATATATATATATATATTTTTAAAATCTTATATTGAAACCTATTCCTTCTCGCCTAAATACACCTCTTCAAACAGCTCAAAATCTTAACCTTAAAAAAGTAATTTAACTCATTTAGTTGTCTATCTTTATAAAATATGAACATTCTTTTGAAAATTTTCTCTAATTTATATTGGCTCTGTATTCTTAATACATTGAGCTCTCTACCTGCATCACTTTTTAATGTTAAAAATTTTTAATATTGATTAGGATCAGGTTCTTGGAATTTACCTTCCTACTCTTCCACTTCTGATTAAAGAAAAACAAAATATATATATATATATACAGAGACAGAAAATCTAAGCAGGAGCCAACAACCTGCCACAGTTTCGCCCAACGGCTCGTCAAGGAAATTGGCTTTAATTGGCGAAACCGCGGTCGGTTGTTGGCTCTTGCTTAGATTTTCTGTCTTTGTTTGCTCTACTTTCGTATTGAGCGCTTTAGTGTTAGGGTTTTTGTCTTGGGTTTTTTTCTTTCTTCTGAGTACTTGACTTTTTGTTCATGTACTTCGTTTGTTTCTTTTTTTACTTCCCCTTCTTTTCCCTCCGAGTTCATTCTCGGTGGATTGTACAAGACGATTTAAATTATAGCTTAATACTAGTTTCGACAGAGTTAGTTCTGTTACTATTGTTATTACTATAGTTAATATTATATATATATATATATATATATACACACACACACACACACACACACATCATGTTGAAACCTGGGTCTTGTACAATCACCAAAGTTAAGTAATGTCAAGCCTGGTCATTACCAAGATGAGTGACCACTTGGGAATCCCAGATGCTGTAATTTTAGATGTGCAGACAGTGTAATGGATAATACCATGGAATTATTAACTGGAGAGCCGAGTTTCAATTCGCATTAGATTTGTTAAATTCACTTACGCACAGATACTCTTGAGAAAGGCATGAATCCACTTCTTAACCCCCAGCTATGGATTAATTAGTAAGTCTTGTATCATTAAAATCCTTATCTAAAAAAAATGAAACAAACAGTTCTTACTATCTAAAAATATTTTCTTGCTTTAAATAACCTGAAGTGTGTTGACAATCTATAGAAAACGAATCAATAACCCCCTTTCCCCCAGTATTAGTAAAAATGCATTATTTATAAAAAAATGTTAATAATTTCTAATTATCTACTAATATAGTTTTGTTGATTGTAGTTTTGTTTTGCTTTTTTCTTTTAGAATCAATGGAGAAAGTGAAGATCTGCCTTGGGAATACACTGCAGACACCTACCCGACACTGTTGTTTTTTCCATCTGGAAGGTAAGTGCTTCCCAAATTCTTTTGGTTTGTTACTATATTATGAGGGGGTGCTGAAAAGTTGTCGGCCTAACTGACTTCCCAGAATTTGATCAAAATGACAAAAGATTAGTTGCTGCTCTCTTGCGTATCAAAACACACCCATAATGCCCCACTATTTTGATGCAACCCTAACGCTCCCCCTCATGTATAGTCAAGCTCTGATTGGATTTTCTTGGTACTAGTGTTGCATGTCAAATAATGAGTATCTTAGTATTTCCCCAAATAATTGTTATATAAAATCGGACACAATGTAAAGTGAAGTGAAGATACAATTCAGATGCAATGTAGGTTTGGTGGCTGGTATGGTTCAGATGTGCCACTGTCACCATCTGCTGGCTGCCTAGATTTTTTTTTTGTCTCCCCGTCTTCCCTGAATCTTTCCACCACCAATTTTGAGAATAACTGGTATAGAACAATATTTAAAAAAAAAGCAGAAAAATAAATTCCCTGTACGGTTGTCTTTATGGAAAGGGAGGTAACTCTGGATATTTTATTAGCAATAGCTTCCCTTAAAAGTGTTTTTTTTTTTTCTTTCTTTTTTTCTTTTAAAAGTTTTTCTTTTTTTTTCTTCCTTATAATCATTTCACCCCAAGCAAGGCATTTTACTGCCACTGTTTTGCAGGGGTTACATAGGAGGAAAGTTATGAGATAGAGTGACAGGTTATAGGAGGTGTCAGGAAGTGGGCAAGAGAACGATGAGAATACTGATGAGAGTGTAGTGGACGGAGAAAGAAGCATGAGAGAGAGGATGCAAGTTAGTGAGATAGGAGATGACTATTGACTTTACGTTTAAATTCTTAGAGAATATATATATATATATAATCATATCGCCCCAAGAACGGCATTTTATTACTACTATTTTGCAGGGGGTTACATAGGAGGAAAGTTATGAGAAAGAGTGACAGGTTATAAGGGGTGTCAGGAAGTGAGTAAGAGAAGGATGAGAATATTCATGAAAGTATAGTGGATGGAGAAAGGAGCATGAGAGAGAGGATGCAGATTAAGTGAGAGAGGAGATGACTATTGACTTTACATTTGAATTCTTGGAGATTGTAGCTGTTGGGGAAGCAAGTAAGCGGGAGGGAATTCTACAGGCGGGAAGTGCGAGAAAAAAAGCAGCTGTCATTTTTATTTCTTGTTTTTTCTTTTTAGCTATTAAGGAGGCTTCCAAAAATATTTTTCGTGGGGCGGGGGAAATCTAAATCTTTTTTATAGGTTAAACTTAAATGTCACACATAAAATGCGTTCATTAAAAATATTTAACAAACAGGGAAAACGAGGATGTGCATTGTGGTGCGGTGGATAATGGCTTCGAACAAGAAATCAGAGTGCCGTGTTTGAATTTGTTTTATTCATGCTTGCAAATATCCTTGGCAAACGTATTAATTCGTCTCTTCTTCTGGCTATACGTAGCAGGACAGATTGGGTTCTACTGCCTTGGTTGGCAACCAGTCTACTGCAGAAAGTAATCTCAGCCTACTTTTTTTTTTTAATCATCTCACCCCAAGCAAGGCATTCCACAGCCACTATTGTGCATGGGGCTACATAGGGGAAGGTAAAGAGGAGGAGTGGTTAGACATAGGGAATGTCAGGAGGAAGGTGACAGATGAGTAAGGATAGCGAGGATGAGGGTTGGGCAGATGGGAAGAGTGTTTGATAGAATGGGAGCAGGTTAGTGTGTTAGGAGATGTCTATTGACCTTACATTTAAACTCCTGGAGATTGTAGCTGTTGGGGAAGCAATCGTTTGGAAGAGAATTCCACAGTCGGGAAGTGCGAGGAAAGAAACTGTTGGAGTAGAAGTTACTGCGGGAAAATCATCTGTCCAATCAGTTATGTTTCTTTCAAGACATGATCACCCAAGCATGTATCATGTACGGCGCTTAACTGACTGATAGGTAAGACCAAAAATAATGCTTTTCAAACTTTGAGTCATTTTTCTTCTCTCCAGTTTCTGTTGGACGATGTGTGCATGATTCTGGTTCCAAATAAAGTACTGGAATTTTCATGGCATACTTCATGATACTGTTTAATTGAGAGACTAGTAATTTTTCTCTTTTCCTAATAAACATATTTGGGGGTACAGTTATTTAAGTTTTGAACATTAAGAGGGACTATCTATATTTTATTTGAAGCCTCTCCACATTTATTAACAAATTGGTGTATTATTCAATCACACCTCATGAGATCCAAAAAGATAGTTTTACAGTATGAGATCAAGATAACTTTTTATTCCTCCCCTCCCCAAATATGGCAATAAAGCCACTAA
Source organism: Ascarosepion bandense (assembly GCA_037127315.1). Classification (NCBI taxonomy): domain Eukaryota; kingdom Metazoa; phylum Mollusca; class Cephalopoda; order Sepiida; family Sepiidae; genus Ascarosepion; species Ascarosepion bandense. The sequence goes on along the minus strand of JBBBDQ010000963.1, from coordinate 344,300 downwards.
AGCACAAGAAGTTACCAAGTGTGAATCAATAAAAAAAGAAGAAAAGCATTATTAAAATAAAAGTAAGAAGAATCAAAAAGAAGATATCGATTGACATAGCATTTGAAGATCAAAGTTGATTGGAAAGCAAGAAGTCGGAAGAGAGTTCCACAAGCGAGTGAAGAAACTGTTAGCATAGGACTTAGAATAATACGAGAAGAAGAAAACGTAATTAAGGAGAGAGAACAATAAAAGAAGTGGAATCAAGAAGAGAGTAGATAATGATTGACATTGCAATTAAATTTTTGAAGATCAAAGTCGACTGGAAAGCAAGAAGCCAGAGGAGAGTGACATAGGTGAGAAGGGTGAAAAAAAAAACAAACTGTTAGCCAAGAATTTATGGTTACATCTAGACAATTCAACTGCAATATGCTGACTCCTGGCTGCTAATCTAGTATGTGGCTTAAATTTGTAAAGTCTAGGTACCATAGAGAAAAGTTCATCTGAACAATTACAATGAATATATTAATAGAAAAGACCCAGGAAAGTCACATCACTTGTGGGAATGGGACTGAAGCTGGGATGTCAGATCAGAACCAATAATGTTGCAGATTTTTCAGGAACTGTTAAAGTAATAAAAATGTCAGATCTAAACTTCTTTATAAATGGAACTTTGTCTGTGTGTGTGTCCCCCCCGTTACCTATAGACTCCGAAACGGCTGAACTGATTTTCTGGACAATTTACACAGTTGTACTATAAGCATCTGCGAGTGTTCTTAGCTAGGTTTTGTGTCGAGGTACCCCCGATAAATATTAAAAATCGATAATCAAAAAAATCGGGTTATAGAAGGAGTGGTCCGATTTTAATCCAATTTGATACACTCATAGACAAAGATAAAGAAACGATATTCAGAAGTTTCAAGGTTGCAGTTCTTACAATAGTGCAGAAAATCGAATATATATATATATATATATATATATATATATATATGGCAAGATGTTTGTTTTTGTGTCCATTTATCTGTCTGTATGTCCTTTATGCAAATCCACAATTTTTATCCGATTCTCACCAAACTTCACACAAATATTCTTTAGGCTGAGTCTGAGCTCCAGGACCATGGATTAGTTTTAAAGCTTTCATTACACCCGAGCAATGCCGGGCTATACTGCTAGTATATATATATATATATATATATATATATATATATATATATATATATATATATACTAGGTGCGATTGGTAAATTGCCGCAATTATTTTATTATTTCAAATATTCTTTAGGCTGAGTCTGAGCTCCAGGTCCATGGATTAGTTTTAAAGCTTTCATTACACCTGAGAAACATTGGGCTATACTGCTAGTTAAAAATAAATCCATTAATTCTTTATAAACGTATGTAACTGTTGAAACCTGGAAAATAACCAAAGCTAAAAATGTCAAGGAACCTGGGCCCAAGCTGCCAAAGAAAGACGAAATTAAGAACTATGAAGAAACCAACTTAATAGCGATACAAACTGCTCAATATATCCAGAAATTACCTGTAAGTAAAGTAACCTAGAATAAAAATGAAACCCAATCGAATACTTTTAGGGAAAACAAAACATGATTTCAGATTCCAGGTTGAGGAACAAATTGGAAAAGGGCACTCAAAATGGGATTCACTAAAGGAAGTAATGGTGACCTCAGCAAACAACATAGCCCCAAAGGAAAGCAGATGCAGAACAAAAAATGAGTGGATGACCGAAGAGATTCTCCACATGATGCAAAGGAGACAAAAAATAACACCAAGACATGGAGCAGAGTACAAGAAACTTCACAGTTTGCATGAGATACTAGATTGGCAACTAGGTCCCACCCTTTTACAGTGAAACCGATGAAATGTAATCGCAATTTCTACTTCAACAACTTCTTTTTTCGCACTTCCCGCCTGTGGAATTCCCTTTTGCATGCTTGCTTCCCCGATGGCTACAACCTCCAGTAGTTTAAATGTAGGGTCAATAGACACCTCCTAACACACTAACTCACACCCATTCTCTCCAGTTCTCTCCCTATGTACATTTTAACTCGTCTATCACCCTCCTCCTGACATTTCCTATACCCAATCGCTTTATGTAACCCCCTGCGCTATAGTGGCAGTGGAATGCCTTGCTTAGAGTGACATGATTAAAAAAAAAAATGCATTGTGACTTTAAATTAATTTTTTATTTACAGTCCCCCACCATAGGAGAATTGACCTAGAATGAAAGAAGCCTTGGAAACAAACTTTGTCTAAGCCATCAGAGAAGTGCAGTTTGCAAACTATACCTCAATATCTGTCTACATTTTTGAGATGTGAGATATTGTAACAATCTCCCACTGACGACTAGTTAAATCATTATCATCATTCTGCGGCCTCGGCCAAGATAGAACTCATTACACCCTTCCAGTATTCCTTATTTGTCATAGCTCCTGTAAGGTCTTCCTTGGCGATAGATGTATCTCTGTGTATCCTGTCTGGAAAGGTTAATTTACAAGATCGATTGTGAGATGATGGGTGCCTCCATAATACAAATGATGAAACAAGTTCATCTGTGGCACGTGCGCAATGCCCAGCAAACTGGACACGTCTCTTTTGAACTAAGGTTGATACTCTTGGTAGGTCTCCATATATCTATGGAGACTAGTTAAAAAGGGTTCACTGCAAAATTTCAACATATACCACTCGAAGAAGAGCAGAATGGCCAAAATGGTCATGAATATGCCATTAAAGATGAGAACAACAGTCTGAATGATGTAAATAGTGTAAAAATGCCTCAATTTGTTATAAAAGTACTCAGAAACCTAGAAAGTACAAGTAAAAAGATTTCGAGCTAAAAACCAATCCTAAAATGTTAAGGACCCAAAATTTGTTTTTTATCATTTCACCCCCAAGCAAAGCAATAAAGTCACTAAGATGCAAGGGTTTACTGAGTGTGAGAAAATATGAAAAGAAGAAAAATATTATTAAGGAGAGAGAACAATAAAAGAACAGGAATTAAGAAGACAAGATAATGATTAACATTGATTTACATTTTTGATGGTCAAAGTTGACTGAAAAGCAAAAAGCTGGAAGAGAGTTCCACAAGCAACAAGTGTGACAGAAGAAACCGTTCGCATAAAACTTAGTTACATTTAGTCATTTCAACTGTAAAATGATAAGACCTTCCTGCCGATCTAGTCAGTTGAGAAGTGCCATACCTGATACATGTTTGGGGTCCTGGGTATGACTGTAAACTGCATCCGGCAACAAGGCCTCTAATAAGTTGTGAGGAGCATGCGACCACCTCTTAATTGCTGTTGTTTCCAGGTCCACCATGACCTGGAGCAGTTGCAGCTGTTAGAAAATACCACCATAAAATATTTGTTAAAATTGATTTGTATGAATACTTTTTTCACCCCTTAAAATGAAAATAATGCATTAATTTCTGTTAGAATAAGAATTATTTGAGATTATTATTATTTTTTAGTAGTATGTATTTTTATACATCAAATATATCGAATTTTGTTTTAGTTAAGGGTTTTACAATCATTAAAATACAATTTTTCATGTGTATGAATATTTGTTTCACCCCACTGTACATTTTTGAAGGAAAAATATTACCAACAATACATTTTTGAAAATTATTACCATAATACAGTTTTGTAGGAAAAAATTATTCCCAGCAAAACATTTTTGAATACAAAACTAGAAGACATCTTCAGTTTTCTAAAATAAAAAAAAGTTTCATCAAAATCTGACTAAATCAACCTTTTCACTATAACCAAACATTAAAAAAAAAATACCTTAAAATCCCACCTTTTTGGCATTAAATAACCCACAGATGTTGATATGCCATTAAACAAAACTCAAACTTCGATACTTGGGTGATCATGTCTCTTTTAATCCATGACTGACTAGGCAGAAATTTTTTCCGCAGTAGATTGTCATTTTCATTCATTTGTCAACCGTTGTATTTAAAGCAGGGAAACAAAAAAACAAAAAAACCATACAGTAATTTTTAGCAACAGTTTTCCGGTTACATTTGTAGTGACTGGTTTGGTTGGAAGTAAGACATGGAACACAAAAGGTAGGTTGAAAACAGTGTATTAGTATAACAAGAACATATGTACAAGGTAAGTGTTGATAATCAGTAAATAGAAGTAAGTTCGAACGGTACAGTTATGCTGCATATTGCCTGACTAATAGCTGTCGTTAATTGCCTACTGGAAGTCACACAGGTAATTATATATAATAAGAGGAAGAGTCCATTCTTCGTAGAAGGGCACCATAACAATATATATATATATATATATATATATATATATATATATATATATATTCAGAAATTATAACATGATGAATATGTTATAATATTACTTCAAAAGTAGCTATTTTGTTTCAACACTTCTTGTGACTTTTCAAGTGTTACGAACCCGTTTGGGTCAGCAACACATAAAAATACAATTTTAGTTGGAATAATGCTGAAGGTAGTGAATTAAACTATCACGCAAAATAATTTCATACAGAAAGGGAATTTATTATTACACACAAAATATTCAGCAAACCCACAGGAATAAGGCAACAAGAACTATAATATACCGGACACTTTTACGGGTTCATCTTCATACTAGTTTCACACAATATTCACTGGAAAATAAGAGGTGAGTCTAATGAGGAAGATATTTGGAGGAAGTTTAGGTGGAATGAGAAAAGGTCATTCAACTCGCTAAAGATTATATATACATATTACTATACACAGCTAGGGCTTAGTCAGAGTGATTAACAAAACAATCTTTACCTTTCACAGCAGCACATGTTGAGGAAGGGCTGGTAGCTTGATGGAAAGTTCTTTTGACGTCTTGAACGAATAGCTGGAGAGAGGTCTACGCTTGGCTGGTAACCCAACAACTCTGGGGTTTTCTACTATTTCTTCCCTTTTATATAGAACCAGGGGCCTGTATTCATTGGCCCTCTCTTTCTCTGTTTTTTCCCGTTTTTTCACTGTAACCATAGTTACCAGGCTATTTAATCTCTTTTTGGGAAGTGTAGAACCTGACCCAGTAACCTAATTCATACAACTCTCCTTTTTGGAATAGCAGAACCCTTATCAAATGACCCGTTACTACTACTGTTACTAAGGTGACTATTTTAGTGACGACCAAAGGCTTTTGGGACGAAAAACGCTTCTAACTTCCTCGTTACACAAGTAATGAGGTTTATTTCAAGTTGAAGAAGGGTTTTAAAAGGTTAAAAACAAGCAAAACCCCCTTAATCAGGGAGGCATTGTTGCATAGACAGTGTGGACCAATCAGAATAAAGTAAATTCTAATTCAAAGAATATGTGAGCAGACTCAAAAATAATTTTTGGGGGCATTAATATTAATATTTGATTAAATTGAGATCAGCATTAATAATTGATTATTAGATTCACTTTATTTTTATTGTGAATTTTAAATTCTAAGTTTAACAAATTATTAGATTTAGAAAATCATTCATACATTAAACCTAGGAAAAGAATGAACACACATATAAACCTACAAGCATCCAAACATGGACAAATAGACGAGTATACACATATGCTGGCAAACACACACATTTACATATTATTATATGTACGCATATATACATACACAAATTTCAAAATTTTGTTTTTATTGACTTGTCAATTTGTCTGTTAAATTTTAAAGCTAGATTTGGAAACTGACTGAACCACTATAATATTGGATACATGTAAGAGCGAATTCATAAGATGACTAGCCTTGAATGAATGAGGTCATGGCAGACACAATCATATTTCAGTGCATAAACACATAAACATAATTAGATATATATTCATGCAGATATACAAGCTAAAAACAAAAATCTACACAACTAAAAACTCCACAGATCATCATATACTAAATAAAAAATATAACCACATACATGAAAATACATATACAATAGATACACTATTTGAATGCACCAATCAAATGTGTATGTATGTACACAATGGCACACATATACATATATATGCCAAGCCCCCATCCTGTTCACATACAGTTATGTTTGTGTGAGCCCTGGTCAGTGAGCGCACGTGTGTCTGTGTATGTCAATGGGTGTACAAGTATGTATCTATGTCTGCGTTTGTATGAGAGACGTCACGACGACAAATTTTCCTCCCAATTTTTCTCTCACTTCCACAAAAATAAACCAATATACACAGCTCTGCATATATCCAATATTTAAAAAAAATTTAGTCAGTTTGTCTGACAATCTCAAAAGTGTGAAACCCAGGGTCTCAAACTCACACCTTCAAAGGAGAACCTTCAAAGCCAATGTAAGGGTTTTCCAGTACCTTCCCTTACAAGTTCAAAGAAAAGAGAAAATACATAAAATTAGTCTTTGCTACCGCAAAAGTGCTAACTCAAATCTTAACTGGCAAGAATCAATTTTTTTAAAATTTAACCAGCACTATGTGCAAGAAAACAAAAAATGTCAAATAAAAATAAAAAATAAATTTTCAATATTAAACTATCAGAAAAAATTAAAAAAAAGATTCAAACAACCTACCAGCCACCCAAAACCGAGATGAGTGAAACTTCAAAGACATCATGGTGAATTCCATTTCACTTTTTACAGTTATGAATAAAGTAGGCTACTGACAAATGACCATAGTACATGTCCAAAAGAAAGGGGAGAGAGAGAGAGAGGATCACAGAGTAGAAACCTACCCTTAATCAGGAATTGAAGTTTCTGTTACTTCGAAGGAACTAAGAAATCAGCCTTTCAATCAGGAGAAGCCTTCAAAGCCAATGTAAGAGTTTTCCAGTACCTTCCCTTACAAGTTCAAAAAAAGAAAAGAAATAAAATTAGCCTTTGCTACACAAAAGTGCTAACTGAAATCTTAACTGGCAAGAATCAATTTTTTAATATTTAACCAGCATTACTCAGTAATCTTAACAACGTTGGAGATATTCCCTGTAATCTAATTTTAGAAATGTTGACTTTCAATTTAGTATAGTCATCATTTTCTGATAATGTCATGTATAGTCACTCATACTTACAAAGTGGGCACCTTTATATGCATAAAAAAAATATTTTAATCTTAATGCGTAATGATTTGTATTTAGCTTTCCAGTTTTCGCTTAGTAAATATAGTCTTCACTTAATAGCTTAAAAACCTAGTGTGGTCAGAGTTTAGAAGAATTTTTAAAATATTTTTGAAATTATAAATTATAATTAAAACAGCAATGAAAATGGTTCTTGTAAAAATTTATCATTCATTGAAAAATTTTTTTTCATACTTTCATGTCCTTAATATATTATTTATAAAAGCAATTAAAAGTTTATCTAAATAATCGTATAATAATTCTGCTTGTTCCTTCCTTAGTTACTTAGTTTCTCCATTCGTTATGCCACTTACTCTCTAAATGAGCTTTTCCTTCCCCTCTATCTCTCCTCAGCCTTTCTCTCACCTTTGCCAAACGGAAGGGTAGTAAAAAGTCAGAGAGTAGTAGGAGAGAGCCTGTAGCAGTAATTGTGTGTGTATATGTGTGTGTGTACTGTACAATATAGTAAAAATAGGTAGGTTTGTTGTCATATCCCACGACCTAATAACAAAATTTCTGGCCTCTACACCCTTGGCTATTCCTCAGTTCGTCTTTTCTGTTTACAATGGACTCAGGTGCCATGAAATTTTAGTAATAAAAAAATGTCATTTTCTCTTTCAAAATCTCTCGCAAAATAGCGTACAGTATTTTTGTTATGGTCTGTGCATACACCGCTTAATATAAGATTACAGTAAAGTAGCTTCTATGGAAAGTACTTTTATAGATATTTTAATAAAATTACACTCTGTGTTATCGTTATTTCATTATCCAATACCTTTATGTTTGAAGACGTTACTATCATTTGTAGTATGACAAAGTAAAATTTTTCCAGAATATCACAATTATCCTTCTGTGGAAATTCTTCGGGTTCCGCTAGTGTCAAATAATTTTATTGCAGTCTTTATCTTAATATTTAGCAGATTTTTGGGAAAGCAGTAACTTAAAAAAAAACCCAAAAAATATAGGTGATTTACAAACTCTAAGGAGTTCTGCGTATAACCAATAAAACAAATTTTGTGGTTAAAATTTAATTTCTCATAATTTTATTAGGTGTGTATGTTAAGGGTAACAGATATATAAAGAATATTTTTTAACAAGATTTTCAAAAAATAATAATTTAGAAATTAAATGCATTCATTTTTTAATAAGTTCTAAAAGTTTAATTAAAATCCAACAATTATTTGATTTTGATAAGAATTTCCAAATCAGTTGTTAATTTATTTAAGAAAAAAAAAATGGCTAAAATTTCTATCAGTTCTTTTACACTGGTTGACACATCAAAAAAACCAAAATAGATTTATAAACAAAATTTTGAATCTGCTAGAAAGGATTAAAAAATATAAAAAATCAATTAAAAAATATTTTAGTGTTTTCTCTTAATATTAATAAACATTTTGACAATAAAATTTATTTTTAAATTTGGAAACTTTTTTCATCATGCTATTCTGTTTTTTATTGAAAAAAATGAAGGTACCTTATATATATATATCAGAAAAAGTGTTACAGGAAATTAACAAAGATTAACGAAACTAGGTTATAAACAACCAAAAATTTGAAATGATTTGCTTGAACATTATTTTTTATTGATACTCATATTTAAGTAGATATTCTGTTTTTAATTAAACAGTATTATATATTTATATCTACTGGCCTGATTATTTATGATAAACTTTTATTACGAAAATGTGTGTCATTTGGCAGGATTCGAACCTGCAACCCCTATCTAGATAGGGGAAGCTATCATGTGATCTGGCACGTTTTAGACCTCTCAACCACAAATAATCATTCAAACATTTAATTAAAAACAGAATATCTACTTAAATACGAGTATCGATAAAAAATAATGTTCAAACAAATCATTGCATAAGAAAAAGTGTGTGTATGTGTGTGTATATATATATATATATATATATATATATATATATATATAGAAAAAGTGTGTGTTTATGTATATATATATAAGAAAAAGTGTATGTATGTATATAAGCAAAAGTGTGTGTGTGTATATATATATATATATATGAGAAAAAGTGTGGATGTATATATATATGTATATATATATATAAGAAAAAGTGTATGTATATATATATGTATATATATAAGAAAAAGTATATATATATATATATGAGAAAGTCTGTGTGTGTATCTATATATATATATAGAGAGAGAGAGAGAAAGATGTTTGTGTAGAGGTATACATATATCAAATTAAGATAACATTTACAAAGCATAAGGGAAGTTTAGAAACAAGACAAAAAGTGGGTTATCATTATGGCCGTTTTTTTTTTTTTTGTCTGCTTGAGTTCAGGGACTTCCCAGAACACAATGTTGAAATTGAAAAAAAATAATTTCTTTTGTAAAAAAAAAAGTTTTTATATTTTATTTGTTCTTTGAGTCTCATGAGATTTATTTAATTACACGTAGATCCCTCCACCCCCCAGTTCAGTTGATGAAAATTGATTTTGTGAACTTCCTGAATGATTCTTTTTGTAAAGAACCAGCAAATCTCATGTTGCCTGTGTATCAAATAAATCAATCATTTGCCTCTGTAGGAAGTGCAAGCTGCTTAGATATTTGTCACAAATGACATTTTCAGTTACCATATTACTGTAGCTTAGAAGAGGCAATTTAATGTTGTAAAGATATTTAAAAAAAAAAAGAAAAAATATCATTCTCATATAGTAACACATTCACCATGGTTCTCTCACATATTGGTACTATGTATTACATTAATTATTTGTCCAATTTTGTTTGTATGGCGATGACATACAAATGAATTAAAAATTTTAAAAATATAAAACAATCAAAGAAATTTAATTCATCCTCAAATCCTTAAAATCTCACTACTGGATTCATGTGAAAGCTCTAACCTATCATCTGTAGAGTCATTCATCACTTTTGTTAGTCATGTACAATAAATGACCCTCACTACCATCCATGTCATGATGGTAACATACAATTGTCTTGGAAGATGCATGTATATTTTTTAGAGTATTTTAAGGAAAGGAGAAAGACTGAAGATTACAGAAGCCAAAAATATTGTCAAAGAAATAATCATAAAATAGCCGAGATGAGGATATCAGTTGAAATCCCAAAAACTCGCCATTGCTGGATTCATGAAAAAAAGTCAAAACTATCATCTGCAGAGTCATCACTACTGTCAGTCATGTACAATAAATGGTCCTCAGTACCATCCATGTCATTGTGGTAAAAATATAAAACAATCAAAGATATTTTATTCATCCTCAAATCCCCCAAAACTCATCCCTACTTGATTCATGTAAAAACTCTAAACTATCATCTGCAGAGTCATGACTACTGTCAGTCATGTACAATAAATGATCCTCACTTCCATCCGTGTTATGGTGGTAACTGATACATTCCTCTTGGAAGACGCACACATATTTTTCAGGGAAAAAAGTGCATTTTGTCAGCTGGAAAATACTGTAGTCAGAAAAATGGCAATTTCATTGAATGTTAACAAATGCTGTGTTTAGACTTTTTCTTGTTAGATGTTGTGTTGTGGCAGTAAAATTCTTTATTAAAGAAAAAATTCACTCTTTTTTTTAGCAGATTGCTAATTAATGCCATCATAAGAAAATAACATTCCTAAGAACAGATACGTCTGCTCTGTCAGCTTGGAATGTCAAGGACCTGCTTTATACAGCCTTTCATATGATTAAGTTGTTCAAACACCATTAGTGCACCAAGCAATACATTTGCATTGTTTACTGGACTGAAATTACAGGAGGAAGTAAGTGAAAGAGTGAAGAAAGGACTAAGCATCAAAAGACAATAGACTGTAATGGTTGTCAGCAAAAGATCCAGCCGAACACGTGAATTACAAATTTGAGATGCTAAAATCAAGCAAGTTCAAAAAAGGAAAATATTTGAAAGTCTTTTAGCAGAGAACTGAAAGTCTGACGTGGAAATCCTAGGGAATATTGGCAAAGTGAAAGATACCTTTTGAAATCTAAGTAAAGGATTAAGAAACAGGAAAGTTTTGTTAAAAGCAAATAAAAGAGCACTTAACTGTTATGTTTTATCAGTTCTCCTTATATGATAGTGAAGGCTGAACAATTTTCTCATCAATAAAGAAGAAACATGAGGCAACCGAATTGTGGGTTTGACAGAAGAATACCGAGATTACCATGGACTGAACTTGTGCGCAGTAACAAAGTTTTAAAGAAAATAGAAGCAAAAAAGACATTTATTCATAACCACAGAACGAGAGAGTTGTAATTTCTAGGACACATAACAAAGAAGGCTTAGGAAATTTGATACTCACAAGACTTACTGAAAGCAAAACGAGTAGAGGAAAGTGGCACATAAGCTTAACAGAAATCTTTAAAGGACAGGAAATTGTGGAGAGCCATGGCCATGTACATCCTGAAGAGGCATATAGAAGAAGAATAGATTCTGTAAATTCTCATTAAACAATCCATTTATTTCCCTCCTATCATGCTCAAGGAGGGAGAGACAGTAGCCTGGCAGCGTTGGCTCTGTTCATTCTCTTTACTACCAGTTATTAAACTTTACTATCAATTGTTAAAGTTCTTGCTGCATCTTTGCTCTTTAACAGTGCCTTATTATTTTTTAATGATAATAACTTTGGAGTTATGATGATTTGAATTCCTTTATTAGATTGTCAACCTTTATTTTTTACTTGTATTTTTTTTATCTTAATTTCACCAGTTTTATGGGTCCTGGGCATGACGGTAAACTGCATCCGGCAGCAAGGCCTTTGATTTGGAGTTTGTGAGGAGAATGGAACCACTCCTTAATTTTTGTTGTTCCCAGGTCCACCCTGACCCAAAGTAGTTGCACCTGTTAGGGTCCCAGCTATGGGCAAATAGTTAACCCCCCAAATTAGGGTCAAAACACTATGAAAGTATAAAAATAGACTTTTATAGAAAATATACATTTTTGAAGGAAAAATTTTGCCAACAATACATTTTTGAAGAAAAAATTATTACCATAACACATTTTTGAAGGAAAAAAAAAATATTCTCAGCAAAATATTTTTGAATACAAAATTAGAAGACATTTTCAGTTTTCTGAAATAAAAAGAATAAAAACAAAAGATTTTCATTAAAATCTGTCTAAATCAACCTTCTCACTATAACCAAACATTAAAAAAATACCTTAAAACCTCACCTTTTTGACATTAAATAACCCACAGAGCTGTTGATATGCCGTTAAACAAAACTTAAACTCTTCACCAGTTTTATTTTTACTGGAAATTTTCGTAACTATTTACATTATTTACATTGTCTGGACTGTTATCGTCTTCTGTTATTGTTATATCTGCAATGTTTCAGCTGTTGTAGGCTCTGCTCTTCTTCAGGTGATATATGTTAAAATTTTAAACTGACCAGAAGTACATTGTTCTAGTTCCATGCACCATGCCTTCTCATGATATATATATTTTTTTTATATTGACTTTAGTAACTCAACTCTCCAAGTTTTTGTTTTTTAATTGAACTCATAAGTGTTGTGTCAAGTCACTGGGTTACTTCAATGCTTTTATCCAATGAGCCATGAAGAAGGAGCATACAATGTTTGCAATGTTGTGATTTTTTTTATTTTTATTTTTTTTAATCAAATCACCCCGAGCAAGGTGGGAATGGCACTGATGTGCAGGGGGCTGCATAAGAGTAAAAGAATTAGAGGTGAGTGAGGAGAAGGACGAACCAGTTAGAAAGGAGCAAGAGAAGGATGGGAATACAGGTGTGATGATATTTGCGAAGGTGGAGAGGAAGGAAAGGATATACAGGGCAGTGTAGAAAGAATTAGGATCAAGTAGTTAAGAGATGAGTATTGACCTTGCATTTAATTTCCTGGAGGTTGTAGCCATCAGGAAAGCAAGAATAAGAAAGCGAGTTACACAGGTGAGAAGTGCGAGAAAAGAAGCTGCAGGAGTAGAATTGTCGTCTGCATTTGGTTGATCGTCACTGTGAATGGGTGACACCCAGTTGCCAGTCTGGTTGCACGAGTAAACACCTGTTGTGGAAGCACCAGTGACTCAAGCTTGTTGGAACAGAAGCCATGGAATATGACAAGAAACTTGAGGACAACAGTCCGAACAATGTAAATCATGTAAATAGTTACCCCATCTCAGAAATAAAGACAGGTTATTTTAGTAGTAAATTTATTTTGAATTTTATTATTATTATAAGTAGCATTGTCAATGATTATTAGTTTTTGACTAGTATTTCTTTCATGCCGATTGTTTTAGTTGCTTTTGAAAGCAATACTCTTTTATACTAAATACATATACCATTTGGAATAGTCACGCCAGTGGGAATTCTTCAACTAATAAACATTCCATCAGACATTTGTATGCAAACTTAATATATGTTAAGCCAAATAATTGTGCCATAGAGAAAATTATCTGAACTTTTACCAAAAGCGTACCATACAAAATAAGTACCTTGCTTGAGGGAATAAGTTCGACTTGTTTAACAGAATATTTAGTAGCAAGGGCAAAAGTGCTGTTTTGAATAGTGATGCTTTTGCGAAGTTTCTAACTTACAAGACAGGGATGTGCGTCGTGGTGCAGTGGATATTGACTCGGAACGACAAATCGGGGAGCCGAGTTTGAATTTCAGTTGAATTCATGGCATTCACTTCCGCTAAATACTCTTAGGAAAGGTATTAATCCGTCTCTTCTCTCCAGTTACAGGTTAAATAATAGGATAGATTGGGTTCTATAGCCTTGGTTGGCAACCACTCTACCGCAGAAAGCAATGGCAACCTACTGCGGGATAATCTCTTGCCCAGTCAGTCATGTCTCTTCCGAGACATAATCGCCCAAGCGTGTATCACGTATGGCACTTAACTGACTGACTAAATATAAAAGTTTAAAACATGATTAAGGCTTCTACTGGGCATAAAGTGTGGGTTCAGTTTTATATTGTTTTTTAGTAATAAACTGATCCCCTACTAATTGCTACTTAGTAATATAATACATCTCTTTTCCCTCTAGCTATGAGTCAAAAAATAGGACAGATTGGGTTCTATAGCCTTGGCAGGTAACCAGTCTACCACAGATAGTAATGGCAACCTACTGCAAGATAATCTTCTGCCCAGTTAGTCATGTCTCTTTCGAGACATGATCGCCCAAGTGTGTATCACGTATGGCACTTAACTGACTGACTAGATTGGCAACTAGGTCTCACTGTTTAATTGTTGAATTCATTTAATGCAACCATCAGTACTATTCAAATAATTTTTTTTTCTTACACTTCTCCCTTCTGATTTCTTGCTTCCCTGCCAACTACAATCTTCAAAATTTTAAATCCAACATCAGTCACCATCTTCTGTCTTCCTTTATTGTCCTTCACTTCCCCGCACTGAAGTCTTCTCTCTTACTACTTATAGCCCCTGTGTCCTTGTGGCATCATTGTCACCTTTCTTGGGGTGAAACGATTTAAAACAAAAAATAATGACCACCCCCTCACTCTAAAAAATATTCTCTTTTTCACAGACAAATAAAAAAAATTATTGTAAAAAACAAAATGTAAAAGAATCCTACAATACAGCACAGCCAGGAAACAATGACAAAATTTGAAGACCGTCAGAGAATGAATAGACATCTATATATTTTTGTCTGGGCAGTGTTTGAATTCAGGTGCAGGCCAACATTTTAAACGTTAATTTTCAATCGAGCCATTCCTATTTGGAAGATGTTCCAACACACTGTTCCTCCCAACTCAGTATTGTATCTAAACTTATTTGTAAATGAAACTTTGTCTGTGTGTGTGTCTGTTACCTATAGACTCCGATACCGCTGAACCGATTTTCTTGAAAATTTACACAGTTGTAGCATCTGTGAGTGTTCTTAGCTAGGTTTTGTGTCGAGGTACCCCTGATAAATATCGATAATCGAAAAAATTGGGTTATAGAAGGAGTGGTCCGATTTTAATCAAATTTGATACACTCATAGACAAAGACATAAGAAACGATATTCAGAAGTTTCAAGGTTGCAGTTCTTACAATGGTGCAGAAAATTTGATATCGATACCAGGAAATCAAAATTTGACTTACATCCATCCATTCATTTTTCTTTCAGTCTACGGTTTTGCTTTAACTGGAAACAACTATTGCTTTTTAGTCTTTCGTGTCAACGTCCAAAGTGTCTGAGCATGGATTAGTTTTAAAGCTTTCATTACACCCGAGCAGTGCCGGGTTTTACTGCTAGTGTTCATGTACTTGTGAAAGCTTCCTGCTGGCATACTGTTCAGTACCTCTATGTACTTGTAAAATATTGGTGCCGTCAATCTTTCTTTCTATGATTTATTAATATGGTTGTTTTCGGTACTCCCTCCCCCAAAGCTGTCATGTCCAAAATAAATTGTTTGAAATTTGAAGTTCTACATTTACAAATACAATGGCCATCCTTCACCAACACCCACTTTTTCTCTCTACTTGTTTGACATTAAATTCATTGTTTGTCTTATAGTAATGTCCATTTATGTCTGTTAGGATCTTTTTTTTTTCTCTCCCTTTAATATTATTTTCTTCTTAATTTAGAAAGAAAAAAATGGTTGTCTTTCCTTTATCCTGACTATATTTCATTCCTAGTTCAATGTTTAGTAGATTTTTGTATGTTCTGACAAAAAAAAAAAGTTTAGGGTTTGATGACCATTTAGGGATCAAAGGTCAGAACTCTGAAATCTGGTTTTGATAGATATAGACATAAAAATGATTTTATTTTTTCTCTCAGAAATCTTATCCTTTTCCTCAGCCACAATTAGACATTTTTTGATCATGAAAATCTTTTCAGTCAAAAACAGTAAAGCACATTAATCTACGAGAGTCATTCAATAAATAAGGTGAATTTTTCGATATAAGGACTTCTACAAGGGTCATTCAATAAATAAGGTGAATTTTTCAGTATAAGGACTTCTACGAGGGTCATTCAATAAATAAGGTGAATTTTTCAGTATAAGGACTTCTACGAGGGTCATTCAATAAATAAGGTGAATTTTTCAGTATAAGGACTTCTACGAGGGTCATTCAATAAATAAGGTGAATTTTTCGGTATAAGGACTTCTACGAGTGTCATTCAATAAATAAGGTGAATTTTCGGTATAAGGACTTCTAATACAGATAGAAGCTTACTTTTTTTTTTTCAACATAGTCTCCCAGCAGTATCACACACTTTTCCCATCTGTGCACAAACTTCTGTATTCCGTCAGCATAGAAATCTTTGGACTGGTGGCTCAGCTAATTGCTCACAGCACTTTTGACTTCATTGTCACTTTCAAACTTCTTTAAACAATTTAGCCCACTCATAGACATTTTTTTGGCTGAAACATGTGGCATTATACACAGTTGACATTCTCCTATGAATTTCAACTGGTTTGCACCCTTCAGCAACCAAAAACTTGATACCTGACCTCTGTTCAATCCTGGAGCATGCTTCTTGGTTGGCCATCTTTGTTAATCTCCAAAACTCTCAAAGTTTTTTGTTCAATCTGCAAAAAAATTAAATCCCTTTGAAAAAGAAGTAAAGGAAAAAAATTAAAAAAAGTAATCTTCTATCTGTATTAGAAGTCCTTATACCGAAAAATTCACTAATTTTTATTGAATGACCCTTGTATAAAATTGGTAACTCTTTGAAGCTATTTTTTGGAAATTGGTATAAGGTCATTAAAAAAAATCAACATCCTTTACTAAGTGATCCCCAAAAAAATAAGACTTTTAAAAACAGAAACTATGATCTGCAATTGGATTGAAAGCAGTGATGGCACCTAATCCTTAATAAGTTATAAAATTTCAGGATATAGAATTACTAAATACTAAACAATTCAAATAACTTTGTGTACGGATCAGTTATTAAAAATTTTATTAAAGAGATAAGAAAATTGAACATAAAATAGGCTGTGTCAGGGAAAATTTCCTCCAAAGAAAATGACTAATATTACCATTATCATTTGGTTGGTATGTGATATTACATCTAGAAAAATTCTTTTAGGTTTATGCAAGAGTTTCTGTTCATTCTCAACAGTACATATTGTGTGGCCCCACTATGTACGAAATAATTTTCTTAAAAAATTTAAGTAATTACAATGTTTCATTCATAACTTATACTCCAACATAACTTAAAAATAAAAATTATTTTACCAAAATGAACCACACAATACTTAATGGTTTTACCTAAGCATACCCTAATTATTTAAGCTTAATTCTAACCTAAACATTCCAGACCCTTTACTCATGAGGTAGTAAAAAAATCTAATTTTTAATAAAAAAAATCTAAAATCCAACCTGCTGTGATTGTCTACCCAGTTAAAAAATCTATGGTCCCACTAGGTATCGTATCCAGACAAAATTAAAAAGTGACATGTTTAGACACCAGGCCATTCTGTTTTCTTTTACAAAACTCCATGCTTACATAATTCTCATTTTTGATGAACAATATTGACACACCTAAAGCATTTTCTCCAACTACCACTTCCTAATTTTCTAAATAACCATGAATTCATCTTGTATTTTCAAAATAAATAATTTTCGCCGTTTATTTTAACATATCAACTGAAGAAGAATGGTATTGTTCTGGAACATGAAAATTTTTGTGTAATGATATAATGCTTTTATAAACCATTGTAATGACAAAATTACTATATATATATAGTTAAAAAGTGAAATTGTTAAAAAAATCTGTATAAAACTTGGTGTATAGACAAAATATGATTTTTAAAAACACATAATGTTTATATGTATTTATCTAAACTTATTTATAAATGGAACTTTGTCTGTGTGTGTGTGTTACCTATAGACTCCGAAACGGCTGAACCGATTTTCTTGAAAATTTACACAATTGTACTATACGCGTCTGCGAGTGTTCTTAGCTAGGTTTTGTGTCAAGGTATCCCCCGATAAATTATGAAAATTGATAATCAAAAAAATCGGGTTGTAGAAGGGGTGGTTCGATTTTAATCAAATTTGATACAATCATAGACAAAGACATAAGAAACGATATTCAGAAGTTTCAAGGTTGCAGTTCTTACAATAGTGCAGAAAATCAATTATATATATATATATATATATAAAAGGCAAGATGTTTGTGTGTGTGTCTGTTTATCTGTCTATATGTCCTTTATGCAAATCCACAATTTTTATCCGATTCTCACCAAAATTCACACAAATATTCTTTAGGCTTAGGCTGAGTCTGAGCTCCAGGACCATGGATTAGTTTTAAAGCTTTCATTACACCCGAGCAACGCCGGGCTATCCTGCTATGTAATATTTATAATGAATCTTTACAAAAAAGTGTTTAATTGTTCAAATTGTTTTACTTTTTAACTTATTTTGATTCTATCTTTTGCTATAACTTGTTTTCTAGCAGCTATAATATTAGTCTTACTTTGATACTTGCCATGGTGTCTGTAAGAATTGCTCTGAAGACTGACTTCAGTGCTATTTTCCCAGATTCACAAGTGTTCTTTAAGCATCTAGACTAGTTTATTTAGTCACCTGGGGTATGTTATTTGCTCTGCAACATATACCACTTTTGAGATTTCTTTTTATTAATAAATATTTTATTTTTTATTTATTAGTAATCACCCACTCCTACTTCCGGTGACTTTGCCAACATACTTAACTGGTATGTTTTACATTTAGCTTCAACTTCTAGGTTTTAATCCTGCATATGACAGTAAACTGCATCCGGCAGCAAGGCCTCTGATTGGGAGGTTGTGACCACCTCTTAATTGCTGTTGCTCCCAGGTTAACTATGACTCGGAGTGGTAGCACCTGTTAGGGTCCCAGCTATGGGAAAATAGTTAACCCCCAAGCTGGGATCAAAACACCATGAAAGTATAAAAATAGACCTTTATAGAAATATATGCATAAAAATAGACATTTGTAGGTAAATATACATTTCTGAAGGAATAATATTACTAACAATACATTTTTGAAGGAAAAAAATTATTACCAGCAATACATTTTTGAATACAAAACTAGAAAACATCTTCAGTTTTTTTTTAAATTAAAAAAAATTTTTGTCAAAATCTGACTAAATCAAACATTAAAAAATACCTTAAAACCTCACTTTTCTGGCATTAAATAACCCACAGAGGTGTTGATATGCCATTAAACAAGACTCAAACTCAAGCTTCCTAGGTCGGTTATGATTTGTTTTCCTCTGTTCCTTTTGCATTCCATTTGCCGTGTGAGTATCTCATTTTCCAGGCCCTCTTTCCTCATTATATACCCTAGAAATTTCAACTATCTCTTTCTGATGTTAAGTATAAGTGCCAGTTTTGTTTTCATTTTGTTTAAAGTTTTATCATTGCACATGTTTAGCCAATGGTATTCTCAACATCCTTCTGTAGAATCACATTTCTTGCTCTTTTTTATCTTTGAAGAATTTCACTGCCATATAGGAAGACTGATATTATGTAACAGAAAAATTATAAATGATTAGAAAGTTAAAAACATTTTGATTTCGGGATGGTTTTAAGTTGTTTTGGGGACAATTCTTGGACACTGGTGAAAAAAAAAGCCCTGAAGGTATCCCACGAGTATACAAAAGTGCATATAGTTTGTATTTGTGCTAATGAACATGTGACAAAAATTATTTATTTCCCTCAGCATTTAAACTTTTTTTTTGTCTTTTTGTATAATTTTAGGAAGCAAGACAGTGTCGTGTTTTCTGAAGAACTGCCCAAAAGCCTGCCAAATCTGATCCGTTTCGTTCTTCATCATGCCACCCATTCTGTGAGGCTTCGAACTGATACGGCCCAGCGCTGCACAACTCGTTGCATCAATACCAATTTGCAGAACGCCTTCAATCGCATTTCCATCCTTGACAAACAGCTAAAACGTCTTGAACACCGACTTGCTCGTCTCGAGGGCACTATTTTCCGTTCAAACTTGCTCAATGTTTCCCACAAAGCCGATCACCCGACGACGCCTGTGCAGGCTGCCTCCAATTTGGCACTGCGCACTCACTGGGGTCAACAACTGCATAAAAAACAACACCAAAAACAGATCTGTCAGAAACTGGTGCAGTTTTTACAGAGGACGAGACAGTCACTGGACAAAGACGATTTGGTCAGATTCATGAAAGCCAACAACATTTTATTAGAATCAACACCGAGTTGTTAGGGAATTGTCTCAAAACTTGAGGCAGGCATCCAATCTGACATTTTTATAAATCTTGTCTAAACTTCTCTTCTGCTAGTTTTTTGGACTAATATCCTTATCTTTGTTGTTTTTTGTCCTTATATCTGGAATAAAACTAGCAAGGATGATGACATTAGTGCGAACAACTTGTGCACTAACATCTTCTGCTGTATTTTTGGTGATTTCTTTTTTTCAGTGTCTTCATCCATGTTATCTTCCATCATCAGCAGGAGAAGCGGTTTTGGGGTATTTTGGTAACTACATAATGTTTTCCTCAAAGGAATGATTGTATAACTATCAAAAAAAAAATGTCAAGATCAGGATGTTAGTCCCTACAAATAATCAACCTTAAGGTTGCTTGAGCACTTTTGAAGTGTGGCACAATCTTGCGATGCCTGTTGCAGAATGATTTAAATTCTGATCTTAACAAGATAAGTTGCAGAATCGGTGTATGGTGACAGGGTGACGGTGGTGGTTTACAAAATGGCTTTGCTTTTAGCACAACTAAACTTTATATGCAAATCAGGGAAAATAAAAAAAAAATTTTTTTAAATGTCACGGTCTGGAAAGTGCCACTGTTAGATGGCATGTTGTATGCAGCAAAGCTTCTCACCAAAAAAAAAAAAACCAATGCTGAGTCCGATGCCAATATTCTTGGTTAATTTCATTGCTACTGATTTGCCACTACTAACATTTTCTTTGTGACTTTTGAATTGCTCTGTATGAACTATGACCTGTGATTGGTCAGTAGGATTTCTTTTGGCATTTGGGTTGAAGAACATAAAATGTTGCCCACAACTCTAGATTGTTTCTATCAAAATATACTAAGATAATTGCGACTAATATTGGTAATAATTGACGGCAATGAATTTAATATAGGTTATCTTCAGTGGAAGTGATCTGTTAAATTACACTTGCCTTTTTGCTGAGTTATTTAAAATGTGACTGTCAGAATAAAAAACAAAAAGAACAAATGAAATACTCTTGCTACAACAGTAATAGTGATCATGATGATGCCATCTAATCATAAAATATATTCAACTAAAAAAAACAACAAAATGGGGAATATATTTTGAAAACCTTAATACACCTCAAATTTAATGGGGTAGGAGTCCATATCCTTTCCTTAATGGGGTAGGAGCCCATATCCTTTCCTTAATGGGGTAGGAGTCCATATCCTTTCCTTAATGGGGTAGGAGTCCATATCCTTTCCTTAATGGGGTTGGAGCCCATATCCTTTCCTTAATGGGGTAGGAGTCCATATCCTTTCCTTAATGGGGTAGGAGCCCATATCCTTTCCTTAATGGGGTAGGAGCCCATATCCTTTCCTTAATGGGGTAGGAGTCCATATCCTTTCCTTAATGGGGTAGGAGTCCATATCCTTTCCTTAATGGGGTAGGAGTCCATATCCTTTCCTTACCAACTCCTTTCATTCCCCAGCTGAATTCTTTTCATTTTACCCACAACTTCTTTAACTTTCCACTTTCACATATGACCTATGACCTATGAACTTGTGGCCAACATTAATTGAAAGGCCAGTTAACTATATGCAGGCTAAGATTTGGTTCTCTGTTCAAATATGTCAATTCAGGAGGTCAGCAATGTGACCTTTGTAAATACAAATAGGACAAGAGCTTTACTTCTTTGAATCTACCTACTTTTCACTCTCTCTCTCTCTCTTTCTGAACGATTTCTCCTCCCTCTCTCTGGCTCTTATTTATTTATTGTTGTAAAGTGGAGAATCTTCTACAACATTTAAGTTTGAAAAACCTGTATCTTGGTCTACAATGAAGTCTCTTTTTATTTTTAATTTGTCTCTTTTGGTCAAAAAGTGTTAAGTGTCTACACTTTTATTTATTTATTTTTCCCCCCCAAAAAGCAAGTTGAAATGACACTCCCAAGTGCCACCTTGGTGGGGTTCCTTATCAGAAACTGGCTTTGATGAGAACAGTTTTTAAACCTTTGTTCTTCTCATGAACAGTAAGTCTTGTATATAATCCTCCAAAGTGGCACAATAGACAGATTGATTCAAAGACTCTACCTCTGATTCGCCACAACTCCTCTACCCAACACTCTTGCCAGTTTGATGCACCCCTCTCCCAGTGCCCCACCCCAGCCCATTCCTGGTTCATCAAAGTTGACTGTTTCTGCTGTATGTTTTCATAAGATGCAAGACCAAATTTGTGAAATGGAGAAAAAAAACACTAATTATAAATTCTAATTTTATGGTCAATGTTCTTATATTGCCATATTGTAAAAACGCCTTCAGAAAAGCTATTTTGATAATGTTCACTACATTCCCAAGTTTGGCTCAATTGTTAGAGCAGCAAACTTTTAGCTGTGAGAGTATTTCCCTCTGGTGAAATCTAAAAAAATGCTCATTATTAAAAAAAACAAAACAAAAAAAAAAAACTTACAAAACAATCATTAAATAATCAAATATCAGAAATATATAAATAAATAAATAAATAATTTTTTTTCTTAAATATTCAAAATTAATTAATTTATTTATTTATTTATTTATTTTTATTTTTTTTTTTTGGCAAAATCTACAAGAATGTCAGTCAGCAACAGACTGGAGAGATATTAAAATGTTTTTATATTATTTCAGAAATTATTCAAAGTAGTATCCTCATCATTGTTGTTTCCATTACAGCTGGTGGGCTTCTTGGCCTTCCTCAGATTTTGCAACTGGTAATTTAAGGAGTGTTGAACAGAATCTGTTCTGTTCAATTTAATTTTTCTGATAACTTTCACTATTGCTCCAATAGGAGTTCAGATTGATAGGAGTGAATGACAGATATTCATGTTGCAACTGTGAAGTTGTTTGTCTTTATTTTTTTAATGGAAAAATTGAGGCTTCCTTCATGTCAGAACTGATGCTTGGAAACGTTTCTGATTTTTTTTAATGAATTCCTGCCAATGAAACCAGTTGCTCTCAAAGTATAGAAGAACCTCCCACCACCACTTTTTTATTTTTTTAAAACTTTTAACCCTGGAACACTAACCATCAATTACAGTTACACCACTACTAACCATGGGTATATCATACCTGATTTTGAAAATATCAAAAAAATATTAAATATAAATCTTTATTTGAAATATTTTATATACAGGCACTTTAAAATTTGCACTTTGAGTTAACATTAATAGGAACTGAAAAACATATTTTGTAGGTAAGAAAATCAGGTACTGAAAATTTAATTAAATTGGAATTAAAATGGCGTCATTTGCGCTGGGTACGATATACCCATGGTGTGTGTTCTCGGGTTAAGAGCGCAAAAAAAGAGGAAGTAGGAAGAGGTATATATTATGAGAATATGTAGGATATATCCCAGTTGGCCCGCGACTTGGAGGGGTAAAGAGCATAGTGGTCGGGGAAGGGTCCTATTGGTGGTCTGTTCCTCAAAGTGAAAGATCTATCTATCTATCTATCATACAATTGTTCACCCTATAAAAGGCTCAAGAATCACACAATGTAGGGGGGTTACTGAATGAGATTGTTTTAACACTGGAACACTAACCATCAATTAAAGTTACACCACTATTAACCATGGGTATATCATACCCGATTTTGAAAATATCAAAAAAATATCAAATGTAAATCTTAATTTGAAATATTTTACATGCAGGTACTTCAAAATTTGCACTTTGAGTTAACATTTATAGGAACTGAAAAACATATTCTGTAGGTAAGAAAATCAGGTACTGAAAATTTAATCAAACTGCGTCATTTGGGCTGGGTACTATATATCCATGGATAGTGTTCTCGGGTTAATAATTTGAAATTTTTTTTTTGGTTATTTAATGTTTGCATTTTAATTTTCTTTTCTTTTTACAACATTCATCATTTCATATGTTTGGAATGTTATCAAAAAAATGAGAAAAAGACATTTTTTGCAATATGGTAACACTCAAATATTGATCCTATTTGTTTTTTTCTTAAATTATTTTCTATTTTGTTGATGTTTTTCAAAACCAACAATAAACACATTTTTATGTTGGAAAAAAAAAAGAATTGCTGGTGAGACATGACCCAGTTGTTTGTTCGTTTTTTTATTTTTTAAATAATGATTGATTATTCTTTTAATGAATTGAATTATTTTTTAAATTAATTTATTTAACAGACTCCAAAAATTTCAAGACACTTGGCATTCAACTTATACACACTTTATGGAAGCACCTCTAAGAAGTTGTTTGGAGCCTTGCAGCTGATCTCTTCTCTGATTCAGCTCTAACAGCCCACTACTTCAAGTGGCTCCCGGGTCTTATACAGAGTGAACATTAGTGCAAAAAGAAAGAAATTGCATTGCAAACAAGTTTGTTCTTTACGAAGATATTTGAAACTATTATTTTAATTTAAGTATTCACTCATGATACTGGATTGGCATCAAGGTCCCACTCTTTTACTGCCGAAATATGTTAAAGAAGATGTTGGAGTAGAAGAGGTATCAACATTTAACTATTTCAGCAGTAAATGAACTTGATGCCAATCCAGTATAATGATTGAATACTTAAATTAGAATAATAGTTTAAAATATCTTCAAAAAGAACAAACTTATTTGCAATGCAATTTCTTTTTGCAGTAATATTCACTCTGTATAAGACCCGGGAGCCACTTTAGGTAGTGGGTTACAGAGTATCTAAACTTATTTATAAATAGAACTTTGTGTGTGTGTGTGTCCATTACCTATAGACTCCGAAACAGCCGAACCAATTTTCTTGAAAATTTACACAGTTGTACTATAAGCGTCTGCGAGTGTTCTTAGCTAGGTTTTGTGTTGAGGTACCCCCCGATAAATATCGATAATTGAAAAAATCGGGTTATAGAAGGAGTGGTCCGATTTTAATCGAATTTGATACACTCATAGACAAAGACATAAGAAACAATATTCAGAAGTTTCAAGGTTGCAGTTCTTACAATAGTGCAGAAAATTTGCTATTGATACCAGGAAATAAAAATTTGACTTACATCCATTCATTTTTCTTTCAGTCTGCGGTTTCGCTCTAACTGGAAACAACTATTGTTTTTTAGTCTTTCGTTCCAATGTCCAAAGAGTCTGAGCTCCAGGGCCATGGATTAGTTTTAAAGCTTTCATTACACCCAAGCAACACCGGGCTATACTGCTAGTTGATTTAAAGAAGGACACCCAAAAGCCTTTTCTTGTCAAGGATTTGTCATATTCCTTGTCCTTATAATCATCACTTTCTATCACCTCCTCTTACATTTACATTAGACATCTCATTCAATAATCTACCTTGAGTGGCTCTCTAAGTTTGTATAAAGTAAATAACACATGCTTTTTCTCTTTTTGTGGCTTCTGAGGTCTTCAAGTTAACTGCAGATCATCATATATCTATAAATTGACAATTTTTTTTAATAATCATTTTACCTCAAACAAGTAAGGTCTGCCACTGGCTCGTAGGGGGTTACTGTGAGGCTAAAAAAAAAAAGAAAAAAAGCAAGGTAAAGAGGATGTTGAAGTAACGATAAAAGATGGATGGGAATCAAGTAGACAGATGGCAATTGATGTTGCATTTAAACTTTTGAAGAGTGTAGCTATCAGGAAAGCAAGCAAAGAATAAGGAGTTTTACAAACGGTAAGCGAGAGTAAAGAAACTGTTGGAATAGAAGAGGTGTTAACATTTAACTATTCTTCAATGATTTGAATTACTTCATAATCTACCTTCAGTTTTGTTCAAGTGGACTAACTACAAATATTGAATATAGATATATGCATTTGTCTATATTTCTGAGAGGAGGTAGCATTTACATTATTCGGACTATTGTTGTCATTTGTACGATGTTTCGGCCCTTGTTCACTCCGGCCTTCTTCAGGTGATAGAAATTTCGAACCGAACCCTTTATTACAATCACTGGGGTATATGATCTTCATTCCTTTGTGTAGCAGTGTCTCTTCTGGTAGTCATGAGTTATCTCCCTTTAACCCTGTAAGTTACTTGTTTACCACTGCTGTAGCCTGGTATTGAACTCACAACTCTGGGTCAAGTTATAGGAACTAACCAACGTCTATATTCACTGGGCCATGTGTCCATAAGGACATTATCTTAAAACAGTCTATGCATTTGAAAGTAAAAAATAAAATCGTCCTTTATAATGGCTAAAAGTATAGCCGAAAGCGTTCAGACTTAGAGAACTTTCGGACAATTTCTACATAATTTATGTTCAGAAAAGAAAACTATTCAAGGATCCAAGAAAAAAATTAAATAAAAAAAACTTAACTGCAGTATCTTGTCAGTCGTTTTTAATTGAATTTGTACCAAAGAGAGATTTCTGCCCCAAACACAATCATTTGAAATACTAACCTTCTTCGTTACCGTGGTTTCAACCAATGAATGTTTCCTCAGTCAGTGAAAAGATCCATTGCAGTTTCCAACACTCTATGCATTTTCAAGATTCTGTATTGTGTATTGAGCACGTTTTAATATAACCGTTTTCTGAACAAAATAAATTTTGTCTGTAAAAGCAATTTTATTACATATATATAAGAAAACTCAAATTTTCCAAAAACGTATGGTCATTTAAATGAATGGCTTGAACACTCGTGTCTTTAGTGAAAACAAGACATTATGGCAAAGTTCAATTGTGTGTGTGTGTGTGTGTCAAGTTACCAAAGTTACAATCTAAAAGGGGTCCGAATAATATAATTATCAAAATAAGATTACTTTAGAAATTTACCTCGTGAATAAAGAAATACCCCACCAAAAAACAACCCCCCCCCCCCAAAAAAAAAACTTGAAGTGATGTAATTTTGTGGGAATTGACCATTCCCTGGGAAGAACACGAAGAAGAGGCTAATGAAAGGAAGAAATTCAAATATGAGGAATTATTAAAAAACTTCAGATCAAATGGCTGGAAAGCAAGCTGTATGCCAATCAAAGTGGGAACCAGAGGATTTGTAGCACGGTCACTCTGCAGAGCCTTAACAGATATTGGATTGGTGGGGTTAAAGAAACGAAAAGCCATTAAAACGATTACGGACACCGCTGAGCAAACTACCAAATGGTTATGGATTAAACGAAATAGTGCATGGCACCATAATAATTAGAAATAACCATTTTTTATTAAACACCCGCTGAAGTTCGTATTTAATTATATTAAATGAAAATTCTTTTCCGACTGCTTGAAAAACCCAACTTAGCCGAACGCTATGGACTCTTCTTATGTGTTTCCTGCCAGTATTAAACACAAGTCGGCTTAGAAAAATAAATCCGTGTCGTATAGCATAGAACAGAAGGAGGGTGCGTCGGAGTCTGATCAGCTCTGACGGGGTCAACTCAGCGAGGGTAGTATGATGTTGCAAGCCCCGAAACTGCCCAGTGACCTGAGTAAAATACATCACTGACGACATCCTCCTGCGCTACAGAATGTGCGTAGTTTTGAAGCTCTATAATATAAATAAATTATATGGCTAATAAGAACAAACAACTATTTTAAAGAAATTTTAATTTTAGATTAATTATAGCAAATTAAATTAAAAATAAAAATAATAATTTAAATAAATCTAAGATGGCAATTATACTTAAGTTATATTTTTTAACATTAATACATTTAAAATTGGACAAAATAAAAAAAAATGTTCTATAATATATCTGAAAATATTTATAAACGATTTCATTATATTGTTAATAAGAAGGGATAAAACCATTAAAGTAATTTAGATTAATTATTTATTATTAAGAAATTGAATTAAATTTAAAACTGAGTCACCAATAATATTAAAACAAGTGGGCTAATTATGACTGAGGTCAAAAATAAAATTACAGAACTAGAATGAAAAATATAGAACTAGAGTTTAAAGGGGGGGGGATTTAAGAACGAGAAGCATTAGTATAAGGCTACTGTAGTGTAGGGCCAATAAGAAATAAAACAATTAATTTAGGGAAATTAAATTTTAGGGTTCGAATTCCAGTTGAATTCATTGCATTCACTTACGCGCAAATACCCTTGGGAAAGGTATTAATCCGTGTCTTCCCTTCAGTTATGGGTTAAATAATAGGACAGATTGGGTTCTATCGCCTTGGCTGGCAACCAGTCTACCACAGAAAGCAAT
The DNA here is from genome assembly GCA_037127315.1 of Ascarosepion bandense. Classification (NCBI taxonomy): domain Eukaryota; kingdom Metazoa; phylum Mollusca; class Cephalopoda; order Sepiida; family Sepiidae; genus Ascarosepion; species Ascarosepion bandense. Next base: position 316,024 of record JBBBDQ010000963.1, on the reverse strand, counting down.
GGCAACCTACTGCGGGATAAACTTTTGCCCAGTCAGTCAGGTCTCTTTCGAGACATGATCGCCCAAAGCGTGTATCACGTTTGGTATTAACTGAAATTTTAGATTATTAAGAAACTAAATTTAAATTTATCACGCCCCTAATATCAAACGATAAGACTAGATGGAATATACGTTTAATAAAAGAAACGTTATCAAATATTTAATTATACTGTAACTCAGAAGAAATGAAAGGTTGGTTGTTTTATTTTTATGGCATATCAACCTCGGCGGGTCATTTATTGCCAACTAAAATTTATTTATTTATTGCTGGTAATACCTTTTTCTTTCAACAATTTTATTGTTGTTTTTATGTAAGTTTTGTGTCTGGTAATACTTTTTTCTTTTCGAGTATCAAGATTCATTGGGATTTGTTTTTAAGGGCAGGGTCCCCAAGTCCTACCCTGTTATTTAACCCATAACCAGAGGGAAGAGACGGATTAATACCTTTCCCAAGGGTACCGGCGCTTAAGTGAATGCAGGGTATTCAACTAGAATTCGAACTCGGCTCACCGATTTCTCTTTCCGAGCCAATATCCACTGCACCACAACGCACATCCGTCACTAAACGCTTACAGCACCTGGTATTCCCAAGCGGTCACCCATCTAAGTGCTGACCAGGCTCAACGTTAACTTCGGTGATCGAGCGAGAACCGGTGTATTCAATGTGATAGGCCGTAAGTCCACTATATTTGGTCCCAATTACTGAGACTACCCCATTTCAGATTATCTATCTATCTATCTATCTATCTATCTAGGTTTATTCTGATCTATCTATCTATCTATCTATCTATCTATCTATCTATCTATCTATCTATCTATCTATCTATCTATCTCAGTGTTTTCATTATCTATCTATCTATCTATCTATCTATCTATCTATCTATCTATCTATCTATCTATCTCAGTGTGTTCATTGTCTTATCTATCTATCTATCTATCTATCTATCTATCTATCTATCTATCTATCTATCTATCTATCTCAGTGTGTTCATTATCTATCTATCTTTATCTATCTTTCTATCTATCTATCTATCTATCTATCTAGGTTTGGCTATTCCTATCTATCTATCTATCTAGCTATCTATTAATTGGGACCAAATATAGTGGGTTTACGGCCTATCACGTTGAATACATCGGTTCTCGCTCGATCATCGAAGTTAAGCAACGGTGAATGCTGGCTTGCGATATACGGATGTCTTGAACCCATTCTCTATTCGAGGTATTAGTACATCCAGCAATGCTAGTTTGTTGTCCACTTTTCCCATTGTGAATTGTATCGATGATTTTATTGAGTTTACGTGGTTCAGTAGTGTCTGGGCCTCGACCTTCTGCATTTCTATTGCCCTTTCTGATAGCACTCGGAGTATGAATATCGCGTTTCTTTTTCCAGTGTCCTTGACGGAATCACGCTGTTCTGGTCCTATTTCTGGTCTTTCCAAAGACTCTCAATACTCTAATCAGCTTTCGGAATGCATTCTTTGCCATTCCAATGTCACTTCGGATCTCAGTGTCACACTTTCTGTTCTCTGTTAGCACAATTCCTAGTTATTTAAATTTCTGTATCTGTTTGATTTTGGTAACACCAACTTATAGTTGGCATTTTTGCTCCCCATTTTACTGATTACCAAGCATTCAGTTTTCTTTTAATTGATATGTTGTTCTTTCAATCCGATTTCTTTAATTCCTTCCTGTAGAAGGTCTTAAGATATATATATATATATATATATATATATATATATATATATATATATATATATATATATATATATATATATATATATATCTTATTTCCTGTATGTGCGTTGGTGGTGCATTGGATATCGACTCGGAACGAGAAATCGGGTAGCCGTGTTCGAATTCCAGCCGAATTCATTGCATTCACTTACGCGCAAATACCCTTGGAAAAGGTATTAATCCGTTACCTCCTTCCAGTTATGGGTTAAATAACAGGACAGATTGGGTTCTATAGCCTTGGTCGGCAACCAGTCTACCGCAGAAAGCAATGGCAACCTACTGTGGGATAATCTTCTGCCCAGTCACTCATGTCTCTTTCAAGACATGATCTCCCAAGCGTGTTTCACGTATGGCACTTAACTGACTGACTGAATATAATAGTTGGAATCATGATTAAGGCTTCTACTAGTCATAAAATGGGGGATCGGTTTTCTATTGTTCTGAAGTAATAAACTGATCACCCACTAATTACTACTTAATGTAATAAATCTCTTCCCTCATCTAGCTATGAGACAAATAACAGGACAGATTGGATTCTATAGCCTTGGTCGGCAACCAGTCTACCGCAGAAAGCAATGGCAACCTACTGCGTGATAATCTTCTTAGCAGTCAGTCATGTCTCTTTCGAGACATGATCGCCCAAGCGTGTTTCACGTATGGCACTTAACTGACTGACTGATTGAAAACATAATTGAAACTTCTACTTACTACTTAATAATATAATACATAGCAACCTACTGCGGGATAATCTTCTGCCCAGTCAGTCATGTCTCGAAAGAGACATGATCGCCCAAGCGTGTATCACGTATGGCACTTAACTGACTGACTGATTTCCTGTATGTTAACAACACTGCGTATCTTATATTGTACAGATTGCGGCCGCCTATGTCGAATCTCAGAATGGTTTCGCTGTATAGATTGAATAAATCTGTTGAGAAGACACATCCTTGTCTTATGCCCCTTTCTATCTTTGTGTATCTGCTGAACTCCTTTCCTGTCCGTATGCAGGCAATTTGCTGCTAGCGAAGGTTCTTAATTACTCTAAGGACTTTCCCGAATATGTCAAGGTTGCCAAGCGTCTCTACCAGGTCTTTGTGGTGTACTTTGTCGAGTGTCTTTGCGTAGTATATTTAGCACGGATACACGTCCTTCTGCATTTCTCTATTGCCCTCTCTGAAGCATAAATATTGTGTTTCATGTTCCAGTGTCCTTGACGAAACGATGCTGTTCTTGCCCTATTTCCGGTTCGATTCTGCTGCGCACTCTTTTCATCAGAAATCGGATGATGAGTTTTGTTACGTGACTCATTCAGTTGATTGTTCGGTGGAGTTCACATTCGTTTGCTTCTGGCTTCTTATGCAGTGCTATGAAAATCGATTTGCTTAGGTCTTTCAGGATTTCGCAGCTGTTGTAGATTTCCTTTTATCATTTCTGTGATTTGTCTATGCCGAAATTTTCTAAGGCTGCCAGCATCTCAATTACAATGACGTCTGGTCCAGCTGCTTTGTTCCCATTCAGTATGGCCATTGCAGCTTTCACTTCGGATTTTAGTATTTCCAGTTTTTCAACATGTTTGTTGACTATAGGCTGCTCTCTCTTGGCATGGAGAAGATCTTTCATGTATTCTTCCCATCCTCTTTCTCTAAAATGATTATTCCATCCTTGGATTTTATACATCCTGTTGATGAGGATGTTCTTTGTCCTGTCAGTTTCCTTATTTCTTTAGTCATTTCTTCTTTATTAGTCTTTTTTTTTAATCATATCACCCCGAGCAAGGTGGGAATGCCACTGATGTGCAGGGGGCTACATAAGAGTAAAAGGATTAGAGGAAAATGAGGAGAAGGACGAACCAGTGTCTTTGACAAAACAGTTTTTTTGTCTTGTCCTGTTTCCAGTTTAATTCTGCTTCTCGCTCTATTCATCAGGATTCTGGCAATGAGTTTTGTTACGTGACTCATCAAACTGATTGTTCTGTGGAGTTCACATTCGAATGCACCTGACTTCTAAGGCAGAGCTATGACAGTTGATCTGCTCAGGTCTTCTGGTATTACACCATCGTTGTAGATTTCATTTATTGTTTCTATAATTTTCCTTACGTCAAAATCTTCTAAGGCCGTCAGCATCTCAATTACAATGCTGTCTGGTCCAGCTGCTTTGTTTCTGTCCTGTTTAGCTAATGCAGCTTCCACTTCAGATTTTAATATTTCAGGTCTGTCGGTATTTTTATGTATTGTCGGCTCCCCTCTCTTGTCGTGGAAGAGATCTCTTATATATTCTTCTTAACGCTGATGTATTTCCTCCTTTTCTAATACGAAAGTTCACTCCTTGGATTTTATTCATCCCGTTAAGCAGCATGTTTTTTCTCCTGTTAGTTTCCTTATTGTTTTATGCATGTCTCCTTTATTGCTCAGGTTCAATCTCTTTATTTTTGCGAATTTGTCGTTGAGCCATTCCTCTTTCGCCTGTCTGCATTTTCTTATTTCCTTGTTTAGTTTTCTGTATCCCGTTCCATGTCTTGGCGTTATTTTCTGTCTTCTTTACATCAAGTTCAGAATCTCATTTGTGATCCACTCATTTTTCCTTCTATGTCTGTTTTCCTTTGGAACAATGCCGTTGGCCGATATCACTAATGCTTCGTTTAGGGCATCCCATTTTGAATTTCCGTTTCCAATTTGTCCCTCGTATATACAAAGATTGAAAGGGGCGTAAGACAAGGATGTGTCTTTTCACCGGATCTATTCAACTTGTACAGCGAGACTATTTTGAGAACCCGAGAAGTTATGCCTTGATTCTTAATTGGAGGCCACAATTGGAACAACCTAAGGTACGCAGATGACACAGTGCTGATAGTAGACACAGAAAGGAAACTACAAGACTTCCTACAGAAGGTAGCTGAGGAGAGTGACAAGAAAGGACTACAAATAAACTGCAAGAAAACCGAATGCATGGTCATCAGCAAAAAGGGCAGCCGAAAATGCCAAATACAGGTGAAGGACTCTACAATCAAGCAGGTACAAAAATTTAAATATCTAGGAAGTGTTGTAACAGAAGACGAAAAGTGCGACACAGAGATCTGAATGCGAATTGGCATGGCGAAAGATGCGTTCCAGAAGTTAAGTAAAGTATTAAGAGACAGGACAATTTCGCTAGAAACAATGAGGAGAGTACTGGATTGCTATGTGATGTCAGTTCTTCAATATGGCAGTGAATGCTGGACAATATCATCAAAGATGAAGAAAAAGCTTAAAGCAGCTGAAATGTGGTTCTACAGAAGGATGCTGCGGATATCATGGATCGAGCATGTGAGCAATGATGAGATTTTGGAAAGAATGGAAACAAAAATAAATTAATACTGAACATCAGGAAAAGACAGCTAAAGTTCCTGGGACATGCAATGAGGAAGGAGGGCTTGGAGAACCTGTTACTAACAGGCCAGCTAGAGGGAAACAGAGACAGGGGAAAACAGTGGATAACATATTTGAAGGGCCTGATCAGGTGGATGACGGAACGAGGGTTGCATGGTGCAACAGGAGAAAGCGTGCTAAGAGCCACCAGGGATAGGGAGATGTGGAAAGCCATAATCGCCTACATCCTGAAAGGATATGGCACATAAAAGAAGAATATGTTCTTCACTCTATTCTTGTACGTTTCCTGCAGGTTGAGATTCTTCACTAGTGTGTTGTATTGCAGTCTGGATGTTGCGTAAGGCTTTTTCATTCTCTATAGTTTCACTCTTAGTTTGCATATAACCAGGAGGTGGTTGCCTCCAAAGTCGGCACTTGGATATGTTTTACAATGAACAACTGCATTCCTGAATCTCCTGTTTATTGTTATGTAATCAATGTGTTCTTTTGTGTCACCTCCTGGGCTTCTTCACGCCCATAGACGGTTTGAGTGTTCATGAAACCAGGTGTTGGCTATTACCTGGTCGTTTGTTGTGCTTTATTGAACGTATTTTCCTCCTTGATCATTCTGTTTTCCTAATCGGAAGTTGCCAACTATTACCCTTCCCTCTCTTTACCTACTTTGATATTCAGGTCTTCAATGATAATTCTAATTTCTTGCGATTTAAACCGCGTCTTGGCGCTATCCAGTGTGGAGTAGAAAGATTCTGCCTCAGTGCTTTCTTTTGTCGGTTCATGCACTACTAAAACCGCAATGTTGAAGGGCCAACCTTTCAGTTGAACCAGGAGGACTTTTTCGGATAACTGGAAGTAACCTTAGACTCGATCCTTCATGCCTCTGTTCAGTATCAAGCCAACTCCCTTTTCGCTGTTCTTGCTGCCTGCGTATATTATCAAGCCAACTCCCTTTTCGCTGTTCTTGCTGCCTGCGTATATTATCCTGTGGTTGCCACTGACGAAATCGGCATTGTTTAGATATCTAGTTTCACACACTCACAGAATACTGATATTCATTCTGCTTAATCTTGCTTAACATTCTCGAGCTGTTCACAGTTGTTCAGTGTCCTGACGTTCCATGTTGTGAAATTGATTTTTTGTTTGGTGCAAAGAGTAACGGTAATGTAATCAATCTGTTTTTTTTTTTTTGTGTGTGTGTCACCTCCTGGTCTTCTTGCAATTTACACTGAGCCTTGGCGCTATCCAATGTGGAGTAGAAAGATTCTATTTCTGTCTCAGTGATTTGTGTTGTCGGTGCATACACTACTATAAACGCAATGTTGATGGGCCTTTCCTTTCAGTTTGACCAGCTGGACGTTTTTCGGATAACTGACAGCATTCTTACACGCAATTCTTCATGTCTCTCCTTAGTATCAAGCCGACTTCCTGTTCCCTATTTTTGCCTCCGGCGTATATTCTGTGGCTACCAATGATGCTATCTCCGTTGTTTGGCCATCTAGTTTCACACATTCCCAGAATACTGATATTCTATCTGCTCATCTTTTGCTTGTCATTCTCCGGCTGTCCACTTACCGAATGTGCGTTTGCAAATCTTGTATAAGTAATATATATACATACAATGTATGTAGGCTGCATTTGGCTTCAGGTAACCCGTGGTGGTTGGTATGCCATAAAATCTAAACAGCCAAATTAAATATATACATTTTTATAAAATATTTTATTAATTTAAAATGTGTTAAATATATAAATTTGTTAAATGCATGAGTTTGTTTAAATATATAAGTCTGTTATATATATTAATTTGTTAAATATATAAGTCTGTTATATAAATTAATTTGTTAAATATATAAGTCTGTTATATATATATATTAATTTGTTAAATATATAAACTTCTTGAAATTGTTCTTAACGTTTTATTAGATTTTTAATAATTAGATTTTTAATAATTCGATTCGGCGTTAAATGACCCAAGATGGGTTGATACACCGTAAAAAAAAACAAAAACAAAACAAAACAACCAACCACAGTTCTTTAGTGTCCTGACATTTCCATGGCATTTTGTGTTTGGCGTGAACAGTCGCAGAGTAACGGTGCGGTAACACCTGTTGCACATGTCGTTCATTCCCGTCGAGAGAGCATCTCCGAAGAATTGTGTCCCCTTTACGTCGGCTAAAGAAGTTAATTTTTCATGATTTCTATACATATGTATATATGTAGGCGTGCATGTATGTGTATATGTATTTATATACATATGTATATGTATTATATATGCATATGTATTAAAGACTTGAATAAGTTATAGCTGATTTTTCATGTAAAGTAATGTTTTATTTACAAAAATTAGTAAGAAAAATGTCACTGAAATTATTGTCCATTGCTAGCCACTACCTTTTCTGAGCTTTCTGGCAGCATTTGAATTCCACGACGGAAAAACGACACGTCTTTTGAGGCTAAACATGAGTTGACCCATTTTTTTGGCATCTTCATGAGAATGAAAGTGCTGCTCAGCCAGGCCATGTGCCATCGATCGGAACAAATGATAATCGGACTGGGCAATGTCTGGTAAATACGGCGGGTGGGGTAGGACTTCGCATTTAAGCGTTCTCAAGTTGGTTTTCGCCTGTTTTGCAACATGTGGCTTAGCGTTGTCATGTTACAAAATCACTTTGTCGTGTCTCTGCTCGTATAGAGGCTGTTTTTTCTTCAATGCTCAGCTCAAACATATCAATTTGTCGTCAATGGCGAACTCCCGTGATGGCTTCGGTCGATTTGAGCAGCTCATAATAAACTACACCCAGCTGATCAAACCAAATGCAATGCAGAAGCTACGAACCATGGATGTTCGGCTTTGCTGTGTTGATGCATGGCCGGGCTTAACCATGATCTTCTACGCTTAGGGGTTATCGTAAGGTATCTACTTTTCATCGCTGATTACGATCCGATGCAAAGGAAACTTTCCTTTTTGACGTTGAAGTAGTTGTTCACACGTGACAAGACGCCGTTTGACGTCTGTTGGCTTCAACAACCCGTACAGCACCCAATTGCTTTTGAATCATACCTAATACTTTTAAATGCTTAAAGGCATTTTTTTGTTGAGAATTACGACGCCTGTGCTCTGTCGGAAACAAAATGCAGAGATTGGTTTGGCCAATTTAAAAATGATGATTTTGACGTTGAAGATAAATAATGCACCAGGAGTGTCTGAAGACGAAGAATTGAGGGCATTACTTCATGGAGATCTCAAGTGGAATAACTTTATAGAATCCATAGCTAAATCCGCTGCTAAGAAAGTCGGTTCTCTGTGTAGGGCCAGGAACTTTTCCCCGTCCAAAACAATCCTGCACATATACAAGTCTACCATCCGCCCGTGCATTGAGTATTGCTGTCATATCTGGTTCGGTGCTCCTGCTATCCACTTAGGTGTCCTCGAGTGAATTCAATGGAGAATCTGTAATGTGACCGATCTCCACTTGGCAGCTCGGATACAGTCGCTTTCTCACCGAAGCAGTGTGGCTTCCCTGTGTCTCTTCTACAAATAACTTCACGGCTTATGCTCTGATGACCTTAGCTCACTGGTATACGAATTTTCCCGAGCCACAAGATTAACAACTAGGTCCCACCCTTTTACTGTGAAACCAATAAATCGTAAACGCAAATTCTACTCCATCAGCTTCTTTTCTCGCACTTCCCGCCTGTGGAATTCTCTTCCGTATACTTGCTTTCCTGACAGTTACAATCTCCAAGAATTTAAATGTAAAGTCAATAGTTATCTCCTGTCTCACTAACTTACATCCTCTCTCTCATGCTTTTCTACATCCACCCCACTCTCATCAGTACTCCTTCCTTCTCCTACTCTCTTCCTTACACCCCCAGCAACCTCACACTCCTCATAACATTCCTCCTCGTCCACCCCACCCTCATCGGTAATCTCTTCCCTCTCCTACTTTCCTGACACCCTCTGCAACCTCTCACTCCTCATAACATTCCTCCTCGTCCACTTTACTCTCATCAGTACTCTCTTCCCTCTCTCTCTTCCTTACACCCCCAGCAACCTCACACTCCTCATAACATTCACTCCTCGTCCACCCCACCCTCATCGGTAATCTCTTCCCTCTCCTACTTTCCTGACACCCTCTGCAACCTCTCACTCCTCATAACATTCCTCCTCGTCCACTTTACTCTCATCAGTACTCTCTTCCTCTCCTACTCTCTTCCTTACACCCCCAGCAACCTCACACTCCTCATAACATTCCTCCTCGTCCACCCCACCCTCATCGGTAATCTCTTCCCTCTCCTACTTTCCTGACACCCTCTGCAACCTCTCACTCCTCATAACATTCCTCCTCGTCCACTTTACTCTCATCAGTACTCTCTTCCCTCTCCTACTCTCTTCCTTACACCCCCAGCAACCTCTCACTCCTCATAACATTCCTCCTCGTCCACCCCACCCTCATCATTAATCTCTTCCCTCTCCTACTTTCCTGACACCCTCTGCAACCTCTCACTCCTCATAACATTCCTCCTCGTCCACTCTACTCTCATCAGTACTCTCTTCCCTCTCCTACTCTTCCTTACACCCCCTGCAACCTCTCACTCCTCATAACATTCCTCCTCGTCCACTCTGCTCTCATCAGTACTCTCTTCCCTCTCCTACTCTCTTCCTTACACCCCCAGCAACCTCACACTCCTCATAACATTCCTCCTCTCCACCCCCACCCTCATCGGTAATCTCTTCCCTCTCCTACTTTCCTGACACCCTCTGCAACCTCTCACTCCTCATAACATTCCTCCTCGTCCACTTTACTCTCATCAGTACTCTCTTCCCTCTCCTACTCTCTTCCTTACACCCCCAGCAACCTCACACTCCTCATAACATTCCTCCTCGTCCACCCCACCCTCATCGGTAATCTCTTCCCTCTCCTACTTTCCTGACACCCTCTGCAACCTCTCACTCCTCATAACATTCCTCCTCGTCCACTTTACTCTCATCAGTACTCTCTTCCCTCTCCTACTCTCTTCCTTACACCCCCAGCAACCTCTCACTCCTCATAACATTCCTCCTCGTCCACCCCCACCCTCATCGGTAATCTCTTCCCTCTCCTACTTTCCTGACACCCTCTGCAACCTCTCACTCCTCATAACATTCCCTCCTCGTCCACTCTACTCTCATCAGTACTCTCTTCCCTCTCCTACTCTCTTCCTTACACCCCCTGCAACCTCTCACTCCTCATAACATTCCTCCTCGTCCACTCTGCTCTCATCAGTACTCTCTTCCCTCTCCTACTCTCTTCCTTACACCCCCAGCAACCTCACCTCCTCATAACATTCCTCCTCGTCCACCCCCACCCTCATCGGTAATCTCTTCCCTCTCCTACTTTCCTGACACCCTCTGCAACCTCTCATTCCTCATAACATTCCTCCTCGTCCACTCTACTCTCATCAGTACTCTCTTCCCTCTCCTACTCTCTTCCTTACACCCCCAGCAACCTCTCACTCCTCATAACATTCCTCCTCGTCCACCCCACCCTCATCGGTAATCTCTTCCCTCTCCTACTTTCCTGACACCCTCTGCAACCTCTCACTCCTCATAACATTCCTCCTCGTCCACTCTACTCTCATCAGTACTCTCTTCCTCTCCTACTCTCTTCCTTACACCCCAGCAACCTCACACTCCTCATAACATTCCTCCTCGTCCACCCCACCCTCATCGGTAATCTCTTCCCTCTCCTACTTTCCTGACACCCTCTGCAACCTCTCACTCCTCATAACATTCCTCCTCGTCCACTCTACTCTCAACAGTACTCTCTTCCCTCTCCTACTCTCTTCCTGACACCCCCTGCAACCTCTCACTCCTCAACATTTCTCCTATGTAACCCCCTGCACAACAGTGGCAGTAAAATGCCTTGCTTGGGGCGACACGATTATAAAAAAAATGCGACCGAAGATTATAAAGCTGCAAAAATCTGACTTAAAGAGAAATTCAGAAAAATGCTGAATTTGAAGTAAGTAAAGCTACAATTTAGAGATCACTGACTCATACAGGCCTGTATCCCAGATTACCAACAAAGACTCCATTATTTAAACGGGTGAAACATGCACATCCAATTATGGAAGAAAAATAAACTGAATACAACCCAGAAAACACCGTTTTAAATATGGGGGTTGGAAGTGTAATCATTTCGGTTATTTTTCTTTCATATAACGGAGTGGGAGAGATGGAAGGCATCGAAAAATAATAAATGCAGCAAAATACAAGCCAATCTTATCAACCCATTTATTTATTTATTTTAACCATATCGCCCCACGCAAGGCGGTGACGCCACTGAGGCGCATGGGGCTACTTAAGAGTAAAATGATTGGAAAAGAGGAAACCGGAAACGATAGTTAAGTCTATCTACTCCAATCGAGAACAAAAAAAAAAAAAAGAAAAGAAAAAAGTGAAAGATTGGAAGGAAAAAAAAAATAAAAAAAAAGAAAGCTGGGAACCACATCCTAAACAGGAAACAAGGAATGAGCCTCTTCACCTGTTCAAAAGACGTGGGTGGAGTGTGAACCGGGCGATAATTAAGTCTATTTACTCCAATTGAGAACAAAAAAAAAAGAAGTTAAAGATTTGGAAAAAGAAAAAAAAAGTGACTTATTAAGTTTTAACTTAGTTAAAGTCAAGTCAAAAAATTTTCTAAAAATAAAATCAAACCTACAGTTAGACATGAAAAGTTTTAAAATTAAGCAAAAATATTGGGCAAAAACGGAGAAGAAGACACTGATAAGAGGACTACCGTGGTTAAAAACGCTTCTATCGTACATTGCAGGCAGTAAGCAAGTAATAACGTTTGAAATCAGATTTTAAAACAGATTTGGCTACTGTTTACAAAAATGTGTCGAACGATGAAAAAAGGCTGAAAAATTGAAATTTTATTTTTAATCAGAAAAATTTTAGATTCGGATCAATATAATTTTGGTTTGAAATATACCAGTGTATTTTGCTTACTGGAATTACTAAATGTCATCTCTTGGCTTTCAATTAAAGCTAATTTTAAAGCGTGAAGAAAAATTATTTATTTATAAAATTTCAATTTAAATGTAGGTATCGAAAATGAGTAAAATTTTAATGGAGGTACTTGACCGGTATTTTGTCTTTCAACAGGACAACGATCCAAAGCAATGGGCTAAGCAAATAATGGACTATCAATATTTCAGTTGTCACTAGTTTCTTCTTTTTCTGTTAGAAGATTGTCTATTGTCATCGCCCCATCATATTTCAATGAATGTTGGGAAATCTTATATGTGTGTGCATATTTACATTTTTATATGCTAGTAATTGTGTACATGTGAGTATATATATGCAGGACTGCCACTGGTGCGCAGGGTTACAGAGAGAGAGAGAGAGAGAGAGAGAGAGAGAGAGAGAGAGAGGATGACATTTACAGGACGTATTGAAGAATAAGACAGATAAATACTAGAAGTTATGGAGAATCATGAACACCTAAGCTATATATAAATATATCGAGATTTGAATGTACAGTAGCCGAAATATTATGCCAAAAACAATGCAAATCAGAAAATAAACAGAATAATATATGCCATTTCAAAATTAAAATGATGGGACCTAACTACCGATCTAGTACTGCTCTTAAATTCATGAAGATAAGGTAAGAATAATGAAACCTCCTCAGTACAATTGCAATGAAAATATTTGTTTTAATCACTTCATACCAAGCAAGGCGATAATCCCACTAAGAAGCAAAGAATGAAAGAGAATGGAACCTAACCATTGTAGTGTAGGCAGCTGGTTAATGTTTCTTTGTTTCGGTCTTGTGTCAGACTTAACCGAACTCCCTACAGCTTACAAGTTTTATGCAGAATAATATTCATCAGAAGGTTTTCATCAGAAGGTTGGTAGTCAGTTGGAATTTGTGGATTAGTGTAGAAGAGTGGAATAATAAAAGATACATTTTGAATGTTAAAATAGAAATTTATTAAAACGAAAGAATAGCATATGTTGTAGAAGTTAATGTTCAATTAGAAATATTATTAAGAGGTTAAGAGTAGAGTTCGTACAAAATGTTCGTAGGAGTAATTGTTGAAATAGATAAGGAGAAAGAGAAAGAGAACAAGGTAAGACCTGATCTAATCACCGGGTCGATTTGAAGTTGGTTATATTTTAGATGTGTCAACAAACCGCCTCCCCTGGCTGACCGCCGTGACCGGTTAGAGACCATCCTTAAATATTCAATCCAGTCACGTGGGGTGGCTCCAGGAATGATTTTTTCTTTAGCTGTGGAAAAACCGTTTCTGACGTATTTTGAATTTTGCGATTTGCTGACCAATCAGGATCCAGAGTTCCGCTACACCCTAACCAGGAAACAAGGAATAAACCTCTACTCCTGTTAAAGACTTGGGAGGCGTGTGAACCGGATGATAGGCGAATGTATCTACTCCTATTGAGGAAAAATAGAAAATACAAATAGTAAATAAAATTTCAGAGTTTAACCAGAGATGTTAGAAGTAGAGAGTAGACGTTTTCTTTAGAAGGAATGGGAAACCTAATCTTAAACAGGAATTAAGGTATAACTCTCTACACCACTAATTTCAAGTCTTGCGTTATCTTTCCTGCATAGCCCTAAGAATATCACTTATGGCCCTTTCTTACACTAATACAACACCACACAGTAACCCTCTACCTTGAGTGGCTTTTGGGCCTTGTATTAAACGAACGTTAAAGAAAACATGTCAAAACTTCAAACAATACAAGAGAACGAAAGAATATGACGACTAACTGACACTTGGTCCAAATATACAACTTGGACCAAAAGTCTCGAAGGAGTTTCAGTATTTAATCCCTTTTTAAATAATTTTTTAAATAATTATTTAATTTTTCTTTTATTCCAGATTTGTATAAAGACCCTGAAATTTAAGCATGGAAAAATACATTACTGAACATCGAACGCGGCTTGACTCCAGCCACTTTCTCACCGGCGGGATGTGGCTTTCCTCTGTCTATTCTGCAGATATTTCCATGGCTTCTGCTCCGACGAACTTAAGCCACTAATGCCCCTGCCACAAGAATTTACTTGTGCAACCAGACTGACAGCAAGGTCCCACCCATTTACAGTTAGATCAACCAAATACAGCCGACAAATTCTACTCCAGCATCTTCTTTTCTCTCACTTCCCACCTGTGGAATTCCCTTCCGCATACTTGCTTTCCTGACAGTTACAATCTCCAAGAATTTAAATGTAAAGTCAATAGTCATCTCTTATCCACTTGACTCCAGTTCTTTCTACATCACCCTGTGTATCTTGTTCTTTTCCTTTCTCTCTACCTTCACAACTGTCTTCACACCTGTGTTCCCATCCTTCTCTTGCCCTTTCTCTGACGCCCCCTGTAACTGGTTCATCTTTTTCTTTATTCTCCTCATGTCTAAACTTTTACTCTTATATAGTCCCCTGCGTATCAGTGGCGGTACCGCCTTGCTTGGGGTGAAACGATAAAAAAATATTGTGAAATGTTTGATAGAATATTAATATCTCGATTTTCAGAGATAAAATGGCCATCTCGTTCTCTAGATCTGACCGCTCCAGATTCTTTTTGCCATGGGACTATCTTAAAGAAAAAGTTTATACCAACAAGTCCCGAACAACTGCAGATCCTAAAAACATCATTAGAACAGAAATTAGATCACTGAAGTCACAAACGTTAAGGGCTGTTATGGAAAATACTTTAGAAAGAGCTCGTTTATGCAAATTAGATAAATGGACACCATTTAAAAGATGTCATCTTTCACACCTACGGGAAATAAATCTTACATCCTTATAACTTACTAAAATATCACAATTTGTAAATTTGTAAACAAAAAATATAGACGACATATTAAATATCGAAACCTCTTCGTGACGTTTTGGCCACCCTGTCTAAGAACTTGTAAAACTGCATCTGGGCACACGAAAAGAATTGAATAAAACGGTTATTTGAAGTAATACATTCAGAAGGAATAGTGAACGGTCTTTGCGAATGACTTTACGCCGTTTTATATCAGGTGTGGAACGGTAAATCGATAATAACCAGGTAACCTAGAACTGTATTCCTCCTGCTGTCGTTTCTAAGAAAATCGATGTCGCTAACCTGCGAACCAAAACACACACATTCCTCAGTAGCTTTTCGGTGTCTAGGAATTTCATTTATGCTTGAACAAATGAGAGCAAACTCTTCCAATATTGCACGCTTTTTAAAAAAAATCTAAATTTCAATAAAACAATTATGAAATCGTTTAAAATGCTATTACTAAAATTAGTAACGGTCATGGTAATAACAAACGTTTACTTATAAGGAAACTAGCAGTATAGCCCGGCGTTGCTCGGGTTTAATGAAAGCTTTAAAACTAATCCATGCTCCTGGAGCTCAGACTCTTTGGACGTTGGCACGAAAGACTAAAAAGCAATAGTTGTTTTCAGTTAAAGCGAATCTGTACACTGAAAGAAAAATGAATGGATGTAAGTCCAATTTTCGTTTCCTGGTACCGATATCAAATAGGTTTTTTTCGTCGTAAACTGAATTTTGAAGGCTAAATAAGTCCTCTGAGTAAATGGTATCATAGCTGAGACTAAGAACTACAATTATACCTATTTAGAGCCAAACCCAAAGCAAAAACTAAAATAAAAGGGCTGAAAAAAAATACAGACATACAGGTAGATAAACAGACACACACAAACATCTTGCCTTATATATATATATATATATATATATATATATATATATCGATTTTCTGCACTATTGTAAGAACTGCAACCTTGAAACTTCTGAATATTGTTTCTTATGTCTTTGTCTATGAGTGTATGAAATTTGATTAAAATCCGACTACTAAACAAGGTACAATAAAAATAACATAAAATACATCACTTAAGGACTTTCAACAACAGCATCAACTAAAATGGTTATCGCATGTAACTCGAAGAGAATATAATGACATTATCAGGGTGTTTGACTTTCCGCACTACTTCAAGGAAAAAGCTAGAAAGGAAATCCAAATCTGTATGTGAGAAATCAATTTCAGCCTGAAGTGACACTGGCTGTTCGATCAATGAATGTCAAATATTTCCTTATAGGGAAACGTCTAATATCTAAAGTTACTTATAAATGGGACTTTGTCTTTTTGTGTGTAAGTGTCTGTGTGTGCGTGTGTGTCCGTTACCTATAGACTCCGAAATGGCTGAACCGATTTTCTTGAAAATTTACAGTTGGACTATAAGCGTCTGCGAGTGTTCCTAGCTAGGTTTTGTGTCGAGGTACTCCCGATAAATATCGAAAATCGATAATCGAAAAAATCGGGTTATAGAAGGAGTGGTCCGATTTTATTTAAATTTGATACACTCCTAGACAAAGACATAAGAAACGATATTCAGAAGTTTTAAGGTTGCAGTTCTTACAATAGTGCAGAAAATCGAATATATATATATATATAAAGGAAAGATGTTTGTGTGTGTGTGTCTGTTTATCTGCCGGTATGTCTGTATTTTTTTCAGCCCTTTTATTTTAGTTTTTGGCTCTAAGTAGGTATAATTGTAGTTCTTAGTCTCAGCCATGATACCATTTACTCAGAGGACTTATTTATCCTTCAAAATTCACTTTACGACGAAAAAATCTTATTTGATATCGATACCAGGAAATCAGAATTTGACTTACATCCATTCATTTTTCTTTCAGTCTACGGTTTCGCTTTAACTGGAAACGACTATTGCTTTTTAGTCTTTCGTGCCAACGTCCAAAGAGTCTGAGCTCCAGGAGCATGGATTAGTTTTAAAGCTTTCATTATACCCGAGCAACGCCGGGCTATATTGCTAGTTTGTCATAAATCAGACAATACAAATATATTTAAATAAAACTGGAGGGAGATAAAACCTCTAAGTTGAAGCTTTATTTTACTAATTTAGTTTTAACGCTGAAAAACGTTTTTTTTTTATTGTGATGGATGGTTACAAGCGAGAGGGGAGATGGGATATGCTTATTTTGCTACCACAAGTCGTATTTCCTTTATTTTATCCTGTATATTAAGGTACCTCTACTCATTTTCGATACCTAAGTTTTAAAGTGTATTTTGGAAAAAAAAATAATTCTTGTAGATATCATTTTACCTTTAATTAAAAAGTAAATGATTAAATTTACTATTTTTAGTAAGCAACATTCTCTGGAATATTTCAAATAGGAATTATATTGATTGGAATTTCTACTTTTTTAGAATTTTCAAGAGTTAATCTTTTTTCGTCTATTTTGACAGATTGACAAGTTTGTAAACAAAATTTAATTCTTGGTTTTAAAAATCTCGCAAAAATAAAACATATATCTCAGAAACGTTATTTTTAGAAAATTAGCAAATTTAAAGTTAAATTAGTCTGATTTGAAATAAAGATTACTTGTTTATTGCATAAAATTTAAAATAAACGTATTTTTAATCACGAAGTTCTGATGTTTTTGATCTGTGAGGTAAGTGATGACAGTCAGATGTGATGAAAAGTTAAGTATGGTTGACCAGAAATGACATAAATTTATGAAATCTAAGTGAATATTTCGTAAGGGGAATAATCCTTGAAATATGTGACCCTTTAATGATATGCTTCTCATGACATCGCATAGTTAAAAAAATAGACAATTTAACATAAAACAATTAATTAAAAAAATCTTAGTGCGAAATGATTTGTATTAACATTTTCAATTTTCGATTAGTAAATATAGTTTTTACTTAATAACATAATAACCAAATACATACAGTAACTGGAAAAAATTTAAAAGTTTTGTTTAAATTTTCTAACTCATTATAATTAACAAAGAAAAAATGAAAACACTTCTTGTAAAAATTCATTGTTCATCAAAATTTTTTTTCCTTAAGAATATGATATCCTTAATATTTATTTTACTGCCACTGTTGTGTAGCGAGTTACATAGAAAGAAATTTATGAGAAAAAGTGACAGGTTATAGAGAGTGTCAGGAAGTGGGTAAGAGAAAAATGAGAATACTGATGAGAGTGGAGTGGACAGAGAAAGGAGCATGAGAGAGAGGATGCAGGTTAGTGAGATAGGAGATGACTATTGACTTTGCATTTAAATTCTTGGAGATTGTAGCTGTCGGAGAAGCAAGTAAACGAAAGGAAATTCCACAGGCGGGAAGTGCGAGAAAAGAGGCAGAATTTGCGTTTACATTTTATTGGTTTCACAGTAAAAGGGTGGGACCTAGTTGCTAATCTTGTGGCTCGAGTAAATTCATAAATAGGGGGACCAGTGAGCTAAGTTCATTTGAGCAGAAGCCGTGAAAGTATTTGTGGAAGAGACACAGGGAAACCACATTGCACCGGTGAGAAAGTGACTGTATCTGAGCTGCCAAGTCGAGATCAGTCACATTACAGATTCCCCGTTGGATTTTGTTAAGGAGCCCTAGGTGGATAACAGGAGCATCCGACCAGCTATGGCAGCAGTATTCAATGCGAAAATGGCTAAAGAATTAGCACAGTGGTTCCCAAACGATGCGGAGACAGAAGATAGCAGGTGAGGCAGAATGGTTGAAAGACAATCAAAGATTCAGAAACAGTTTTAAAAAAATTCACGCATCTAAAATAAATATGATTTAAAAATTCAAAATATTATTATGGTTTACTTGTAATTGCATGCATGAGTCACAGTACAAACAGTTATAAATGATTATTAATCGGTTTTATCATAGTAATATTTTTACATTATATCAAGTATTAAGAATATAATATTTAGGGTCCGCAAATTGGACAAGAGAGTTATCAATGATAATGTTCTGACGTCAAATCCGCGGTTATCTCCTTTTTTTCTGTTTGTTTTCTCTGTGTTTTTTTATTCCATTTTAAACTGTACTTTTTATCGCATAAGATTTGGTTAGGTGCGAACCAATTTTCATTCCGAAAATGCAGCACAGAGAAAAAAAAGTTTGGAAACCACTGGATAACCTAGTAGCACCTGCTACGAACAAACATTCGGTCAAAAAATCACATGTTCACTCAGAAGAAAAACATAATATAAAACTAATCACTCATTTTAATAATAATAATAATAATAATAATGATAAATACTTTAGAAAATATGTACACACACACTGGTATGAACATCACCCAACACCGATTATAGGAATAGAAGATGTCACCATTCTATGAGATTACACCATCTACACAGACAGAAAAATTGAAGCAAATAGGCCGAACATAATTGTTAAAAACTAGAAATAAAAAAAACTTGCTTATTAATTGATATGACTTATCCAGCGGATTGTAACATAGCAACCAAGGAATTCGAAAAACTGTCAAAATATAAAAACCTAGAAATTGAAATAAAAAAAATATGGAAATTGAAAACAAGAGTTGTGCCAGTGATAGTAGGTGCACTTGGAATGATAAAGAATGGAACAAAACAACACATTGAAAGAATCTCTGGAAACCCCAGCTTTACAAAAAAAAAAATTGTCTTGTTAAGTACAGCCCACAAACTAAGGAGAACTCTGCCTATGTAACGCCAGGGATGTTATGAGAGATAGAAAACAAAAACAAAAAAAAAAAAACATGAAATATAGCCATAACAACACGCCAAGACCTGCCTTAGGTTTTCCGCAGACTTGTTAGGTAGTGCGACCATAGCAGAAATCGAATTATGATGAAAATGAAATAATAATAATAATAATAATAATAATAATAATATCCAATCAAAGTAGACTGTTACTGTGTATTGTATTAGCACGAGAAAGGGCTGAAAGTTCTTGGGGGCTATGCAGTAAAGATAACAGCTAAGTCTGTCAAAGTAGGTCTATATGTAATTAATTAATAACATTATGGAGTTCAGTTGAAAACGTTAGGAGTATAGAGTTGCAGTAGATTTTAGAAGGAACTGGAAGCCCAACACTAAACAATAAACAAGTGATAAAACTTTAATCAAAAGACTGGGGAGAAGTGTGAATCGGACGATAGGCGCACCTGTCTATTCCTATTAAACATATGTAAAAGTGGACATTTAGGTCAATGCCCAGCGGCGACAGGCTGTTTCTTGCTAAAACGCGGTATCGCGTTTAAGCAGGAAACAGACTGTCGCCTCTGGGTGTTGACCTCAATGTCCCCTTTTATATTTACATATGCTTGTCCCTGATAATCTTGAAATTTTTGAACTTTTGTTCTCATCTTGGTTGATATAGGTGTTATAATAGACACAGCGTTTCGACCAAGTACCATCTGATCTTCATCAGGTGTCCATAGATTGGCTGATATAGATTATCTCGTTGATTATTGTGAAATATCATGTGAAATCAATTATTGCTGGAATTTGGTTAGCCAGGGATCGAACTCATGATGATACTAATACATGTATAACTATGCCACCGAAGGACTTTAGTGGTGTATTTTTGGAGCTTTTTATATTCAGACTTTAGTGGTGTATTTTTGGAGCCTTTTATATTCAGTGTCAGATGGAATTTGACAACTGGATTATGATAGTGGGTTCGTGTCACTTGTCATAATTTGTATTTATTTCTGAGATGAGTAATTTTTCAATAATCTTGAAATTTTGAACTTTTGTTCTCATCTTGGTTGATATAGGTGTTATAATAGACACAACGTTTCGAACAAGTACCCCCTGGTCATCATCAGATCTCCATAGATTGGCTGATGTTAATTATCTCGTTGATTAAGCTCTGTCCCTGATATTGAGCACTTTAACCTATAAATATGGCCTCTCTCAAAGCTATATTGCTATCATATTGAAATTAGATGACCGCGTCATTTTTAACACCTCCCAAACTAAACCTTTCCCTCTTAATCATCTGAAAGACTCCTTCTAACAGCATGGCCGATACTAACCTCCAGGAGAGTGACTCGTTGTACCTTCTCGGTTGACATGAAGTGGAAAGACTAGATTGAATGGTAAATTTTTGATTTGTTCCCCGAAGGCCTTTACCCCTTTAAATCTTTCCAAAACATCCTTATTTCCGTGCAAATGTATGTGCTGAACTCAAATCGATAATTGCTTATTCAAGAAACCTACCTTTATTGATGTTAACAGTCAGAAAAAATCGAACTTTATCTCACCCCTAACCACCGTTCTCATATTTGATTTACTGCTGAATGACTTTAGACGTAGGATGCTTATTTCGGCCTATTTACTTCCTTCGTGCAATTACGACGCGATTTGTTTTGTTTCGGAACTCAATTTCCGCTGAAAGTTGCGTGTATTTGCGTTTTCTCTTTTTTTTGGGGGGGGGGGGGGCTGTAGAATTTTCTTTTAAGAAAGTTAACTTTCAAATAGAAATTTAGGGTTAGGGTTAGAGTTATTACGTGTTTTTTTCCTTTTTTTTCTTGGTAATGAATTTAAGAAAGTTGCGTGTACTTCATTTGAAAAGAAAGTTAACCTTCAAATATATGAAAATAAGTGATAATTGGGTTAGGGGTTAGGGGTTAGGGGTTAGGGTTAGGGTTAGGGTTATTGCGTGTATTATTTTTTTACTTTTTTGTGTTACTTATATATTTGAAGGTGAATTAAACTACACTCGTCACTTATTTTCATATATTTGAAAGTTTACTTTCTTAAAAAAATTCTATATTTTCATATATTTGAAAGTTAACTTTCGTCGGAAAAAATTAATTAAAACTACAATTATCAAATATTTTCATAAAAAAGGCAAAAAAAAAATAGGCAAATATATTTTCATATATTTGAAGGTTAAATAAAACTACAGTTATCACTTATTTTCATATATTTGAAAGTTAAGTTTAAAAAAAAAATCTATACCCACCCAAAAAATAGGAGAAAAAACATGCAAATACACGAAACTTTCAGCGGAAATTGAGTTCCGAAACAAAACAAATCGCGTGAGATAAACAACGAGAAGAAGTTCGATTTTTTTCTGGTTATTAACATCAATAAAGGTAAGTTTCTTCAATAAATAATTATCGATTTGAGTTCAGCATATACATTTGCACAGAATTAAGGATGTTTTGGAAAGATTTGACGGGGTAAAGGCCTTCGGGGAACAAATAAAAAATTCACCGATTGAATCCATTGCTAGGTCATCTGCTAAGAAAGCTGAATCATTTTGTCGTGTGAGAGAATGTTTTCTCTCCAGAATCTATCTTTTTTTAATCATTTCACCCCAAGCAAGGCATTTTACTGCCACTGTTGCGCAGCGAAAGTGATGAAAAAAAGGCGTTAGTTATAGGAAATGTCAGGAAGAGGGTAATAGACGGATGATAATGCCGGTGCAATATGGGTAGAGTGGATGGAAAAAAGAGCTTGTGAGAATGGATGCGAGTTAGTGAGGTAAGAGATGTTTATTGACCTTACATTTAAATTCCTGGAGATTGTAGTTGTCGGGGAAGCAATTATATTGAAGGGAATTCCACAGGCGGGAAGTGCGAGAAAAGAAACTTTTAGAGTAGAAATTGCGGTTATATTTTATCGGTTTCACTGTAAAAGGGTGGGACCTAGTTGCTAATCTAGTAGCTCGTGTAAATTCATACCTAGGGGGCACCATGAGCTAAGTTCACTGGAGCAGAAGCCGTGAAAGTATTTGTCTTACATAGCTATAAGTCTACTATTCATCCATGCTTAGAATACTGCTGTTACATATGGTCCGGTGCCTCTGCTATTTACCTTGAGCTCCTTGATAAAATCCAAAGAATCTGCAATATTATTGGTCCTGATCTGGCGGCTCGGATTCAGTTACTTTTTCAACGTCATAAGTTTGCTTCTTTGTACCATTTTTTTAAATAATTAATTTCATAGTAATTGTTCAAATGAGTTATTCGCTACAGTACCTAAACGTTCTAAGTAGTTGTGCTGCAGTGGATATCGGCTCGGAACGAGAAATCGGGGAGCCGAGTTCGAATTCCAGTTGAATTCATTGCATTCACTTGCGCGCAAATACCCTTGGGAAAGGTATTAATCTGTCTCTTCCTTCCAGTTATGGGTTAAATAACAGGACAGATTGGATTCTATAGCCTTGGTCGGCAACCAGTCTACCGCAGAAAGTAATGGCAACCTACTGCGGGATAATCTTCTGCCCAGTCAGTCATGTCTCTTTCGAGACATGATCGCCCAAGCGTATATCACGTATGGCACTTCACTAACTGACTGAAGAAGAGAGCTGAATATAATAGTTGGAATCATGATTACTTATAATGGGCATAAAGTCGGGGATCAGTTTTCTATTGTTCTGAAGTAATAAACTGATCACCCACTAATTACTACTTAATGCATTAAATCTCTTCCCCCATCTAGCTATGAGTCAAATAACAGGAAAGATTGGGTTCTATAGCCTTGGCTGGCAACCAGTCTACCGCAGAAAGCAATGGCAACCTACTGCAGGATAATCTTCTGCCCAGTCAGTCATGTCCCTTTCAAGACATGATCGCCCAAGTGTGTATCACGTATGGCACTTAACTGACTGACTGATTGAAAACATAATTGAAACTTCTCCTGGGCATAAAGTGGGGGATCATTTTTCTATTGTTATGAAGTAATAAACTGATCTCCCACTACTTACTACTTAATAATATAATACATAGCAACCTACTGCGGGATAATCTTCTGCCCAGTCAGTCATGTCTCTTTCGAGACATGATCGCGCAGGCGTGTATCACGTATGGCACTTAACTGACTGACTAGACAGGCATCAAGGTCTCATCAATTTACAGTTAATTCTAAGCTTTTTTTTTAATCGCATTTCTTGCTTGTGGAACTCCCTTCTGGCTCCATGTTTCCAGCCAACTTTAATCTGCAAAAAATTTAATACAATATTAATCGCTATCTATTGTCCGCCCGATGACGCTTCTCCTTTTTCGATCATTATTAATGTTTGTGGTCCTAATTCTTCAACGCCTTATAACCTCATTAGTTTTAGTGTTTTTAATGCCTTGCTTCGCGTGATACTGATTGAAAAAAAACATGTCAATACGGGTAAGTGAGGATTGTGTAGCTCCGTCCTCACTTTTCAGTTTTGATAGGGTTAAAAAGCATTTCCAGTAGATGATGAGTTATTTTCCACCTTACAACCTCTTTTCCCACATATGAAACATCACAATCCTATCTATCTCTATTTCCATGGCAAATGTTATGAAGGGTGAACAATTTCTCATCAACGTAGAGTTGAGATGACTAGATATAGTTGTAAATTCTATGTTTCTTTCCTCGCATCTCTTTGCTGTAGAACTCCTGGTTCCATATCTTCTTCTTCTTCTTCTTCTTCTTCTTCTTCTTCTATGTGCCTTGTTCTTACAGGACGTAAGCGATCATGGCTTTCCACATCTCCCTGTCCCTGGTGGCTCTTAGCACGCTTTCTCTTGTTACACCATGCAACCCTCGTTCCATCATCCACCTGCTCAAGCCCATGAATCTAGAATGTAAATGTATAGAAACTAGCATGGCCACAAAATGAGGGATCAGTTTATATATTGATTATAATATAGATTTGATCCCCCATTTTATATCCACATTATAATTTCTTTGTAAACAGTTGGCATATATGTTCTTCTTCTATGTGCCCTGTCCTTTCAGGACGTAGGCAATCATGGCCTTCCACATCTCTATCCCTGGTGGCTCTTAGCCCGCTTTCTCCTGAAACACCATGCAACCCACTTTCTGTCATCAACCTGCTTAGGCTCTTCAAATATCCGCTGCTTTCCCCTGTTTCTTTTCCCCTCTATCTGGCCCGTTAGTATCAGATTCGCCAAGCCCTCCTTCCTCATTGCATGTTCCGGGAACTTTAGCTGTTTTCCTGATGTATTAATTTCCTTTTTGTTTCCATCCTTTCCAAAACCTCATCATTGCTCACATGCTCGGTCCATGATATTTGCAGCATCCTTCTGTAGAACCACATTTCAGTTGCTTCGATTTTTTCCTTCATCTTAGATGACATTACCCAGCAGCAAACATTAATCCTTAAAAATTTAAATATGATGTCAATCGCTATCTATTGTCCTCTTCATTACTCTTTCTGTTTATTTTTAATGTTTCTGTTTTCTAATTCTTTCACACCTAGTGACCCCTTGTGTCTTAGTGACTTTACTACCTTGCATGGGGTGATACTGATACAAACAAACAAACAAACAAACAAACAAAACAAAACGCGTGAAAATTTTAGCTATTTTTTCGGTACCATTGGTAGGTATTATGGATTTTCAGTCCTGATCTTCAATGCGAGTTAAAGATTGACACTACACAATCTTCCTCGCTTAATTTCCCCACATCCCTCGCCAACCAACCAATTTCAATTCAGTAAGTGTTTATATGTGTGTGAACAGACGTACAATGGAAAACGTCGCCTATATATATATATATGTTCTCTGCCAACAATGAAAGCCATGACGGAGGTAGATGAGGTGTAAGGGGAGGTGAAACAGTAGCGGCGGCACTGTCTGTCTGTTTTTGACAATTGTGAATCTCCCTTCCAGCATAATAGATATTTGCAAACTTAGCGACATCAGTTGCAGTTTGTTTTCTTGACCAACAAAAAAAACAAAACACAACCGAACACGCGCGTGCGCACGCACACACACACACACACACACACACACACACACACACACACACACACACACACACACACACACACACACACACACGTATTTGTTATCTTTTTTGTTTTATCAAAGGAAATTATATATGATTTACTTATTGTCTCTGTTTAGCAGAATTTTTTTTCATTACATTTTCTTTTTCTTTTCTCTTCGGAATTAAAAGATAAAAAATATCATTGTAACAATGACAAGTAATAAAATTAGACACACGGTGCGCGTCAATTACCATCCGATGTATGTACCTTAGTCTTTTATTTACATTCTCAGGTGTGCAAATTACAAATTATATATATATAAATTTATATAAATATAGCTTCTTTGATTATCTCCTGGGATAACAATGCTTAATATATATATATATATATATATATATATTAAGCATTGTTATTGTGGGATAACAAAAAAAAAAAAAAAAATAAAAATGGGGTAACAATGCTTAATATATATATATATATATATATATATATATATATATATATATATATATAGCATTGTTGTCCCAGGAGATTATCAAAGAAGCTATATTGAATAAAGAGAATATTTTTAATTCAATGGCGACAGACAAAAAACAAACAAACAAAACAAAACAAAACAAAAAACAAAACAAAAAACAAAAACAAAACAAAAAACTTAGAGAAATAAACAAATAAATAAAAAAAAACAAAAACAGCCGAATTCATTGGTCGAATAAAACAATTTCCCAATAAGTAGTTGATAAATTGTTGATTCAGTTGATAGATCTAAAGTCGCCATGTTTAATCAAGCCTAGATAGTCGAAGGAAAATTAATTTATTCGGATCTGAGAACAAAAACTACAGCTTAAGAATTTTCAGTTTCCCTCATACGTGATTCACGCTTGGGCGATCATGTCTCTATAGAGACATGACTGACTGGGTAGAAGATTATCTCGCAGTAGGTTGCCATTGCTTCCTGCGGTAGACTAGTTGCCAGCCAAGGCTATAGAACCCAATCAGTCCTGTTATTTGACTCATGGCTAGAGGGGGAAGAGATGTATTATATTATTAAGTAGTAATTAGTGGGGGATCATTTTATTACTAAAAACAATATAACACTGATCCCTCACTTTATGCCCACTTGAAGCCGTTATCATGTTTTTAACTATTATATTCAGTCAGTCAGTTAAGTGCCATACATGATACATGCTTGGACGATCCTGTCTCATTAGAGACATGACTGACTGGGCAGAAGATTATCCCGCAGTAGGTTGCTATTACTTCCTGTGGTAAATTGGTTGCCAGCCAAGGCTATAGAGCCCAATCCGTCTTGTTATTTAACCCATAACTTGAGGGAAGAGACAGATTAATATCTTTCCCAAGGGTATTTGTTCGTAAGTGGATGCAAGGAATTCAATTGAAATTCGAACTAGGCTCCCCAATTTCCGAGCTGATATCCACTTAACCACAACGCACATCCTTTTCTTGAAGAAGGCGGTGAAATTAAAAACAATTACATTCAAATCACATTTCCGACCAAAAGTTCTAGATTTTTAAAAATTCATGGTTCGGCAATACACGACAATTTTGAGTAAAAGCCAATTTGCGACAAAGCAAATATCGTTCCGACATAAAAGTGGCGAAGCATATTCGAAAGTATGCAAATGATACAACCATTTACTCCTGTCTGAATAGTAACTTCGGTAGGTCTGTGGTGATTAGTAGTAAAGCGTATTGAAATATACCCTTTCCGCTTTACTAATAGAGTGACAGAGAAACTCCCCCTTTTTCTCTCTACGCAGACATTCTTTCTGTCTTTTTCTATTCATCCATATTTCTGGTAACCTAGATTATAACCCGGACATAAATTATGTGGTCAACCGACGTCATTCGAAAATCAACCAATCAATAACGTTCTCGCCAAAATCAAAACAGAATCGCGTTTGCGTTAAGTAAATATAAAAAGAGCAGCGAACCCGTGCATTGTT
Organism: Ascarosepion bandense; assembly: GCA_037127315.1. Classification (NCBI taxonomy): domain Eukaryota; kingdom Metazoa; phylum Mollusca; class Cephalopoda; order Sepiida; family Sepiidae; genus Ascarosepion; species Ascarosepion bandense. The sequence goes on along the minus strand of JBBBDQ010000963.1, from coordinate 288,380 downwards.
GCTTTTGGCTGGCTCTTAGGTGCGTTCGCAGCTCTCACACACGCGCGTGTGTAGGGCTCGCATCATGCCGTCAGAAATTCAACCAGTACCAAGCAACCAAGGAATTAATTCAAAAGACAATCCAGGCGCTCAAATACCGGAACAAATTCTGACATAGGACACGCCAAAAGCAAACTTCTAGTATATTACACTGGACACACACACACGCGCGCGCGCGCGCGTAGAAACAAATATGCTATGTTCACATGAATATACATGTACACGGAAGAAAAGCTCTTTATAACCTGAATATTGCAATACATATACGAGCGCCATTCAATAAATAACGTGAATTTTTCGGCATAAGTACTTCTACGGGGGTCATTCAATAAATAAGGTGCTTTTTTCCGTACAAGGACTTCTACGAGGGTCATTCAATAAATAAGGTGAATTTTTCGGGATAAGGACTTCTACGAGGGTCATTCAATAAATAAGGTGAATTTTTCGGTATAAGGACTTCTACGAGGGTCATTCAATAAATAAGGTGAATTTTTCGGTATAAGGACTTCTACGAGGGTCATTCAATAAATAAGGTGAATTTTTCGGTATAAGGACTTCTACGAGGGTCATTCAATAAATAAGGTGAATTTTTCGGTATAAGGACTTCTACGAGGGTCATTCAATAAATAAGGTGAATTTTTCGGTATCAGGACTTCTACGAGGGTCATTCAATAAATAAGGTGAATTTTTCGGTATAAGGACTTCTACGAGGGTCATTCAATAAATAAGGTGAATTTTTCGGTATAAGGACTTCTACGAGGGTCATTCAATAAATAAGGTGAATTTTTCGGTATAAGGACTTCTACGAGGGTCATTCAATAAATAATGTGAATTTTTCGGTATAAGGACTTCTACGAGGGTCATTCAATAAATAAGGTGAATTTTTCGGTATAAGGACTTCTACGAGGGTCATTCAATAAATAAGGTGAATTTTTCGGTATCAGGACTTCTACGAGGGTCATTCAATAAATAAGGTGAATTTTTCGGTATAAGGACTTCTACGAGGGTCATTCAATAAATAAGGTGAATTTTTCGGCATTTTTAAGGACTTCTACGGAGGGTCATTCAATAAATAAGGTGAATTTTTCGGTATAAGGACTTCTACGAGGGTCATTCAATAAATAAGGTGAATTTTTCGGTATAAGGACTTCTACGAGGGTCATTCAATAAATAAGGTGAATTTTTCGGTATAAGGACTTCTACGAGGGTCATTCAATAAATAATGGTGAATTTTTCGGTATAAGGACTTCTACGAGGGTCATTCAATAAATAAGGTGAATTTTTCGGTATAAGGACTTCTACGAGGGTCATTCAATAAATAATGTGAATTTTTCGGTATAAGGACTTCTACGAGGGTCATTCAATAAATAAGGTGAATTTTTCGGTATAAGGACTTCTACGAGGGTCATTCAATAAATAATGGTGAATTTTTCGGTATAAGGACTTCTACGAGGGTCATTCAATAAATAAGGTGAATTTTTCGGTATAAGGACTTCTACGAGGGTCATTCAATAAATAAGGTGAATTTTTCGGTATAAGGACTTCTACGAGGGTCATTCAATAAATAAGGTGAATTTTTCGGTATAAGGACTTCTACGAGGGTCATTCAATAAATAAGGTGAATTTTTTCGGTATAAGGGACTTTCTACAAGGGTCATTCAATAAATAAGGTGAATTTTTTGGTAAAAGGGTTTTAGAGGGTCATTCAATAAATACGGTGAATTTTTCGGCATAAGGACTTCTACGAGGGTCATTCAATAAATAAGGTGAATTTTTCGGTATAAGGACATCTACGAGGGTCATTCAATAAATAAGGCGAATTTTTCGCTATAAGGACATCTACGAGGGTCATTCAATAAATAGGGTGAATTTTTCGGTATAAGGACTTCTACGAGGGTCATTCAATAAATAAGGTGAATTTTTCGGTATCAGGACTTCTACGAGGGTCATTCAATAAATAAGGTGAATTTTTCGGTATAAGGACTTCTACGAGGGTCATTCAATAAATAAGGTGAATTTTTCGGTATAAGGACTTCTACGAGGGTCATTCAATAAATAAGGTGAATTTTTCGGTATAAGTACTTCTACGAGGGTCATTCAATAAATAAGGTGAATTTTTCGGTATAAGGACTTCTACGAGGGTCATTCAATAAATAAGGTGAATTTTTCGGGATAAGTACTTCTACGAGGGTCATTCAATAAATAAGGGGAATTTTTCGGTATAAGGACTTCTACGAGGGTCATTCAATAAATAATGTGAATTTTTCAGTATAAGGACTTCTACGAGGGTCATTCAATAAATAAGTTGAATCTTTCGGTATAAGGACTTCTACGAGGGTCATTCAATAAATAAGGTGAATTTTTCGGTATAAGGACTTCTACGAGGGTCATTCAATAAATAAGTTGAATCTTTCGGCATAAGTACTTCTACGGGGGTCATTCAATAAATAAGGTGCTTTTTTCCGTACAAGGACTTCTACGAGGGTCATTCAATAAATAAGGTGAATTTTTCGGTATAAGGACTTCTACGAGGGTCATTCAATAAATACGGTGAATTTTTCGGCATGAGGACTTCTACGCGGGTCATTCAATAAATAAGGTGAATTTTTCGGTATAAGGACATCTACGAGGGTCATTCAATAAATAAGGCGAATTTTTCGCGATAAGGACATCTACGAGGGTCATTCAATAAATAAGGTGAATTTTTCGGTATCAGGACTTCTACGAGGGTCATTCAATAAATAAGGTGAATTTTTCGCTATAAGGACTTCTACGAGGGTCATTCAATAAATAAGGTGAAATTTTCGGTATAAGGACTTCTACGAGGGTCATTCAATAAATTAGGTGAATTTTTCGGTATAAGGACTTCTACGAGGGTCATTCAATAAATACGGTGAATTTTTCGGTATAAGGACTTCTACGAGGGTCATTCAATAAATACGGTGAATTTTTCGGCATAAGGACTTCTACGAGGGTCATTCAATAAATAAGGTGAATTTTTCGGTATAAGGACATCTACGAGGGTCATTCAATAAATAAGGTGAATTTTTCGGTATAAGGACTTCTACGAGGGTCATTCAATAAATAAGGTGAATTTTTCGGCATAAGTACTTCTACGAGGGTCATTCAATAAATACGGTGAATTTTTCGGCATAAGGACTTCTACGAGGGTCATTCAATAAATAAGGTGAATTTTTCGGTATAAGGACATCTACGAGGGTCATTCAATAAATAAGGCGAATTTTTCGCTATAAGGACATCTACGAGGGTCATTCAATAAATAAGGTGAATTTTTCGGTATCAGGACTTCTACGAGGGTCATTCAATAAATAAGGTGAATTTTTCGCTATAAGGACTTCTACGAGGGTCATTCAATAAATAAGGTGAATTTGTCGGTATAAGGACTTCTACGAGGGTCATTCAATAAATATGGAGAATTTTTCGGTATAAGGACATCTACGAGGGTCATTATAACTGAGTAGTGAGTTCGATCCACACTAGGTGCACCATACTTTTTCGGCCTTGTGCCACATTTAAGCCATTCATCCTTGCACTGAATACTACTTCCATATATGTATATATACTAGCAATATAGCCCGGCGTTGCTTGGGTGTAATGAAAGCTTGAAAACTAATCCATGGTCCTGGACCTCAGACTCAGCCTACAGAATATTTGTGTCAAGTTTGGTGAGAATCAGAGAAAAATTGTGGATTTGTATAAAGGACATACAGACAGATAAACAAATATCTTGTCTTTATATATATATATATATATATTATCGATTTTCTGCACTATTGTAAGAACTGCAACCTTGAAACTTCTGAATATCGTTTCTTATGTCTTTGTCTATGAGTGCACCAAATTTGATTAAAATCGGACCACTCATTCTATAATCGGATTTTTTCGATTATCGATTTTCGATATTTATTGGGGGTACCTCGACACAAAACCTAGCTAAGAACACTCGCAGACGCTTATAGTACAATTGTGTAAATTTTCAAGAAAATCGGTTCAGCCGTCTCGGTGTCTATAGGTAACGGACACACACGCACACACAGACACACGCACACACAAAGTTTCATTTATAATTAAGTATATATATATATATATATATATATATATATATATATATATATATATATATATTATCAATTAACCCCAAGTAAGTTTCTTGTTAAAATCGAAAGAAGATTCTGAAATGCTATCAATTCTGACAAAGAACCGCAGATTCATTTACCGCTTCTGTGTTTTCTATAAACGTTTTATGGTAAATGTTCCGATGAGATCGCTTCTTTCGCAACTTCAATCGCAGTACTAGATTCCCAGTTAGGTCTCATCATTTTACTGTTGAAATTACTAGTTATAACTGTAGGTTTTATATTAATAGTCTCTTCTTTTGCACTTTCGCTTGCGGAGATCTCTTCCTGTTCCTTTATTGTCCTCTCTTATCAGTAAATTGTTCTCATTTTTTACACCAAGTTTTTTTTTTAATTTGTTATTTTTATAATCATGCCACCTCAAGCAAAGTATTTTACTGCCATTGTTTTGCAGAGGGTTACATAGGAGGAAAGTTATGAGAAAGAGTGACAGGTTATAGAGGGTGTCAGGAAGTGGGTAAGAGAAAGATGAATGTCGTCATAAGGCGAGGGATCAGTTTATATATTCATTGTAATGTAGAATTGTTCCCCCATTTTATAACCACATTATAATGGTATAGAATATTTTTTTATATAATCATATCGCCCCAAGCAAGGCATTTTGCTGCCACTGTTTTGCAGGAAGTTACTTAGGAGGAAAGTTATGAGAAAGAGTGACAGGTTATAGAGGGTGTCAGGAAGTGGGTAAGAGAAGGATAAGAATACTGATGAGAGTTGAGTGGACGGAGAAAGGAGCATGAGAGAGAGGATGCAGGTTAGTGAGATAGAAGATGACTATTGACGTGACATTTAAATTCTTAGAGATTATAGCTGTCGAGAAAGCAAGTAAATGAAAGGAAATTCCACAGGTGGGAAGTGCGAGAAAAGAAGCTGTTGGAGTAGAATTTGCGTTTACAATTTATTGGTTTCACAGTAAAAGTGGGGTGAAATGATTAAAGCAGACAAAACAAAAAAGAAATAAAAAAAACGAGAAGGCAATCGTGAAGTATAATGCACCTCCTTTCGACATAAAATCTAAAAAATTCAAAAATTAATATGAAAAGGAGGACAATTCCAGTTGTCCGGTTCACAGTCCTTACCATTCGTTTGAAGAGGAGTAGAAGCTATCCTGTGTTTCCTGTTTACGATTGGGCTTCTGGTTTCTCATAATGTCTACTTTAATTCTTTACTTGTGACGCCTCTGAAATTTTATTCGCTGTTTATTTTCATTTTTTATTTCTTTTCCCTCATTAGAAATAGATAGGTTTCCCTATCATCCGGTTTATACCCCTTCCTTTTTGAACAGGAATAGCGTTTTAACACTTGTTTCCTGTTTACGATTGGGTTTTCAGTTCCTTTGAAAGTCTACATCAACTCAATACTTCGAATGTCTATGCTTAATCTCTGAAATTTTATTTTATTTTTATTTTTCTCAATAGGAGAAGGTAGACAGTATTTACATTATTCGGACTATTCACCACTGCGGTATTGAACTCACAACACTAAGAGTCAAGTTAAGAACTAACCAACGTCTATATCCACTAGGCCATATGTCCTAACTTGACTTATCGAGTTGTGAGTTCAATACCAGGCTGCAGTAGTGGTGAACAAGTAACTTGCAATGCTAGAGGGAGATAACTCATGACTTCCAATCGTGGCTTTATGCAAGGAATGGAGTTCATATACCCTAATTATTGTAATAAAGGGTTCGGTTCGAAATTCTTAGCACCAGAAGAAGGCCGAAGCGTACAACGTTTTAAACGTCGTACAAATGGCAACAAAGATGAGGACAACAGTCTGAATAATGTAAATACTGTAAATACTACCTCATCTCAGAAATATAGACAAATAGAATGATCTATTATTAAACGTCGTACAAATGGCAACAAAAATGAGGACAATAGCCCGAATAATGTAAATACTGTAAATACTACCTCATCTCAGAAATATAGACAAATAGAATGATCTATTATTAAACGTCGTACAAATAGCAACAAAGATGAGGACAATAGTCTGAATACGATAAATACTGTAAATACTACCTCATCTCAGAAATATAGACAAATAGAATGATCTATTATTAAACTTCGTACAAATGGCAACAAAGATGACGACAATTGTCCGAATAACGTAAATACTGTAAATACTACCTCATTTCAGAAATATAGACAAATAGAATGATCTATTTTTAAATGTCAACAAAAATGAGGACAATAGTCCGAATAATGTAAATAATGTAAATACTAACTCATCTCAGAAATATAGACAAATACTAAAGAAGTAGGTAGGTTCGCCTGTCACCCGGTTCACTCTTCTCCACAATCTTTTGAATAATTGTAGCGGTTTATCCCTTGGTTCTCGTTTAGCATTAGATTTCGGTTCTTTTTAGCGATATTTAAGAATTTAGCCTCGTCATCTTTTCTTGTATTCACAACTTTTCAGTCAATATTTATGATTCTAGAAATAAGTATTACGGCCACTTCTAATTGAAATATTGGTTCCGACACGGAGTTAAGCTATGTCGAGCCTGGTCAGTACCTGGATGGGTGACCACTTGAGAGTACTAGGTGCTGATTGCTTGGATGTGCGGTGGAGTAATAAATAATGGCTCAGAATTGTTAATGAGAGAGACAATTTCCAATTCCCGTTGAGTTCGTTATGTTCACTTACAGGCAAATAGCCTTGGGACAGGTAGAAATCTACCCTACTCCACTATCTATGGGTTAATTAGTAATTTGCATCATTAAAAACAATTCTTACAATCTAAAAATGTTTTCTAACAAAGATCCTTAACAAAGATGCGAAAAAGCCAAATCCTACTAACGGTCAACGCATACATATATAAACTATAAACACACACGCATACATGCATAAACACACAGGCAAACAAAAAACAAAAAAAAACACACACACACACACACACTACAATTAACGACAGCAGTAGCAGCGAAAGATAACCATTCGTTGAAAGGCACAGCTCACGAGCGGACGTGAAATCAAGCTCTCCTACCATTGTGAAGATGAGTTTCTGATTTCAAAATATTAATGACTAATAAATAGGTAATATCCAACACCTTCTTTACCTTCCTTTATTTTACTAAATGCATTGTGACAGGCTTCAAGACCTACCCATACACGTAATATATGCAATGCTTCAAGCAAATTACAAAACTCTCTTATGTTTTCTAGCTTTAAATAACCTAAAATGAGTTGATAAGCCATAGAAAACGAACCAATCAATCAAATACTAATTAGCTACACAGGCTACACTGTCCTTTATTTTTTTTTACCTTATCTGGAATATAAATGATTAGAAAGAAATGTGGTCATAAAGTGAGTGATTAATGTATATATCGATTGTAATGCAGAATTGATCCCCCATTTTGCATAATCATCATTTCTTACATCGTTTGGTCATTATTACCTAAAAAAGGAATTCTTACAATCTCTTACAATATTTCCAGACTTTAAGTAACCTGCAAAGGATTGATAAGCCGTAAAAAATGAATGAATGAATCTGATTCTTAATACTCTGTTTAGTTTTTTAATACACTTTTTGATTATTTTAATACGTCTTCGAATTGCGGTATCGCATTTCCCGTCATCTGTTAAACTTCTATACTTGCTTGATCTTGACATCTCAAAAAGAAAAAAAAAGAATATATTAAGTGCTACAAAAGGACGGGCGATTATGGAAGGTTATGGTCACCAAAGTCCTAAAAGAACACGGCACAAAGAAGAAAAAGAAGAAGAAGAAAGAAAAAAGAAAAAGAAAAAGAAAAGAAGAGGAAAAAGAAAAAAGAAAAAGAAGAAAGAAGAAAAAGAAGAAAATGAAGAAAAAGAAGAAGAAAAGAAAAAAAGAAAAAAGAAAAAGAAAAAGAAGAAAAAGAAAAAGAAAAAAGAGAAGAAAAAGAAGAAAAAGAAAAAAGAAAGAAAGAAAGAAAGAAAAAGAAAAGAAGGGGAAAAAGAAAAAAGAAAAAGAAGAAACAAAGAAAAAAGAAAAAGAAGAAAGAAGAAAAGAAGAAAAAAGAAGAAAATGAAGAAAAAGAAGAAGAAAAGAAAAAAGAAAAAAGAAAAAGAAGAAAAATAAAAAGAAGAAAAAGAAGAAAAAGAAGAAAAAGAAGAAAGAAAAAAGAAAGAAAGAAGAAGAAGAAAAAGAAAAAGAAAAAGAAAAAGAGAAGAAAAAGAAGAAAGAAAAAAGAAAGAAAGAAAGAAAGAAGAAGAAGAAGAAGAAGAAGAAGAAGAAGAAGAAGAAGAAGAAGAAGAAGAAGAAGAATTAAGTTCTTGCGTCTTGGGCTGTTCCTACTGCTTGAAACCATATCTTATTCTTTGTTTTGTCCATTCAGGACGTAGACGATCATGCCCTTCCACGTCTTCCTATCCTCGGTATCTCTTAGCACGGTTTCTACTGTTACACTACGCAGCCCCCGTTCTGCCATCCACGTGCTCAGGCCAGTCGAGTACGTTACTCGCTGTTTTCCCGTCTCTTTTTCCCTTTATCTAGCCTGTTAGTATCAGGCTCTCCAAGCCCTCCTTCCTCATTGCATGTGCCAGGAACTTTAGATGTCTCTTCCTGATGCTCAGTATTAATTTCCTTTTCGTTTCCATCCTTTCGAAATGATCGATCCATGATATCCACAGCACCCTTCTGTAGAATCACATCTCAGTTTTTCCTTCATCTTTGATGATATTGTCCAACATTCACTGCCATATTGAAGAACTGACATCACATAGCAATCCAATGCTCTATTCTTTGTTTCTAGCGAAATCTTCCCGTCTCTTAATAGTTTCTCGAATGCGTCCTTTGCCATGCCAATTCGCCTTCGGATTTCTGTGTCGCATATTCCGTCTTCTGTTAGAACACTTCCTAGGTAAAGGGACTTATCCGTTCTTCGATGTGAAAGGTGTAGCGTAGAGAGCTGGTTAAGGTTTCTTTGATTCGGCCTTGTATCAGACTTAACTGAACTCCCTACAGCTTAAAGGATTTATGCAGAATTGTCATCAGAAGGTTTTTATCAGAAGGTCGGTTGTCAGTTGGAATGTGTGGATTTGTGTAGAAGAGTGGAATAATGAAATATACATTTTGCGTTTAAAAATAGAAATTTATTAAATGGAGAAATAACTAGAATTCGTAGAAATTAATGTTCAATTAGAAGCAATATTAAGAAGTTATGAGTAGAGTTCATACAAAATGTTCGAGTAGTAATTGTTGAAATAGATAAGGAGAAATAGAAAGAGGACAAAGTCCGGGTCGCTTGAAGTTTGAAGTTACATCTTAGTTGTGTGTCTCTCTTTCGCTGCTCCCATCTTTGTCTTTTGACTGACGCTGAGGTCATTTTTGAATTTCACGCTGGATCGCCAAGTCCTTCCAAGTCTTACAAGTCGCTCCCATTGGTCAAAAATCATTTTAACACCTACTTGCGAAATCTGGTTTCGACTTTTTCGTTAAGCAGATGGTCAACCCTTTTTCTATTTGGGAAAACCAGGATTTCACAGATTGTTGTGAATTTTTGTAAAAGTGAAGAAGAAAGTTGATTTTAATTAATTTCTTATCCGCTGCAAAGGCATCGTTCACAGCGAGATGTTCGGCATGACAAAAATAAAAATAAAAATCTAAACTTATTTATAAATGGGAACTTTATCTGTGTGTGTGTGTGTGTGTGTGTGTGTGTCCGTTACCTATAGACTCCGAAACGGCTGAACCGATTTTCTTGAAAATTTACACAGTTGGACTATAAGCGTCTGCGAGTGTTCTTAGCGATGTTTTGTGTCGAGGTACCACCGATAAATATCGAAAATCGATAATCGAAAAAATCGGGTTATAGACGGAGTGGTCCGATTTTAATCAAATTTGATACACTCATAGACAAAGGCATAAGAAACGATATTCAAAAGTTTCAAGGTTGCAGTTCATACAATAGTGCAGAAAATCGATAATATATATATATAAAAGGCAAGATGTTTGTGTGTGTGTTTATCTGCCTGTATGTCTGTATTTTTTTCAACCCTTTTATTTTAGTTTTTGCTTCGGGTTTGGCACTAAGTAGGTATAATTGTAGTTCTTAGTCTCAGCCATGATACCATTTACTTAGAGGACTTATTTAGCCTTCGAAATTCAGTTTACGACGAAAAAAACTTACTTTATATCGATACCAGGAAATCAAAATTTGACTTACATCCATTCATTTTGCTTTCAGTCTACGGTTTCGCTTTAACTTGAAACAACTATTGCTTTTTAGTCTTTCGTGCCAACGTCCAAAGATTCTGAGCTCCAGGACGATGGATTAGTTTTAAAGCTTTCATTACACCCGGGCAACGCCGGGCTTTACTGATAGTATATAAATGAAAACAAAAAACGTAAGCACAATGAAAATAATAGGCATTTTTATGTTCATTTTTTTTGTTTTTGTGCGACACAAGGTATTGTCATTGCCTTCAATTCATCTCCATTGAACATGAAAACATCCGCAAAAACTCTCTCCAAACATCATAGCATAGGAAACAATTATTTGAACGCGTTCTAAAAGCATAAAAATTGTACTATTGAATTGAAGGCCTATTTTCCTTTCAAATTATATCAATATCATGAAATCGGCTAAGGTATTTTAATCGTAACAGAATTAATGTATAGCCGCCTATTGAAGAAAAAATGTCATTAGATACGTGAATATTATCTGATGAATAGTATCAGATTAACGAATAATATTCAAATGAATTCAAATGAATTCTGGGAGAAGGTTGCCCTGATTTTCTATTTACATTCATCTTTCAGTGTCTTGACGCTGTCACCTGCTCGGTTAATTAAAATCTCACTTCATCGAATTAACGCTTTATTTTCCCGACTCATGAATATTGACTGGAAAGTCGTGAATACAAAAACAGATGGCTAGGCTGAATTTTTAAATATCGTTAGAATCAAATGAAGTGGAGCGGAACTGCTATGTAGTGGAAATGAACATGGGATAATTTCCTCGTAGATGAATAGGAAATTGAAGGTAATAGAGAGATGGTGCTACAGAAGGCTGCTGAGATTTGGATCAAAATGGTTACTTTCTGTCATGAAGTTTGACTGTCAATGTTGATCAGTCAAAATACGTACGTAGATTTAGCCTTTTTTTCCTCGAGCATTCCTTTTCACATGTGCGTTGTAGTGAAGTAGATATTGGCTCGGAACGACATATCAGAGAGCCGAGTTCGAATTTCAGTTGAATTCGTTGCATTCATTGAGAAAGGTAGTAAACCATCTCTTCCTTCAAGCCATGGATGAAATAACAGGACAGATTATGTTCTGTAGTCTACCACAGAAAGTAATGGCAACCTGCTTCAGGGGAATCTTCTGCCCAGTCAGTCAAGTCTCTTTCGAAACATGATCGACTAAAGCGTGTATCACGGATATCACTTAACTGCAACGTGCGCAAATGCTGGATTTAAGAATAGCATTGATTTTTTAAAAATCAATTTAATCCCAAGCAAGACAATAAAGCCACTAAGACAAGGTGTGAAACAATTAGGGACAGAAACATTAATAATGAGCGGGAGGAGAAAAGAGTAATCAGGAGGACAATAGATATAGTCAAAAATTTCAAAAAACAGACAGACAATGCCGGCGCCACTGCGCTACCTCCCCTCAACACACCTCATCCATCCCCGTCACTGCTCTCATTATTGGCAGAGAATATATATATATATATATATATATATATATATATATATATGTGAAAAGTGTATGTATATAATTATAAATATCAATATATATATATATATATATATATATATAAATATATTTGTTATATATATATTATATTGTTTACATATTATATATGGCACTTATTTAAAAGTGTTTTAATATCAGTGATAGACAGATATATTCATATGGATAGGTCTGAGTTTGAATTCCCGGGGATCGCTTTGCGATCGTCAGTTGTGTTTGTTCGACGATCGCGAAAGTGTGAAACTCAGGGTTACAACTCACATCTATCTATCTATCTATCTATCTATCTATCTATCTATCTATCTATCTATCTACTTGACGTTTCCCATTGTGCGTCTGTTCACAGGCATCTAGACACTTCCAGAGCTGAAATTGGTTGAGCACGGAAGTGGGAGGATGTGGAGAAATTAAGCGGGGAAGATTGTATAGTGTCAATCTTTAAACTCATGGCTACATTTAGCTGTCTCAAATGTAACTTGATGAGAAATTGGGCGCTCCTCAGAATATTTGCCAATGAAATAGCTATAGATAGGATTGTGATGTTTCATATGTGGGAAAAGAGGTTGTAAGGTGGAAAATCCCACCCAAAGAAAGGCAATGAAGCCACTAAAACGCAAGAGGAGTTTGTAATCAGGTGGAGAGCAGATAGTGATTGACATTGAAATTAAAGATTTTAGAGATTAAAGTCGGCTGGAAAGCATAGAGCTGGAAGCGAGTTCCACAAGCGGGATAAGTAGAGTGTGCTTATCTCACCCGAAGAAAGGCAATAAAGACACTAAAACTCAAGTGGAGTTTGTAATCAGGTGGACAGCAGATAGCGATTGACATTGAATTAAAGGTGTTAGAGATTAAGGTCGGCTGGAAAGCATAGAGTTGGAAGCGAGTTCCACAAGCGAGATAAGGAGAGTGTGCTTTTTCTGTACTGTCAGAGATTATGTCTAATATGCTGCAGACCTTGGAAGAGGGAGGGCGTTAAAGGAAAAGAGATAGCTAACAGAGTTTAATAATGAAAGTGAAAGAGTTTTTAAAGTCATTTATCTTACCTGCTATATTTTTCTCTCTCGGCATGTTATTAATCGATCATTGTTAATTGATGTTTCCCTCTGAGGTCCTCACTGATGCATACAGAAAGGACATTTTTACTTTATACATAATATTATATTGGTAATAATTATACCCACCGGAAGCTGTACAAATATGATTAGGCACGAATGGCAGATACCATGTCTGCAAAACCAAGGCATGATAGATTAGAACAATTATAGATAACATCACTAGAGGGCGATTATCCAGAATGTTGTTGACTCCAATGAGCCTTTAAGCCCAAAGAATATTAATTAAATAATACACGCAATACGCAGGTATTTGGACAATCAGCTAGGGAGTAACAGTAACAATACTTTTTACCAATCATAATTTTCAACAATATAAGATACTCAGACGACACAGTGCTGATAGAGACACGGAAAGAAAAATACAGAACCTCCTACAGAGGAGAGAAAAAACTAGAAGAAAGGACAAAACATAAACTTCAAGAAAACTGAATGCATAGTTACTAGTAAAAAGTGGACCCCAAAATGCCAAAGACACGGCATACTAAAATCAAACAGTTGCAGAAATTTAAATACCTTGGAAGTGTTCTGAGAGAGGACGGATAGTGTGACACTGAGATCCGAAGCCACATTGGCATAGCCAAAGACGCATCAGGTGAAGAGGCTCACCCCTTGTTCCCTGTTTAGGATGTGGTTTCCGGCTTTCTCTTTTCCAATCATTTTACTCTTTTCTTTTTTCTTTCATTTTTTTTTTTCAATTGGAGTAGATAGATTAAACTATCGCCCGGTTTACACTCCACCCACGTCTATTGAACAGGTGAAGAGGCTCATCCCTTGTTTCCTGTTTAGGATGTGGTTTCCGGTTTTCTTTTCTTTTCCAATGTTTTCACTCTTACGTAGCCCCCTGCGCATCAGTGGCGTTGCCGCCTTGCTTGGGGTGATATGATTAAAAAAAAGTATTGAGAGACAGGAAGATTTCGTTGAATACAAAGAAAAGAGTACGAGACCTTTATGCGATATCTGTCCTTCTAAATGGCAGCTAATGCTAGATGATCTCTTCAAGGATGAAAGAGAGACTCGAAGCAGCGGAAATGTGGTTATACAGAAGGATGATGAGGATACCATGAACCGAGCATGTGAGCAACGACAAGGTGTTAAAGGGGATGCACACGAAAAGGAAACTTATAATTAGCATCAGTAAGAGACAGCTAAGGTTTATGAGACACGTGGTGAGGAAGGAGGGTTTATAGAATCTGATACTCACAGGACGGATAGAAGGAAAGAGAGAAAGAGGAAGGCATACTTTGATAGGCTTGAGTGAGTGGATTGGAGAGCTGGGTGTGGAAAGGATACCAAGACGATAAGTATTGAGAGCGACAAGGGATAAGGGCAAGTAGAAGTCCAGGATCGCCTTAGGTCCTGAAGGGACACGGCACATAAAAAGAAGAACTTTCGGCGGACCTGTACAATATTACCACCACCTGTAAATTTGTTGATTATAATTTCTTTTGACTTTTTTAGTGCATTCTTATCTATTAGTACATAAAGTTTCCGATTTTCAAAAAATTTTTGAAAAAATTCAATATTTAAAGATTTTTAAGGGGTGCTCATTTTCTCATACAACGTTAAGGTAAATCGATCCTCCATTTTGGAAATACTCGCTTCGAGTTGTTGCCCCTTTTCTGTTTTTTTTTTTTTAAACTTGTAGGAAATTAATGAAAAAAAAAACCGTTCTGGAAATATGTTTCATTCAATTTTTTTAGAATAGGAATTATTTTAAAAACTCTCTGTTAAAGATTGTTTTTAATGTTTTACATGTTATATTTTTCATTTCAAATTTTTTTACAACATGAATTATTTTAAAGAAACTCTGTTCAATTTTTCTTTAATGTTTTATAACTTAAATTGATGTAAAGTAGGGATAATTAAACATTTTTCATAGGTTTGTCGATTTTCAAATTGTAAGCTTCTCTATACATGGTCTCAGCGACATAAAGCGACCCCAACGCGAGTGTTTCCAAAATGGAAAATCAATTTACCATAAGGTTGTTTGAGAAACTGAGCACCCCTAAAAATCTTAAATAATGAATTTAAAAAAAAATTTTTTTTGATAATCGGAAAGTTTAGGGTCTAATCGATGATATTGCTCTGCAAAAAGTAAAGAAAAAGATAATCAACATATTTACAGGTGGTGGTAATGTCGTACAGGTTCACCGAATTTTCTTCTAAAGAGTGACCGAATGAATCAATAAATTCCAATAAAATTCTTTCAGTATCGTGTTAGAGATGAAAAATTAATGGAAAAGATAAAATTTGTTTATTTTACGTAAAAATCGAACTGTTGTTCAAAACGTGTTCTTACTGTCATCAAGATTATCCCATGTATTTAGATATCACATGTCTCATCATAGGGGCACCACCATATAGACTGCAGTCGCAATAGCACTGGGCACGAAAACCCTCTCTAGGCTGGTTTGATTCGGTGTTGCGGAGAAGAGATGGGGGTCATACTTTTTCCAAGGGTATTAGAATATAAGTGAACATAAGGGATTCGAACTCGGCTCTCCGATTTCTAGTCCGAGCAGAAGAATGAAGTGTGGTGATAGTTTGCCCTCAGGGGTCCGGAAAGCAAATGACCAAAACTGGTCTTTGCGCTTCTGGGCTCCACGCAGAAGTTCCGGTGGCAAACCAAAAATAAATAAATATCAAATTACTTTTACGAGCCGCCGGGAATTTTGTTTATTGTCAAATGAGAAGCGCAGAATTAAATCCGGGTGTGAATTCCCAAATGATTTGTTCGGAGCCTCGGAAACCAAATAAAAGGACGACACAGAAAGCAATCGGGAGTTGAGAAATACGAGCATATTTAACACGTCCCTTGACATACGTCAAGCGATCGTATTATGCTTGCGTCTCCTTTCTCTCTCTTTTTCTTTTCACTGATCACTGAGCCACTTACCCGATGGACTGAGCGGAGACTTCAAAGACACTCCTAACAAACGCTCACATATACATACGCACAAACTCTTTTCGGCATTTACTGCTATGAACATTTTTAACGACCTTTGTATCAACCAAAAGACATTACTTTTATTTGTAAAAAACCTTCATTGGTATATATATATATATATATATAGACATCCGCAGACAGATCTGTTTCGCTGTATCACAGCTCATCAGTACGGTTAGACTCCGATTGCTTTTTAACCCAGGATTGAAACCCGACCGAATTGGCGTCAGTCGGCGATTCTACCTCTGGGCCATGGGCGCACGGTAGAAGAAGGCAGAATTTTTAGCATGTATGTTATCATTATACGCGCCCAATCGCCAAAGTGCTCTAATTCATTTTTACTGAATGAGCGATGCGTACATGCCAGAGTAGCTACTGTTTTTCAAAGTCTACCATTCTTCCAGAGTACTCAATCAGGGTGTGAGAGCGTAAATATAGTCATCCGTAGACAGATCTGTTTCGCTGTATCACAGCTCATCAGTACGGTTAAACTCTGATTGCTTTTTAACCCAGGATTGAAACCCGACCGAATTGGCGTCAGTCGGTGATTCTACCTCTGGGCTATACAACACAATTTGATTTTCTTCTTTTGTACCCTCCCTTATAATGGGCCGTCTACTAGCAAGGCCAAATTCAGTTAATCTGTTTCAACACACAAATACACTTCACTATAACAGATAACCCACTAGAACATTTTTAAAGTGGGCTCAGAGCCACCAGGGATAGGAAGACGTGGAAGGCCATGATCGCCTACGTCCTGAAAGGACAAGAAGATCTACTAACAAGGCCAAATTCAGTTAATCTGTTTCAACACACAAATACACTTCACTATAACAGATAACCCACTAGAACATTTTTAAAGTGGGCTCAGAGCCACCAGGGATAGGAAGACGTGGAAGGCCATGATCGCCTACGTCCTGAAAGGACAAGAAGATCTACTAACAAGGCCAAATTCAGTTAATCTGTTTCAACACACAAATACACTTCACTATAACAGATAACCCACTAGAACATTTTTAAAGTGGGCTCAGAGCCACCAGGGATAGGAAGACGTGGAAGGCCATGATCGCCTACGTCCTGAAAGGACAAGAAGATCTACTAACAAGGCCAAATTCAGTTAATCTGTTTCAACACACAAATACACTTCACTATAACAGATAACCCACTAGAACATTTTTAAAGTGGGCTCAGAGCCACCAGGGATAGGAAGACGTGGAAGGCCATGATCGCCTATGTCCTGAAAGGACAAGAAGATCTACTAACAAGGCCAAATTCAGTTAATCTGTTTCAACACACAAATACACTTAACTATAACAGATAACCCACTATAGAATGAGACGGTGTATTTTGACGAGCATACTCTGTAAGCGTCGTTGTATTCATGAAACGTACTTAAAAAGAAATAATTAAAAAAACAAAAACAAATCCAACTTTTATGAAATCTCCGTCAGTGAACAAATTTTTTAATAAACAAACAAAATTATATATATAGTTGTTTCTTTATTTGTTTGCAAATATATTTCTGTCATTGATTTCTTTTGGAATCATCTATTTACGACATATGGGAATTTCTAAAGAACTTTGGAGTGCATCAGAAAAAGAATATGACACGCCATTTATTTCAGTATGATATTTTCTTATTTTCTGCTTAAGAGAATCGTTTGTTTTAAAAATAATTTGTTTGCTGAACGTAAAAATAAACAGGTGTTTATTTTGAAACATTTTCCTTCTTTAAAAATGTTATATTCATGCTAGAATGTTCAAGTGTATACACAAATAGGCAAAGAACCATGTGTGTACAGAGTTAAATATAAATTAAGTACATGTATATATGTATGTATGTGATATATACTGGCTATATTACTGAAATGAGATATTGTAATTATTTAAACTATTCACTAAGTGCGAACTGTTTTCCTCAATTTTATTGCCATATTATTTTAATAATCATTTTATCTCAGGCAAGACAGTTCTGCCATTGGTGCACAGGGGGTTACATAAAAGGAGAGTGATGAGTTCTGAGAGGAGGTATTGTAATTATTTACACTATTTACATTGTTTGGACTGTTGTCCTCATCTTTATTGCCATATTCACCTTCAATGTCTGTCTATATTTCTGAGATGAGGTATTGTAATTATTTACACTATTTACATTGTTTGGACTGTTGTCCTCATCTTTATTGCCATATTCACCTTCAATGTCTGTCTATATTTCTGAGATGAGGTATTGTAATTATTTACACTATTTACATTGTTTGGACTGTTGTCCTCATCTTTATTGCCATATTCACCTTCAATGTCTGTCTATATTTCTGAGATGAGGTATTGTAATTATTTACACTATTTACATTGTTTGGACTGTTGTCCTCATCTTTATTGCCATATTCACCTTCAATGTCTGTCTATATTTCTGAGATGAGGTATTGTAATTATTTACACTATTTACATTGTTTGGACTGTTGTCCTCATCTTTATTGCCATATTCACCATCAATGTCTGTCTATATTTCTGAGATGAGGTATTGTAATTATTTACACTATTTACATTGTTTGGACTGTTGTCCTCATCTTTATTGCCATATTCACCTTCAATGTCTGTCTATATTTCTGAGATGAGGTATTGTAATTATTTACACTATTTACATTGTTTGGACTGTTGTCCTCATCTTTATTGCCATATTCACCTTCAATGTCTGTCTATATTTCTGAGATGAGGTATTGTAATTATTTACACTATTTACATTGTTTGGACTGTTGTCCTCATCTTTATTGCCATATTCACCTTCAATGTCTGTCTATATTTCTGAGATGAGGTATTGTAATTATTTACACTATTTACATTGTTTGGACTGTTGTCCTCATCTTTATTGCCATATTCACCTTCAATGTCTGTCTATATTTCTGAGATGAGGTATTGTAATTATTTACACTATTTACATTGTTTGGACTGTTGTCCTCATCTTTATTGCCATATTCACCTTCAATATCTGTCTATATTTCTGAGATGAGGTATTGTAATTATTTACACTATTTACATTGTTCGGACTGTTGTCCTCATCTTTGTTGCCATATTCACCTTCAATATCTGTCTATATTTCTGAGATGAGATATTGTAATTATTTGCACTATTTACATTGTTCGGACTGTTGTCCTCATCTTTGTTGCCATATTCACCTTCAATATTTGTCAATATTTTTGAGATGAGGTATAGTAATTATTTACACTATTTACATTGTTTGAAGTGATTTCATCATCTTTGCTGCCATATTCACGACCATTGTACGCTTCGGCCTTAAACTCACCCTTGATCTCAAGTAAAACTTGTACATATAAGCCATTGCTAAAAATGCGGTTAAAATAATCGGCTTCTGTAAGTGTTTGACTCCACTTGCTATCCTCTGCCTTTAAAAAAGAATATGTTAGGTCAAGAATGGAGTAATGTTGTCATATTTGGGTGGGAGCTGACCAGCCTGCACATTCCAGTCTCGATAAAATCTAGAAATCTCTCCGAGTTCTTGTTGGTGACAAATAATTTCTCATCGTGTAATTTCTCTCTCACAGGCAGTATGTGCTGAGCTCTCTCTGCTCTATCATTAATGACATGGCAAGTGTTTGGACGAACTACATTCCATGCTTCACGGCTAGGACCCGCCATGCCAATTAGATTCTTGTAAACCATTCATATTACCTACTTATTCCATCGATGAGTAGTAACTTCCACTTGAACAGCTTCTTCCCGTGAACCACTACCCATTGACACTGACTCCCAAGAGGATGTTTCCAGATAACTTCGATTTTTTAACCTGTTCAAGTCTAGGGTTAACCGTTATCTTCCCCTTCTATCTGTACAAACTACACTACCGGCCATAATTATTAGGCAACCCCAGTTGAAAAAAAAAAAAAAAGAAAAATGTATTTCATACTATTTTTTAGTATTTATTGCCAAGTGAATAATTGTAAATGAAAATAGAATGGTTCTTTTGTTAATACTGCACAATAACATGTGCATCAAATGAATTTATAAATATTTAATAATTACCTATATTGCAGTTTCATCAATGAAAGAATGAAGAACATTTAGTGACTCGGACGAGTTCATCTTTGCTTCTTTGCCTTGTAAAATTTTGCAAAGTAATAATAACAAAAGAAACATTCTATTTTCATTTAGAATTATCCACTTGGCAATTAATACTAAAAATAGTATGAAATACATAATTTCTTTAAAAAAAACCGGTGTGGCCTAATAATTATGGCCGGTAGTGTATATATAGATATATATAGAAAATTTACAGGCTGCGATGGTTAAATTGTCGCTATTTGTCTTGTAAAATTTTGCAAAGTAATAATAACAAAAGAACCATTCTATTTTCATTTAGAATTATCCACTTGGCAATAAATACTAAAAATAGTATAAATTACATCATTTTTAAAATAAACTGGGATGGTCTAATAATTATGTCCGGTAGTGCAAGTAATTTTAAAATATACAAGCTTCTTCTTTATGTGTTGTATCCCTTCAGGACATAGGCGATCATGGCTCTCCACAACTTTCTGTCCTTGTTGCTCTTAATAAACTTTGTCCTTCTGTTATTTCTGCTAAGCCCTGTTACGCCATCCATTTACTAAAGCTTATTAAATATGTTATGCATTGTCTTCTTCTTTCCATCTCTCTCGTGAGTATCAGATTTTCTAAGCCTTCTTTCCTCATTATTTGTCCCATAAACTTCAACTGTTTCTTTCTAATGTAATATATTAGTTTCCTTTTTGTTTCAATTTTCTCCAGAACTTCATCGTTTCTTACATGTTTGCTCCATGATATTCTCATTATATTTTTATAGAACCTGTAGGGGCCTCGGTGATGCTTGGTAAGTTGGCCTTGTTCCAAACATGTCCGAAGTCCCCACAATTTTAATATCAGAAGGTTGAAATGTGAAAGGATAAAATATTTCGTGTGTACATTCAAGTAAAGATTTATTTACAGAATGACAAAAGAGTAAAAAGAAAAATATACGTGAAATTTGCTAACTGAACACAATAATATATTTTTGAGAAGAAAAATGTTCTTTGGGAAAATGCACGCAGTTTTGTAGTTAAAATTGTCTAGATAAATTAACGTATTAAAAATGTCCGCCGATTTTTAGAGTTCATGGTTGTGTAATCTTCAAATTCAAATTCGTTCGTTTGCTTTGTACACGGACAGGCAGCTTAGCCAGATCTTAATTTTCGGGAAAAGACAAGAGTTGAAGATAGTATAACTTTCTTAATTCAAATTTCCTGGGTTATCTTGCGTGGTAAGTGTGATCGTTTCTTATGTATTTGTTTTTACTAATCTTTTTCGGCGTTTATGCTTCATTTGGAAAACTTAGTTAACTCACCACCCTTGGAATCTTTTTTTTTTTTTAAATAGGAGTAGATAGATCACACTATCGCCCGGTCCATACTCCTCCCACGTCTATTGAACTGGAGTAGAGGGTTGCCCCTTGTTTCCTGTTTAGGATGTGGTTCCCGGCTTTCTCTTCTCTCTCTTCAGACCTTGGTATTGGTACTTCCGTGATTTTCCTGCGATCTGGCCGGTTGGTGGCAACAGCTCATCACTGTGAGAGTACCGGATTGGCAGTTTCCTGGTTGCTGCTTCCGACTGGTAGTTAGGAGCCCTAACTCTTGCGTAGCGTCAAGAGCGGTTGCTCTGATCAACAGTTGTATAATATCGGGGTTCTTGTAGTGCCATGTCGCGCATGGATAGGTGTCCCTGCAAGCGCTTTCGGTGGGCAACCCTGAGGCCACACCTTGTTGCATCCCTAGCCAGATTCCCTCCCAGCACAGATCGTGGACAATGAACGCCTGTATCCTTCATTCTAGGTCTCTTTCTAGAAACAAAAACATGACGAAACAAATCAGAAACGACCCTAAACCAGTTAAAATCAAACCACCTAAACCCATTAACCTTTTTTTCACTAATATCCGGGGCATTCGTACTAACTTTTCTAGTGTAGAAGCATTCCTTCATGAAAAGTCCTCTGACATCCTTGCGCTCTGCGAAACTAACCTCAACTCAGCTATTCCCTCCTCTGACCTCTCCATCCCTGGTTATCTTCCCCTCTTAAGGAAGGATTCCACTGTTCACATGCATGGGCTGGGTGTCTACGTCAGCGAACACCTCCCCATAGCTAGGGTGACTTCACTCGAATCTACTGACCACCAATACATATGTCTCCGCCTGTCTCTCCTCAGTTCGGTTAGTTACCTATTCTTTCTTTACCGTTCTCCCTCCTCTCCTGACTGCTCCCTACTAGATAGCATTGCTGATGACATAGATAAGGCTATTTCCTATCACCCATTCGCCCACATATTTGTATTCGGAGACCTCAACGCCCATCATTCTGAGTGGCTTGAAAACACTGTGACTGATCCAGCGGCCATTCACGCCATGAACTTCGCTATTTTCCAATCCTTTACGCAAGTGGTGGACTTCCCCACTCGCTTCCCAAGCACTTCCTCGGGTCATTCCTAACTACTAGATAAATGTTTCACCTCTGCGCCTGACGCCTGTCAAGTCTCACAGCTTTTCTCTCTCGGCAACTCCGACCACGCTGTAGTCTCTCTCAGTATTTCTTTCCACTCTCTCTCTCACCAGGAGCCCCCCAGCTATAGGACCTTCTACCTATACCAAAAAGCTGACTGGGATGCCTTTCGCGATTTCCTCTGCGACGTCCCTTGGGGAAAAGAGTTGATGAATGTGCCTTTGAGGTCTCGTCATGGGTGAAAGCTGGTATTGATGCCTTCATACCCACCAGGAAGTATTGCCTAAAACCTCATTCCTCTCCGTGGTTCTCTCCTGCCTGCTCAGCCGCCATTGCCCACAGGAACCATTACTTCTGTCTATTCCGGAGACAGTCATCTGATCACAATAGGCGCCTGTTCATGTCTGCTCGCAATGAGTGCAAGAGAACCCTAAATGACGCCAAACGGTTGTTTGCAGAGAGAATACGACAGCGCATAGCTGACCGCAAGTTCGGCTCCAAGGACTATTGGAGGATTTGCAAACGAGTGCTGAACAATAGCAAATCCTCAATACCTCCTGTAATCCATGAATTTGAGGTTCTCACGTCATCTGTGGACAAGCTGAGTGCTTTGCCCGCAGATTCTCATCCAACTCCACATTCGACTCATCTGGAGTACACTCACCCGGCTTCCCTATTAGAACTGAGGCCAAACTGCACGACGTATATATTACCCCGACAGTAGTATCCCGAGTAATTTCAAAACTCGACCCCCATGAGGCGAGTGGAGACGATGAAATCTCGGTGACAGTCTTTAAGAGGTGTGCTCCTGAACTTTCCCCTGTCCTCTTTAAATTGTTTAACTACTGCCTTTCTGCTTCCTGTTTTCCTGCATGCTGGAAGTTCTCTTCAGTCGTTCCTGTATTTAAGAATTGTGATGTACACTCGGACCCATCCAACTATCGTCCTATCAGTCTTCTACCGATATTCGGGAAAGTATTCGAGGCCATAATCAATGCTGAAATAGTTCAACATCTTACTGCACACAAAGTCTTCTCTGACAGGCAATATGGCTTCCGCTTTGCCAGGTCCACGGCTGACTTGCTAACAACCGTAACGGAGCACATGCTCCAGGCCCTTGATGAGTCTGACGAGGCTCGTGCGGTTGCTCTGGACATCTCCAAGGCTTTTGACAGGGTTTGGCACTCTGGTCTCCTATGCAAGCTACGGGGTTACGGTATTACCGGTCGCCTGCTTGACCTAATCCAATCTTTTTTAAATAACCGCAAAATGAAGGTCGTTTTGAATGGGCATGCCTCTTCATCCTACAGCACGAATGCTGGTGTCCCACAGGGCTCTATCCTGGGCCCGACGCTCTTCCGTATTTTCATCAACGACCTTCCAGATGAGATCACTTCCCAAGTAGGCATCTACGCAGACGACACCACAATATACTCCCGCACCAGTAAGAAACTTCTCGTGGCGGACAGACATAATCTCACCGCTGACCTTGAACAGGATCTACACTCTATGGTGAATTGGGGCAAGAAGTGGCTTGTCAACTTCAATGCGTCTAAGACCAAGCTGTTGTCTGTCAACCATCACAGGCAAATTCTCCTGCCTCCCATAAGCATGGACCAAACGATTCTCCCTGAGAGCAACACACTACGCCTCCTCAGCCTTACCCTCTCCTCAAAACTCAAATAGAACCACTATATTGAATCCATAGCAAAATCTGCTGCTAAGAAGGTTGGGTCACTATGTCGATCCATAACGTTTTTTCCGCCTGAATTCATCCTGCATATATACAAGTCAACCATCCGTCCGTGCATCGAGGACTGCTGCCATTTATGGTCAGGCGCCCCTGTCGTTCTCCTCAGTGTTCTCGACAGGCTCCAAAGGAGAGTCTGCAATGTGATAGGTACTGATCTGGCGGCTCGACTGCAGCCACTTCCTCACCGTCGAAATGCGGCCTCCCTTTGTTCTATAAATATTTCATGGCTTCTGCTCGGACGAACTTAAGTCACTGGTGCCTCCTCAACAGGTGTTTACTCGTGCAACCAGACTGGCAACTGGTTCCCACCCATTCACAGTCAGGTTAGCCAAATGCAGACGACAATTCTACTCCTGCAGCTTCTTCTCTCGCACTTCCCGCTTGTGGAACTTGCTCCCATATTCTTGTTTCCTGACGGCTACAACCTCCAGAAATTTAAATGCAATGTCAATACTCATCTATTAACCAATGGACTCTAGCTCTCTCCCCACCCCCGTATATCCTTCTCTTTCTCTCCACCTATGTATCTGTCATCGCACCTGCATTCTCAGCTTTCTATTGCTTCTTTCTAACTAGTTTATACCCCTCACTCTTTTCTAATTAATGTTTTTACAGTTATGTAGCCCCCCGTTCATCAGTGGCATTTCTGAGAGAGAGAGAGAGAGAGAGAGAGAGAGAGAGAGAGAGAGAGAGAGAGAGAGAGAGAGAGCAAACAAAACAAATAAAGTTGTACTTAACGCGTCCATTTTGTCGTCGTTGTTGTTCTCTTTGGCGGCGTGGTGTGAAAATGAAGAAATGGACGTTAGAAGAAGTGGTCGAATAAAACTGTGGCGTGCCCTACGTCCGAGTTGGCGTGGAGTGAAAAAGAAGAAAAGAAAATTGGCAGCAAAGGCGAGTCAGCTTCAAGTTTCTCCCTTACATTGTAAGATGCTATCAGCTCCCTCTTCCATCCGATTGACCACTGTGATCGGTCAGGGGGCATCCTTAAATATTGAAATATGATCACATGGTAGAATCCACGGACCATTTTCTCTTTAACTGTGAAAAAAACCGTTTCTCTGAAAATTTAAATTTTTCGATTTGTCATCCAATCAGGATCTACAGTTTCGCTTTTCTCACAGACTTGTGAAACAGAAAAGCTTTTAGCCGCTTCAATCTTCTTTTGCGAGCGTGTAAATTTTACTTTAGGTCGTTTGAATCCGATTTTGCGGGTGTACAATTTATTTTCTGTTTTTTTAGTTGGTTGATGGATTATATAGGATTTGTATCCTATAAACCACATTGTTGTTGCTTCAAATCTCTTCTTCATTTTTAGAAGATGCTTCAGCATCCACTTCACTGCCATGCATGAGAACAGATATCACATCGCAGTTTAATACTCTTATCTATGTTTCGAGAGACATTCATCAGTACTCCGCTTCTCTTTTAGAATGCATCATTTGATTTTTGAATAGACCTTCGGATTTCAATGTCGCACTTTCCGTCCTCTGTTAAAACACTTCCCTGATATTTAAATTCTTGAGGCTGGCATCTCCGTTTTGCTATTCGCACTTTGGGTTCATGCCTTTTGCTAACAATCATGCGTTCTGTCTTCTTACAGTTGATGTCTAATCCCTTTTTTCTCGCTATTCTTCACTATCTTCCGAATGGATTTTTGTAACCTTCTTTCTGTATCTGCTCTCAACACTGTGTCATCGGTATGCCTTATGTTAATATTGTGGTTGCCAATAATACATCCTGGTTATTCTAATGTTCTTCCCAAATAAATCAAGGTTACCGAATAGTTCCAACAAATCTTTGTGGCTTTCTTTATCGAATGCGTTTGTGTAATCTATAAAACAAATGTACACGCCTCCCTTCACTTGTATTGTTTTTTTCTGGTAACATTCTGAGCATTGATATTGTCTTACTTGTTTCAGTGTCTATTTCTGGTCTGATTCGTTATGTAAAAACACATTTAAAGTTTCCTCTTTATCATTAAAGA
This sequence comes from Ascarosepion bandense, assembly GCA_037127315.1. Taxonomy (NCBI): domain Eukaryota; kingdom Metazoa; phylum Mollusca; class Cephalopoda; order Sepiida; family Sepiidae; genus Ascarosepion; species Ascarosepion bandense. Next base: position 262,175 of record JBBBDQ010000963.1, on the reverse strand, counting down.
GATTGTCCAGCACTCACTTCATCCAGGAAGACAGATAACACATAGCAGTTTAGTACGCTTTTCCTGGTTTCTAGTGAAATTTTCTTATTTCTTATTATTTTGCTTAGCTTTTGGAACGCTTCTTTTGCTATTTGAAGACACCTTCGGATTTCAGTGTCACACACTCCGTCCTCTATTAAAACACTTCCCAGAAAATTCAATTGTGTACTTGTTTAATTTTGGTATCTAAGATTTGTTATTCGCACTTTGAGTTCATGCCTTTCGCTAACAACCATGCGTTCTGTCTTCTTGCAGTTGAGGTCTAATCTTTTTTTTTTCGCTTTTCTTTCCTACCTGGGTATGGGTTTTTGTAGCTTGCTTTCTGTGTATTTGTGTCATCTACATACCTTATGTTGTTTAGATTGTGTAGCGTCAATAAGCAATACTGGTAGAACATCTAGTTCTCTTTGGGAAAAATATACGTAATAAATTGTGGAAATATTCAGAAGACAAAAATGAAACACGAAATGTTCATTTTAGCATAAAGAACTGAGCATAAATTTAAAAAAATAATAAACGTTCTATGCAAAAATATAATAGTAATTCTATAAAAATGAAATAATAATTCTATATAAAAATTATAAAAATATACTAATAATTTTACATAAAAAATAATAAAACTTTTTATAAAAATATAGTAATACTTCTATATAAAAATATAATAATGCTTTTTCATAAAAATATAATAAAACTTCTTTATAAAAATATAGTAATAATTTTACATAAAAATATAATAAAAATTCTTTATAAAAATATAGTAATAATTCTGTAGAAAAATATATTAATAATTTTTCATAAAACATATAATAAAAATTCGTTATAAAAGTCAAATAATAATTTTATATAAGAATATAAAAATTACATAAAAATAAAACAATAATTCTGTATAAAATATAATATTAATTCTATACAAAAATATAATAATAATTCCAAATAAAAGTGTAATAAAAATTCTGTATAAAAATATAATATTAATTTCATAAATATGGAGTAATAATTTTATATAAAATTATAAGAACAATTCCATACAAAATATAATAATTCTATATAAAAATATGAAAATCCTATATAAAAATATAATAAAAAATCCTATATAAAAAATCCTATACAAAAAATCCTATATAAAAATATAAATAATAATAAAATGCAATAAAAATTCTGCATAAAAATATAATGATTTTATGTAAAAATAAAAAAATTCCATAAAAATATAACAATAATTCTGTATAAAATATAATAAATATAAATAATAATAATGCTATACAAAAATATAGCAATAATTCCAAATAAAAATGTAGCAAAAATTCTATATAAACAATAATAATAGTTATATATAAGAATATCATATTAATTCCATAAATAATATAAAATAATAATAATTCAATATTAAAATATAAGAACAATTCCATACAAAATATAAAAAATAATTCTACATAAAAATATAATAATTCTATATAGAAATATAATGTAATTTTACATAACAATATAATAAAAATTATTAATAAGTATCTAGTAATAATTTTATATAAAAATATAAAATTCCATAAAAACATAACAATAATTCTGTAGAAAATATAGTAATAACTCTATACAAAATTATGATAATAATCCCAAATAAAAATGTAATAAACCTTCCATAAAATTTATAATAATAGTTCTATATAAAATATAATGTTAATTCCATAAAAAATATAATAATAATTCTATATAAAAATATAATAATTCTATATAAAATATAATAATAATTTCGTATAAAAATAATAATTCTATGCAAAAATATTAGAATGTCTGTATAAGAATTAATAATAATTCCATATAAAATAAAATAATAATTCCATAAAAGTTCTTTGACATCCTAGCACTCAGTGAGACTAAGTTTTACCTCTTAATTCGCTCCTCTGACTTCTCAATTCCTGGCTACCTCCCCTCTTAAGGAAGAACTCCACTGTTCATATGCATGGTCTGGTGGTTATGTCAGTGAACACCTCCCTCTAGCTAAGGTGACATCTCCCGCATCCCCTAATCATCCATATATGTGTCTCTGTCTGTCACTTCTCAAATCGGTTAGCAAGGCTCCAAAGGAGAGTCTGTAATGTGATAGGTACTGATCTGGCGGCTCGACTGCAGCCACTTCCCCATCGTCGAAATGTGGCCTCCCTTTGTCTGTTCTATAAATACTTTCATGGCTTCTGTTCAGACGAACTTAAGTCACTGGTGCCTCCTCAACAGGTGTTTACTCGTGCAACCAGACTGGCAACTGGGTCCCACCCATTCACAGTCAGGTTAGCCAAATGCAGACGACAATTCTACTCCTGCAGCTTCTTCTCTCGCACTTCCCGCCTGTGGAACTCGCTCCCGTATTCTTGCTTTCCTGATGGCTACAACCTCCAGAAATTTAAATGCAATGTCAATAATCATCTACTAACCAATGGACTCTAGCTCTCTCTCCACCCCTGTATAACCTTCCCTTTCTCTCCACCTATCTATCTGTCATCGCACCTGCTTTCTCAGCTTTCTATTGTTCCTTTCTAATTAGTTTGTACACCTCACTCTTTTTTAATTAATCTTTTTACATTTATGTAGCCCCCTGCACATCAGTGGCGTTTCCGCCTTGCTCGGGGTGAAATGATTAAAAAAAAAATTCTTCTTTCTGTACCGTTCCCCCTTCTCTCTCGACTGCGCCCTGCTAGACACTATCTCTGACAATATAGATAGGGCTACTTCTTCCCACCCATTCGCTAACATATTTGTGTTCAGAGATCTTAACGCCCATCATGCCAAGTGGCTAGAAAACTCTGCCACTGATTCTGCTGGCATTAATACCACGAACTTTGCTATTTCTCAATCTCTTACACAGGTGGTGGATTTTCCCACAAGCTTTCCCATTATCCTTTCAGGACACGCTTCTTTTACTAGATCTCATGTCAAGTCTCGCAGCTTTGCCCTGTGTCGTTTCTAATAATATCTCTCACCACTCTCACTCACCCCTAGAAACCTTCTACCAACAGAATGTCCTACTGCTACCAAAGAGCAGACTGGGATGCGTTTCGTGATTTCCTATGCGACGTTCATTGGGAAAAAGAGTTCAGTCTCCTAGTTGAGGACTGCGCCTCTGAGGTCTCTTCCTGGGTGAAAGTTGGCATTGATGGCTTCTTACCGATCTATTTTACTAGCAGTATAGCCCGGCGTTGCTTGGGTGTAATGAAAGCTTTAAAACTAATCCGTGGTCCTGGAGCTCAGACTCTTTGGACGTTGTCACGAAACACTAAAAAGCAATAGCTGTTTCCAGTTAAAGCGAAACCGTAAACTGAAAGAAAAATGAATGGATATAAGTCAAATTTTGATTTCCTGGTATCGATATCAAATAAGTTTTTTTCGTCGTAAACTGAATTTAGAAGGCTAAATAGGTCATCTGAATAAATGGCATCATGGCTGAGACTAAGAACTACAATTATACCTATTTAGAGCCAAACCCGAAGCAAAAACTAAAATAAAAGGGCTGAAAAAATTCAGATATACAGGCAGATAAACAAACACACACACAAACATCTTATCTTTTATGTATATACATTGTCGATTTTCTGCACTATTGTAAGAACTGCAACCTTGAAACTTCTGAATATCGTTTCTTATGTTTTTGTCTATGAGTGTATCAAATTTGATTAAAATCGGACCACTTCTTCTATAACCCGATGTTTTTGATTATCGAATTTCGATATTTATCGGGGGTACCTCGACACAAAACACTCGCAGACGCTAATAGTACAACTGTGTAAATTTTCAAGAAAATCGGTTCAGCCGTTTCGGAGTCTATAGGTAACGGACGCACACACACAGACACAGACACACAAACGCATACACACACACACACAAAGTTCTATTTATAAATAAGTTTAGACAATAGCGTGAAACTAAGAAGATTGTATAACGCCGAGTGGACTTTGTAATTTTAATATATTTATAGCTAAAATGGTTCAACAAATATCAACATCGTGTTAATTGTGGACAATTTCTTTGCATATAAAGACGAGAGTGCAGGTAATATGGTTCTTTAGGATGCTGAGAATAAAAGGTTTTTAAGCAAAATTCAAACGAAAAGGACATCTTCTATGAGCAATATCCCTTTAGAACATGGGTGATCATGTCTCTTCACAATTTCTTGTCCTTTGTAGTTCTTACTAAATTTTATTTTTTCTAAAATAGTCCCTAAACCTGTATCTGTCATTATGTGCGTTGTGGTGCATTGGATATAGGCTTGGAACGAGAAATCGGGGAACCAAGTTCGAATTCCAGTTGAATTCCTTGCATTCACTTACGCGCAAATACCCTTGGGAAAGGTACCAACCCGTCTCTTCCCTCCAGTTATGGGTTAAATAAAAGGACAGATTGGGTTCTATAGCCTTGGCTGGCAACCAGTCTACCGCAGAAAGTAATGGCAACCTACTGTTGATAATCTTCTGCCTAGTCAGTCATGTCTCTTTCGAGACATGATCGCCCATAGAGTGTATCACGTATGACACTTAAATGACTGACTGAATATAATAGTTGAAAACATGATTATGGCTTCTACTGGGCATAAAATGGGGTATCAGTTCTATATTGTTATGTAGTAATAAACTGATCCCCCACTAATTAATATTATAATACACCTCTTCTCCCTCTAGCTATGTGTTAAGCAACATGACAGATTGGGTTCTATAGACTTGGCTGGCAACCAGTCTACCGTAGAAAGTAATGGTAATTTCTTTCTTTCTTTCTTTCAATCCTACGATTCTTTCTTTCTCTCTTTCTTTTTTCGTTCTCTTTTTCTTTCTTTATTCCCTATCTCATGCTCCTTTCTCCGTCCACTCCACTGTCATCAGTATTCTCATCCTTCTCTTACCCACTTCCTGACACCCTCTATAACCTGACACTCCTTCTCATAACTTTCCTCCTATGTAACACCTTGCACAACAATGCCTTGCTTGGGGCGATACGATTATAAAAAAAAATGGTACTGAATGCTGGACAATCTCCTCACTGATGAAGAAGAGACTTAAAGTACTTGTAGAAGAGACACAGGGAAGTCACGCTGCACCGGTGAGAAAGTGACTGTATCCGAGCTGCCAAGTCGGGATCGATCACATTGCAAATTCTCCGTTGGATTTTGTTAAGGATAGCAGGAGCACCCGACCATATATGGCAGCAGTATTCAATGCACGGACGGATAGTAGATTTGTATATGTGCAGCCGGGAAAAACTTACTGGCCCTGCACAGAGAACAGACCTTCTTAGCAGCGGATTTAGCTATGGATTCGATATAGTCGTTCCACTTGAGGTCTGTTGTGAGAGTTAACCCGAGAAAGCGCAGTGTTTTACTTTCAGGGAGACTAGCCTGATCCATACTAATGGGGGACAGGAGCGACTGTTAGTGATGATTAATAGCAGCTTCGTTTTAGAAGCATTAACATTCACGAGCCATTTCTTACCCCAGTTCATCACGGATTGGAAGTTCTTTTCAAGCTCGGCGGTGAGGTTTGCTTTGTCAGCCTCGGTAGATTTTTGCTCGAGGCGAGAGTAAACCGTAGTGTCATCAGTGTATATGCCTACTTGGGATTTTATTACATCGGGGAGATCGTTAATGTAGATGAAAAGCGAAGGACCTTGAATAGAGCCTTGAGGGATACTTACGTTCGTGTGATAGTATTGGGAGGCATGTCCGTTCAATACTACCTTTATTGTAAGATTTGAAAGGAATGACTGGATTAGGTCGAACAATTGTCCAGTTATACCATAGCCACGCAGCTTGCATAGAAGGCCAGCATGCCAGACTCTGTCGAACGCTTTAGAGATGTCTAGGGCAACAGATATAAGAGAACTGATATTACATAACAGTTCAGTAATCTTTTCTTTGTTTCTAAATTTTTTTCCTGTTTTTTAGTACTTTGCTTAGTTTTTGAAATGTATCTTTGGCTATCCCAATTCCCTTTCAGATTACGGTGTCGCCCCTTTCCATCCTCTGTTAAAACACTTCCCAGATATTTAAATTGTTGTAGTTGGATTTTGATATCCCTCATTCATAATTTGCATGTTACTTTTGCTGACAACCATGCATTCGGTCTTCGTGAAATTGATGTTTAATATTTTCTATTCATTTCTTTCACTACCTTCAATGATTTACATAAACATAAAAAATTATGGCTCTCCATGATTTCCTTTCCGACGTAGTTCTAAGTAAATCTTGACTTTTTACTACCTCCCCTAAACCCTATTCTGTCATCCATTTTCACAAGCGTGTTAGGCAGGTTATGCGCTGTTTTCCACTGTCTCACTTGCCTTCATTATTCCCTGTGAGTGTCAAATTTTCCAGGCCATCTTTCCTCATTATATGCACTAGAAGAAATTTCAACTGTCTGTTTCTAACACCAATTATGATTGTTCTTTTGTACCTATTTTCGCTAAAACTTTGCCCTTGCTCACATATTTAGTCTATGGCATTCTCAACATCCATCTGTAGAACCACATTTATGTTGCCCTAAATTTCTTTTTTATCAGTATGGAGATGGTCTAGCATTCACTGCCACATAAGAGGACTGATATTACATAGCAGTTTAGTACTGTTTTCTTTGTTTATAACAAGATTTTTCTTGTTTCTCTTTACTCTGCTTAGCTTTTAGGACACATCTTCAGTATTCTCCGCTATATAGGAAGAATGATATTACATAATAGTTCAGTACTATTTTCTTTATTTCTCACATTTTCTCGTTTCTTAATTTGCTTAGCTTTTGGAAGGCATATCCATCATTCGCTGTCATATAGCAGTACTAATATTACATAGCAGTTTCGTACTCATTTCTTTCTAAAATTTTTTCCTGTTTCCTTATACTTTGCTTAGCTTTTGGAAGGCATATTCATCATTCACTGCCATATAGCAGGACTGATATTACATAGCAGTTTTGTACTCATTTCTTTCTAAGAAAATTTTCTTGTTTCTTAATACTTTGCTCAGTTTTGAAAAGGCATATCCATAATTCTCTGTCATGTAGCAGGACTAATATTATATAGAAGTTTTGTACTCATTTCTTTCTAACAAAATTTTCCTGTTACTTAATACTTTGCTTAGCTTTTGAACGGCATATCCAGCATTCACTGCTATATAGCAGGACTGATATTACATAGCAGTTTTGTACACATTTTTTTCTAAAAAAGATTTCCTGTTTCCTTATACTTTGCTTAGCTTTTGGAAGGAATATCCATAATTTACTGCCATGTAGCAGGACTGATATTACATAGCAGTTTTGTACTCATTTCTTTCTAACAAAATTTTCCTGTTTCTTTAATACTTTGCTTTGATTTTGGAAGGCATATTCATCATTCACTGCCATAGAGCAGGACTGATATTACATAGCAGTTTTGTACTCATTTCATTCTTAGAAAATTTTCCTGTGTCTTAATTCTTTGCTCAGTTTTGGAAGGCATATCAATAATTCTCTGCCATGTAGCAGGACTGATATTATATAGAAGTTTTGTACTCATTTCTTTCTAACAAAATTTTCCTGTTCCTTGATACTTTCCTAAGATTCTGGAAAGCATTTTTCACTATCTCAATGCACCTTCAGATCGTGATGTTGCACTTTCTGTCCTCTGTTAAATATTTTCCGGATAATTAAATTAGTACTTGCCTTGATATTGGTATCTCCCTTTTGTAATTTGCATGATGGACTCTTCCTTTTTTGCTGACAACCGTGCATTCTGTCTTCTTGTAATTGATGTTTAGTCCTTCTTCTTGCTTTCCTTCGCTACCTTCTGTAATTTTTGACGGTAAATAATCATGGCTCTCTACATTTTCCTCTCCTGTGTAGCGCCTAATAAATTTTGTCTTTTTGGTTATCTTCCTTAAAAATTCTACCATCCATTTACCAGACCCGATATGGCAACAATATTCAATGCACATTAAATAGATTTTAAAACAGCTGGATGATAAGAAGATTGTATAGCACTTCTTCAAGATATTGAGAATACGAAAAGGTTTGAAGGAAAATGGAGACGAAAAGGACTTTTCTATCATCAGCTTCTTTTCTCGCGCTTCCCGCCTGTGGAACTCCCTTCCACAACTCTGCTTTCCCGACAGTTACAATCTCCAGGTGTTTAAATGTAGGGTCAATAGACACCTCCTATCACACTAACTCCCAACTATTCTCACAACACTCTCATCTACCCAACCCTCATTCTCGGTATCCTCACCCGCCTATCACCCACCCTCTGTTATTTCCTATATTTAACCAGCCTTTCTCCACTCTACGTAGCCCCCTGCACAGTAGTGGCAGTGACATGCCTTGCTCGGGGTGAAACGCTTATAAAAAATAAAAAAAAAACAAAAAAACTCAAGCTCACTAAGTATACATAGTTTTCCCTCTATTTCTCTTGCCTTTAATCTGTCATGTGAGTATCAATTTTTCCAAGTCTTCTTTTCTCATTATGTGCGCTAGAAATTTAAACTGTCCTTTCCCGATGTAAAAGTGTCGTTTTTGTTTCTGTTTTCTCTAAAACATCGATCCATTTTCGATTTAAGTGATTTAAAGTATCGTTCTGTAGAACCACATTTCTGTTGCTTCATATTTCTTCTTTATCTATGAAGAGCGTTTGGCGAATTTGACATTCACGGAATCGATTTCAAAGGGTGGGGAAAATATGTAATGTAACTTGACAGAACAGAGACTGGGATGAATTGTAAGGGGAGGAGATTGCTTGGAGCTATACAAGATAGGAAATTGTGGAGAGCCATGATCAGCCTACTTAATGGGCTTTTGTAAATCGATGACAGAACAGGAACTGAGAGGGATAGTCAGGAGATAAACATTGCTTGGAGCTATAAAGGGTGGGAAGTTGTGGAGGGCCATGAAAGGCAAGGAATGTAGAAGATAATTGTTTTGTTAGTAATAGAGGCGTCTTGACAAGGGTATAGTGTAAAGGGGTGTGCCCACTGAGTGCTGGCTGACTATTTTGAGGTTATGGAATAACTGAGAATCGTATGTTAGTGACAAATTTAAGGTAGTGGTGTTTTTGTTATCAATTTCAATTATATGCACCGCCGTAGAATTTCTTGAGATAATTTTGCTATATACAGAAAGTTTTAATCTTGTTTTCAATTATCTATGTGTACGAAGACCTACATATATACATAAGTAAAGAGGTATATATATATATATATATATATATTTTTATTTTTTTTCGTTTGTGAAATATTATTTCTTCTTGTTTTCCTGTCAAACGGTTAACTATTGTTTACAAAATACAAACACAAAAAACAAAAAAACAAAAAAACAACAACAAAAAACAAAAAACAAAAAAACACTCTTTTCTTCCCTCGAACAAAAAATGGAAGGATGGGTAAATAAAAATCATGATAGATTAAATAAAGAATACAAGTTTCCAAGAGTCAATCAAAATAAATGGACAATGCTCGATCGAATTTAGAAATGATTAGAAAGGGACGCCATTATTGGGCGTTCGATTCGTTTTGTTTTTTTGTTTTTCCTCCCCTTTTTTTTTTGATAGTTTGCATCGGAGCGGCGGGACGAAAAATGGGTAGACAAAAAAATGACGAGTAATGGTAAACAGTAATTTCATATAACATACGTGAATTACTTTCTTCCAATTCTTTATGTGGTTATTATTTTTTAAAATTATTTTTTTCATTTCGTTATGAAGACGATATTTATTTATTCTAGCATTTATTCGACCATTCGTTTTACGTTCTCCAAACATATGCTTTTCCATCGCAGCTTCTATCACTTTTTTTTTATTAATGATCTGTTTTTTTAGTTTAGCCTTTCTTTCTTTCTTTCTTTCTTTCTTTCTTTCTTTCTTTCTTTCTTTCTTTTCTATGTCTTTTATTTTTATTGCTCCGCTATATTTTTCTTTCTTTCTTTCTTTCTTTCTTTCTTTCTTTCTTTCTTTCTTTCTTTCTTTCGTCTTCATTTGTGTCTTACGCACCTTATACTTATTGTTTATTTCTCATCGTCGTCGTTTTTTTTTTTTATTTCTTACGCCCTCTTCATTCTTTCTTTTTGTTCGACTTTTTTCTTACTTATCGTTTTTTGTCTCTTTGTTTGTTTGTTTGTTTCTTTCTTTGTTTCTTTTTTTCTTTGTTTCTTTTTTTCTATCTTGTCGTTATTGTTTGTTTCTTACACATCATTATTGATTCTTTCTCATCATCTTTGTTTTTTCTTTGTTTGCTTCTTTCTTACTCACTTCATTCTCACATTTAGATCGTCATTCTTTCTTTCTTTCTTTCTTTCTTTCTTTCTTTCTTTCTTTCTTTCTTACTTTCTTTTCTATGTCTTTCATTTTTATTGCTCCGCTATATATTTCTTTCTTTCTTCTTTCTTTCTTTCTTTCTTTCTTTCTTTTCTATGTCTTTCATTTTTATTGCTCCGCTATATTTTTCTTTCTTTCTTTCTTTCTTTCTTTCTTTCTTTCTTTCTTTCTTTCTTTCTTTATGTCTTTCATTTTTATTGCTCCGCTATATATTTCTTTCTTTCTTTCTTTCTTTCTTTCTTTCTTTCTTTCTTTCTTTCTTTCTTTCTTTCTTTTCTTTGCTTTATTTTTATTGCTCCGCTATCTTTCTTTCTTTCTTTCTTTCTTTCTTTCTTTCTTTCTTTCTTTTCTATGTCTTTCATTTTTATTGCTCCGCTATTTTTATTTTTCTTTCTTTCTTTCTTTCTTTCTTTCTTTCTTTCTTTCTTTCTTTCTTTCTTTATGTCTTTCATTTTTATTGCTCCGCTATATATTTCTTTCTTTCTTTCTTTCTTTCTTTCTTTCTTTCTTTCTTTCTTTCTTTCTTTCTTTTATGTCTTTCATTTTTATTGCTCCGCTATATTTTTCTTTCTTTCTTTCTTTCTTTCTTTCTTTCTTTCTTTCTTTCTTTCTTTCTATGTCTTTCATTTTTATTGCTCCACTATATATTTCTTTCTTTCTTTTTTCTTTCTTTCTTTCTTTCTTTCTTTCTTTCTTTCTTTCTTTCTTTCTTACTTTCTTTCTTTCTTTCTTTCGTCTTCATTTGTGTCTTACGCACTTTATACTTATTGTTTATTTCTCATCGTCGTCGTTTCTTTCTTTCTTACGCACTCTTGCTTTTTTATCGGTTTTTTTCTTATCAGTTTTTGTCTGTTTCTCACGCACATTTATTTGTTTGTTTGTTTCTTTCTTTCTTTGATTGTTAATTAATATGTAGTTTCCTCCTAGTGGTTCAGCCTCCCACTTTAGTCAGTTAAGTGCCATACGTGATATGCGCTTTGGGCGATCATGTCTCGAGAGAGACATGACTGACTGAGCAGAAGATTATCCCGTAGTAGGTTGTCATTACTTTCTCCGGTAGACTGGTTTCCAGCCAAGTCTATAGAACCCAATCTGTCCTGTTATTTGACTCATTGCTAAAAGGGAGGAAGAGATGTATTAAAGTAGTAATTTGTGGGGGATCAGTTTATTACTTCATAACAATATAAAACTGATCACCCACTTTATGGCCAGTAAAAGTTTTAATTATGTTTCTAACTATTATATTCAGTCAGTCAGTTAAGTGCCATACGTGATACACGCTTTGGGCGATCATGTCTCGAAAGAAACATGGCTAACTGGGCAGAAGATTACCCCGCAGTAGTTTGCCATTGCTTTCTGCGGTGGACTGGTTGCCAGCCAAGGCTATAGAACCCAATCTGTACTGTTATTTGACTCATAGCTAGACGGAGAAAAGATGTATTATATAATCACTTAGTAATCACTTAGTAAATTTCAGTTTCCCTCATACGTGATACACGCTTGGGCGATCATGTCTCGAAAGAGACATGACTGGCTGGGCAGAAGATTATCCCGCAGTAGGTTGCCATTACTTTCTGCGGTAGACTGGTTGCCAGCCAAGGCTATAGAACCCAATCAGTCCTGTTATTTAACCCACAACTGGAGGGAAGAGACGGATTAATACCTTTCCCAAGGGTATTTGTACGTAAATGAATGCAAAGATTTGCCTCCCACTTAAGTTTTAAAACTCTTTCCGTAAAATTCTGACCATAAAATTTTTTATTCTTCGGAAACAGAAATCTAAATTTTGTAGCAGACATTACCAAATTGCTTCAAGTCTACAAACATTTCTTCCTTT